>JANEYF010002462.1:0-153792 GCA_029963845.1 Rhamnusium bicolor
AATAATCTTTGAAGGACGGTGTTTATACAGTTAGGTGTGTCATTTGCCAAATATTTTTTTCTAGCAGTAACAGCAATGTCGGTAGTTTAATTTGGACTGAAAATAGAAAACCAAAGACAATACCTTGAAAGCGTTTTTATCAGCAAAGGAAAAGAACTTTTAACAAGCAGTTCACATGAGTTATTGACATGTATATTATTATATCAAGTGGAGTGCTTTGGCTTTATTTACCAGATGCCAAACTGGTGATATATTTTATGGTTGATGGTAGCAATTCTACCGTCTGTCTATTAAATTTAGAAATGTTGAGAACGTTTTAAATGATGTTTTAAATAATATGAACGCGATATTAATTAGTAAATCGGTAGATATATTAAGCAATTTTTGGTTAGTCTTTAATTATTATTCAGTAGTTAATAAACATAAATTACAGCTAATGTTAATACCAATTTTTTTATCTGTTTAAATTGACATTTATCTTCCGGGTCCTCTGGCCCGGAGCCAGCCAAACATTTAAGAAATCCGTATAAAATAAATTAATCAAATTAGTACATTGATTAAATGAATTTCATTAGTTGAATCCATTTAATTAACAGATTTTTTAAATTAGTAAAGTTAATTATATTAAATTAACTTAATTGATTTAATGAATTTAATTAACTTAATTGACCTATTTGACGTAGTTAACTTAATTCAACTAAATTAATTAATCTAATTGACCTATGTAACCTAATTAACTTTGCTGGATCGGTGGCGTAGTTGGCTAGTGCGCGCGATGACAAGCGTGATTAGAAATCTTTCTATCGTAGCTGCGGGTTCGAATACCGCCTCCGTCACTGGTAATGTCGATGGGAATGGTTGTATGTCCACGTTGTTCTAAGTTTAACCCCTTTCTAGATAGCTTTGGTTTCTTGGGGGTTGTGTAATTTCTGGGGTGTTTATTTATTATAGTATTATTAACTTAATTAGCTTAATTAGATTAATTAACTTAATGAGCTTAATTGTCCTAATTAATTTTGTTAAATTAGTTAGGTAAATTAAATTAACAAATTATTTGTTAGCCACCTTCCATGTTGTCGAGGTAATCCCGTGAAAATCAGATTTTATGTTACCTTGAGAGAGGAAACTACAATTTATTATCGGGTCCGCACCACTATTGGGGCATGACAGTTCCATATTTCATCCAAGCAGGAAACAAGTTTAAAATAAATAAAATTTTGGTTTTTCCCGAGGTGAATTCGAACTGTGGATATTCTAATTGGATTAGATTAAATCAATTAATTTGATTAATTAAATTATTAAATGAAATTAACCCAATAAAGTAATTAATGTGATAGAATTAAAAATTAATTGATTTAATTAATTTGTTTAAATTAATAAATTGTTTAAACGAGTTAATCCTGGAGTGGGTTGGAACTTTTGATGTGAATCACATAATTTCAAAACAACACGTCAGTGTCAAACTAATTAAATTAATGAAATTTTTAAGCTAATTAAATTAATTGTTCTAAACTAATTAAATTAATTAAATTATTTAACCAAGCTCGATTGTGCAGTGGGCCAAAGCGTCAAGTGACGAACGTAACCGGTTTACTGCCTATCGACTCCCGGGTTCAAATCCAGGTTTCAATTCTCGAAGAGATTGGTTGTGTGTCCCTGTTTTACAACTGTGTAACCCCTGTCCGTGCAGCTCCGGCTTTAGTTTGGGGTTGTCTAATTTATGTGGTGTGTTTTTTAATTAAATTAGTTCGGTTAATTGATTAAAATAGTTGAATTAAATTACACTGGCACACACAAAAAAAAAAGTTGTTTGTACATTTGACGCCACCTACCTCCCGACATGACCCGCTGAATCCGAATTTGAAGTCAGTTTGGACCGTACACCCTCAAATATCGAGTAAATTGAAAAACCGTAAAAAATAGCGAAAATTGGGTGTTTCGGTAATAAAAAAATTTTGTGGATCTAAACCAAGCCTAATTTTTATGTATTTTCGATCCGCTGAATACGAATCTAAAGTATATTTAGACCATAAGCCGTTTTAAATCTAAAAACCCTCGAAAATTGCTAAAAATGGCACAAAATTGTGATTGTTGATGAAAAAAAATTTTTATTCTGTTTATACGTCATTTTTTATAGATTTTACAATTTTTCACATTTCTCAGATTCTAAACTTGTATTTTATGCATAAAAAAATACAAGAAACGTATTTAATCGTGTTTCATAGATTTTTTTTCAATTTTTTCAACTGCAATTTTTTTGTTATTTTATCGGTTTTTTGCGATTTTTTGAGATTTTGAGGGATTAATGGGCCAAATATATTTGAGATTCGGATTCAGCAGTTCAAATTACATAAAAATCTCTCTTCGATCCGGGTCTACAAAATTTTTTTCATCAACATAATCACAATTTTTTGCCATTTTTAGCAATTTTCGAGGGTTTTTTACAATTTACTTAGATTTAAAACGGCTTATGGTCTAAATATACTTTAGATTCGTATTCAGCGGATCGAAATACATAAGAATTACGCTTGGTTTAGATCCACAAAATTTTTTTTATTACCGAAACACCCAATTTTCGCTATTTTGTACGGTTTTTCAATTTACTCGATATTTGAGGGTGTACGGTCCAAACTGACTTCAAATTCGGATTCAGCGGGTCGAAATACATGTCGGGAGGTAGGTGGCGTCAAATGTACAAACAACTTTTTTTTTTTTTGTGCTGGTGTTATTTACAAATAAAGTAAACTGTTATTTTTAATTATTTCCTTGATTTCAAATTGACTATCATGATGAAAGAGTACAGACGAGGAGCACCTAGGCGAGGTCAATTTTTTTTCCGTCTATGATCGAATAATCGAATCTAGAAACACTTTTCAGGGAATATAACTGAAATTGGACAGGGTCGGACTAGGGGTTTCGGTATTATGAGCTCTTTTATAAAATTTGTTTTCTTGGAAACTAGAAATCCAAATAGAGCGCTTCAGTATATGAGCCTTAAAGGACCGTAAATATTGTGCCGATGAAATTTGACGAGAAATTTCAAACACTGGACTACGTCTTGGTTAAGTGATATTGACATGGTCGCCTAGGACATATTTCAGAATAGCGCAACTTCCGAGGATCGCATGCGAAGATATGTCAAATGGAACCTATTGAAATTGGTCAGAATCGGACTAGGGTTTCTGGAGTTACGGGCCCCGGTGAGAATTTTTAACAATTTTCCCCAGAAGTGGATAAATGGGAGTCGATTGCGTATTTCTCAAAAGGATCTAGAGTTTTATTTGAATGAAGTTTTAAGACAAATTTCAAGAAATTAGACTTTTACGTGGTCGCATTGGAAACAGTCTAGTTTTTTGCTTTTAGTTTTATATAAATGAAGCAAAACAAAAAAAAAACCGGTCCAGGCGATTTACCTATTGATTCATCAAGTGTGCTACTTCTCGTTTTATTTTCGGTTTAATATTCCAACTTGCGTTTTAATGAAACATAGAAGGATAAAATCTGAAATAATATTTTTAATGTACTGTTTTAGATGTGGCTGAGATTATCAAAAGGAAGTAAAAAAGCCCCTACAACTGCACTGTGTGACATTTTCGCGAAAATTATTGGGAAAAAAATAAGATGTCCGAAGAAAATAGTAATATAATATTATTTTTTTTATTGTTTAATAGTATAGTTTATTTATTTATTTATTTTTTCGTTAATAAACATTAAAACAGAATTAATTGCCCATTAAATATTAATAACATTTTTTTCATACACAGAGTGAAATTCAGGAGATGATTCTTGGACCTATTTTGGAACAAAAAACTCAAATGATGTTTCGGAGCTAGTGTGTTCCACTTTTTTCAAAAAAATCCTTATTATCTGAAATCCATGAAATTTGTTTCATGAAACTTTGCGTAATGAATACTTAAAAAGAGAATTATTTTGGCTCTAAAATGTGTCCTTCCCCACATATTATATACGGGGTGACAATTTGAAAACTTGCGGTCGCTGTATCGCCGAAAGTAATGAAGATATCAAAAAATCGACCGGAACTCGAATACTGTAATAAGTGACGCACCACCACCCATACCCTCAACCCCAGCTACCCCAACTTAAAAATCTTAAATGGCAACCCCCTGCTTGTGATATCTCATTGAAAAGCAATTGAATAGTGCTTTCCATCGATACCAAAGAAAATTTAGTACGGTCTAGTAGTTTCCAATTTATTCATGAATAAGTGATTTAAACTTAATTTTTTTAATCTACTTTATAACTTTAAAATGATTTCCGTTATTTTCTAAACAATAATACAGTCTATTTTGAAACTCCTGTCGAACGTTTTCAAATACCTCTCGGGGAATAGACCGGCATTCTTGAATAATTATTTGTCGTAGTTTGTTAATTGGTTTTATAAACAACTGAGTTTATGTAGCCTCATAGGAAGAAGTCCAGAGAAGTTAGGTCTGGTAATCTTGGAGGCCATTCTATTGACCCTCTTCTACTAATCCATTTATTTGGGTAGCGATCGTACAACCACTGCCTAACTGGGAGTACGTAATGAGGAGGTGCTCCGTCTTATTGAAAATGCAGCAAATTCTCAGTTAATGTAAGATTCCTGTGAGTGTCTTTCTGATGTTCCAGCTCATGTACTATTATTGGCTCGATGTTTCCTTCCAGCATCTCAGCATAAACATTTCCATTTAAACTTCTATCAAAGAATAATAGGCCGATGATGGCATTCCCTAATAGACCTTCCCACACATTAATTTTCTCAGGATACTGCGTATGTTCTCTGAAAACGTGCGGATTTTCATCATTCTAGTAACCAGTTATGTTTATTAACTCGTCGCAGTTATATTTATTAACTCGCCCAATCAAATAGAAGGTACATTCATCACTAAAACAAATGTTTTTCACAAGTTGAGGCTTAGCGATAATTCTGTTTGTCATTAATTCACAACTCAATTCGCCTATCAGGGTAATCATCACAAAGCTCTTGATAGATCTGCATTTTATACGGATGAAACCGACTCGCGAGATATCCCTGTTATTGTGGCTGCTTGACGAGTAGACATTGCAAATTGTCCAAGGACCTTAATTTGGGTTGCTTCATCAAGTAATCTGGGTTGGGTTCTTTTCTTATTGGCGACAGTTCCAATTTCTTCAAATTTAGAAATTAGTTGTTGGATATAAGCGTGGCTTACATTTTGATCAGGATATCTCGGTTCTGAAGGCACAGCGATTCTCAAAACCATAAATGAATATTATTTCAACACGTTCAGCCGTGGTATAAACCATTATTAGGATTGAATAGGCAAATCGGTCACAACAATAATAACAGCTCGGAAAGAAATTATAACTTTGTACAAAAAAATTCGCAAAAAATTGCATGCAGAAAGAATGTCTAATACAAACTAGCGAACTGAAGAACACACATACAGAATGCGGTAAGGAACTAGGAACATACACCGAATTCAGACGAATTTATGTGATAAATCAAATCAATGGTATGCAACTAGTTAAATGGTGGTGGACTCATCGACGTCAATCACCAGCACAATGTATGTTACAATGTTATTCCGCTATCTCATTTTTTTATCGCATTCTGTATAAAACTTTTTTGTTTACATTTCTTGCGACAAAAAGTTGTGCTGGCGCTTGGCAGTTTTTGTTCCCGGGTAAAACAGTAAAAATCACATAGTTCTTCCACAAGCTGAACCTTAAAGAGATGCCATTTTTCTAATTTTAATACTGTATGTACTGATGTTTTAGTAATATCATAATCGCGACTAACCTGGCGAACGCTGATATGTGGATTTTCTTCAACAGCCAGTAAAATATTTAATTCTGTATCCTCGTCAACACCTGGGCGACCTGTTTTGGGTAAATCTTCCACCGTACCAGTCTCTTTAATTTTTTTTTTCAATTTTACTCACTGTTTATTGAGTTATGGGTCGTTCTGAATATTTAGTATTAAATAAATTACATACTTCTTGTTGAGTTCGCATCCTCTTACCACACCCATTTATCGTAAGAATTTCAATTCACTGCTTTACAGATAATCTCGTGTTATAAATTAAAATAAATCGACAACAATTATTGAGAAACCACTACTAGGTTAAAGTATTATTAAGTGATTCATTGTCAAAGACGATAATGATAAAACAAAAAACCAAACAAAAACTAGCCTGCTTCAAAAATTAAAAAAACGAGTTATTTTACTTTTTTTTTACTTGGTTTTTTTTTTAAATGGCCGTATCTTCCAACTAGACCGTATGTGTGTACAAATCTGTAATTAGCTGTTGAAGCAGAACCCAAAAAATCGAGAAATATGCAGGGTGTTCCATTTAAAAATAATATCGATGACGTCATAAGGGAAAGAGTGATGACGTCATAACCAAAAGTTAAAGGAGGTGCGCAATTGAAATTAAAAAGTCCACGTGTCCGAGGATTTTTTTCTAAATATTTTTGGTTTAAGAAATAATGAATTTATTCCATACTTTATGGACACACTGTATACTATATAACAGATTAAAAACTTTAACAGGTGTTTATTACCGGCAACCGAAATAAAAAGGGAAATCAGATTTTACAATTTTTTAACCTGTAGTTGTGTGTTACACTATTGGACCCGATTTAATGCAAAATTTTCGTTTAAGTAGCAGACGGTGGAATAATAGAAAACTGGTAGATGATAAAGATAGTTGCTCTGCGCTACTGCCACATCGGCACAGAACAACGAGAACGAATGTTATTTATTGCGGTGTCTCCGATCCCAGGCTGAATTCAACATTCGCTTGCGCATTGTATCTCACACACTCTCCCCTATATTTAAACTCTAATTCTCTTACTTTTTATCGCATTAAACGCAGTTTTTGCATGAAATCGAGACCTATAGTGTATATGTGTAGTAATTTAAAAAAATATGTATATTGACATAGAAGTTGGTTGAAATTTCAGTTAGTATGTCTACAGATCTGGTACGAAAATGTTCTGGTTTGAAAATTCATATTAATATCATTCATTAGCTATTGAGCCCTGAGGAAGCTTAAGGATAATTAAACTAAACGTAGGCAAGGTAGCATTTTTATTTTAACTTACTGTCCTGTTTTCCGACAATTTTAATCTAGAAGATTTTTCAAGGCCACATTTCACATTTTAGTTACAACTAATAATGAAATGGCAAAATATGACCGTTTTAAACTAATAGGACAATCCTAAGAATTGTAAGAAACAAAAAAAAATTGATTTACAACTGTAGCCTATTTATGCCAAAAGGCGCATAACTGCAGTTTACTAGTTACTACCGCGCTACAATTGAGACGCTGGGTGTCAGTTTAATGCTCAATAAATAATATTGTGAAATGTGCACTTCTTGCCCGACTAGCTCAACAGCCGATTTGCTTAAAACTGTAAGCAATAATTTAATGACTTTTGTTGAGAATAACAATTAATATTTGACAATACTGTACGGCACCACACCCTATTGGATAACATAAAGTAGCTAACACAAAAATTACCAAATGTCACAAATAGAGACACTATTAAGCACGTGCTAAAAAAATAACTGGTTAGGTTAACCGCGAGAATAACCACACTAGAAAGTTCATTAAGTCGATATGGAACTGCCACTTAGACGCTAAGTACAATATGAATTCATATACATTAAACAAAATACAAAATAGTTTAGGTTTGCAGTAGGTTAATAAAACTGAAATTACATTATTTTGGCAAATATTTTTCTGTTTAACTTTTTATGAAATATTTGATTCCAAGGGTTTCTATACCATCCCCCTGAGAAATCGAATACGATTGAAAACATTTGTACAACTTTTAGGAGGGTCGGTGTCGGTATCATCTGATACGATTTATAGAAGATCGATTTGTAAAGAAAAATTGTGGCAAATGAAGTAATATAGATTTCTATAACTTTTTTTTTGTCAGAATGAGCAGCATTCTTATTATTACTGTTTATCTTTATTCCACGGTATATTAATCAATATAACGGGTGATTATAAAGTAAGGGATATATTTCAACTTATTATATATTCTTAACAAATCAAATTAATAACAAAAAAGTAAATGGAATCTAGTTGCTTACAAAATGGGATTTCTGATGTCAAACATTAGTTACCGCAAATGCTCGATATGAGCATTTTGTTGTTGTAAAATTATCAACCGTTCCTCCAAATTGTATACAGCACTATTCTACATTTCTGGTTGAATTGCACGAATTTGCTCTCTAATACTGTCCTTTAATTCCTCCAGCGTGTTCTAAACACCAAATTTTTTTAAATAACTCCACAGCCAGTAATCCGCTGGGTTAATATCAGGCAATCTTGGTGGCCATGAATTTTTAAAATGTCTGCTTAAAACACGATCTTGAAAAACCATAGTTAACAATTCTTTAACTGGTCGGAAATGTGCGGAGGTGCTCTATCCTGCATAAAAATCATGTTTTCAATCCCTTCGTGCTCGTTTTGCAACTGTGGAATTGCATAATCCCTTAACATTTGCAGGTATCGTTCACCAGTAACAGTTACAGATATGGCCTCCCCATTCTGTATTTCCTCGAAAAAGTATGGACCAATGATGAAATTAGCTGTGAAACCGCACCAAACGGTGACTTTTTTTGTCATGAAGGCCTTGCTGAACGATTTCATGTGGATTTTCTGTTGACCATATTCGACAGTTTTGAGTATTAATTCCACCATTAAGAGCGAAATGGGCCCCATCTGTCCATATAATACGGGATCACCATTCGGGTTCAATTTCCATCTGAGTCAATACGTGTAATGAAAAATCGTACCTGAGAGCAAAATCTGCGTCCTTTAATTCAAACAGCAGTTGCAGTTTATAGGGATACATTTTTAGGATTTTCCGTAAAATTTTCCAAACCGTGGTGTATCGCATTTGTAATCGTTTTGATGTCGCATTCACACTACTGATTGCTAGCGGATTAGTATTGGCTACGTTTTGATTTTCCTGAAGAACTTCTGCAACTTGGACATCACTAATCCTAGGTCTTCCTGACCTGGGAAGGTCTTTTACAGACCCTGTTTTTTCAAATTTGCTAATCAAATTACGATACGCCTTCATTTTGCACGGCCCTGCTCTCAAACTCATTTGCGTACGAAATCTTCGTAATCCAGTAGTGTAATTTTTACCGCCTTCATAATAACATTGCACTAAACCAATTCTTGTTTGCAGATCCATATTGAAATTGTTACAATTTACGTTACGCGAGTTTTATTTTGAGAACAATTCTCTAAATTACGATTATTTCGTTTGACACTTGTATCAATAGTTGTTACGACAATTCTTTTGTTTTCCATAGATACACTAAAATCCAATTATTGAGGCAACTAGATTCTGTTTACTTTCTGCTACTAGCATAATTTCTTAAAACTATATAAGAATTTAAAATAGACCCCTTACTTTATGATAACCACATATATTTGGTATTTAAATCGTTTTATTAAGCAGTAATATGAAGATTGAACATATTTATTAGACTTTCTAAGGCCATGGAATTTCATGTCATTTTTTTCATGGAAAATACGGAAGTCATCATATTTGACTAATTATTTTTGGTGAAAACCCTGACAATAGTATTACATTTATTTATGTCTATTTGTATTTTTTATGACTTTAGTCACGGTTGGAATTAGGTATAATAAGTATAATATTTCATATTTTATGGGTTTATAAATTATTGAATATACACTGACCTGCACAAAACTTACTGTCCCAGTTTTTGTGCTGGTCAGTGTATTTGCGGAATTTGACACAAATGAATATCGTTAGTAGTTCTAGTTATCAGTCTGTTAATTTTAAATGTCAGAAAAACTCGAGAGGTATAGTTCCCCGGGTGGATTGATTTAATTTAAAATTTAATAAACAACAAACTTTGTGGGCCATTTGTAATAATTATCTCTTAAAAAAAAATTCGACGTATCCCAGGAATGTCGCATTCAATTACTTTGAACTTATTATAAATAGACTTTAGTAAAATTGATGAACTCATTTTTTTTTACTGTTTAGAAACAACAGCAACCTAAAATTGCCATTTTGTCTTTTTAAAAATCGCGTTAGAAGGAAATTATCTGAAAGCAAATTGGAATTAGTGTAGAGAATTAGGAGGTGAATTATATTAAGTGACAAGGGTATTGAAAAAGTTCAGTAAATATCATATTGAATGAATGATATTACAGTAGCAAAAGTAATTAATGAATGAACATGGTCTGGTGCTCAAATTAAACAAAAAACTATTCTATGAAATGCAGTATTTATAAAGTTTAAAGGAAGGCATTTTTACTGTCTATTTCTGCAACCTAAAAATGCGTTTTAAATATAGTAACAAGGATAGAAATATGTGTTGTAATTTTTTAAATTAAATGGCGTTGACTATTTTTTCGCATTATATTTAATATCCTGTTAAAATTATACTGCAAGAATTTACAAGTCCTACAAACTGACCACAAAAATAAATTTGTACATTTGAATTTTTTAAAAGTTTTAACAATTGTTTTGCCACACGATTGCATAAAGACTAAATTATTTAGCACAAAACTTGGCTATTTAAACTGACTTACAGTACAGCTAACCTAATAATAACTTAAGATTTAAAAGTTTATTTCGAATTGATCATTAACACTAATTTATTAATTTTTTTTATTAAAATGTAATATTTCAAACTTTTAAAAGAATAATTTTTCCATGAATTGTTTGGCATAATATGTTTTTTTTAATTAATATTGTAACTTACGGTTACGGAGGCTACTTCAAATGAAATTATGCGTTTATTTATGCCGTATAACCCTAAAACAATTTAGATTAGCTGAGATTGGTGGTAAAAAGAATGCACCGGTTGAATCCGTTTTCGAAAACGAGAAATATCATTTACCGGAAGTAATCGTTCACGACTGTCAGGCACATCCAAGCCAATAAGCCTGACCCGACCATCAAATCAAGATGTTTTATGTCATCGAGTTCTCGGCACCTGCTGAGAAAAACATCACCTCGAACGAGGAAATGCGGACCAAATATCGCGATCTCCAGTACGATCTCCAAGAGCTATACAGGGCGACTCCGTCAAGATGGTCGTCAATCGGAGTACTCGGTAGTGCGTTCTCTGAATTGAAGAACATACCCCCGCACAGTGGACGGAAACGCCGAAAAGCTGGCCAAAATATAAAGGCATTGAGCTATTTTACTGAAATTGTGCATACAGGGTTTTTTTGTGTCGCTGTTCAAGAATCCGAAGTTGATTTTGAAAAAAACAAAATGGCGGCCATGAAATCCCCCCAAAACATACCAAAAATCGCCAATTATCGCTGCATTTTTACAAAACTTTGTATACAGTTTCTTTGGGTCGCTGATGAAGAATCCCATATAGAATTTCAAAAAAAATTACGGTCAAAAATATATACATAGTTCAAAAATTATTATTGAATTGAGAATTCATGTGTTTCATTTGTTTCGGGAAAATTAGGATCTGGGGAATGGAATAAAATGTGTAATGACTTTGAAAATTAATTTTATTCAATTACTATCTGAATTACAATCATCGTCCTCATGAGAACGCATTCAAAAGGAGCCCACTTTATGGTGCACGAATGTGCATGCATCCGTGCATTCGCGCACAATTTGGTCAATATCTCGCAAATATGCAAAAAGATGCAGCTAATTTTTTATACACTTTCGAAAAAATGTTCATTGAACACATTCCAATAAGTTTCAAGACCAACCATCACCAACCGCATAACTTATGGCTTTTTTTGTGGAGTTTATGAATCGTTGCATGTACAAAATGCACTCCACTTCGATAATTATTTACTAATTACCGTATAAATAAACTGATCTGATACTGAGATATTTTAATTGTACTTACTTTCTGATGCAGAATCCATTTTTATGACACAGAAAACTGCACTTTGAGAATTTTTACGCTGCAGACAAAATTTATCGATTTTTGAAGCGTTGCGAGCTGCCGAAGTGACGCGCTGCACGGTCGCACAATAAGTAATTTCCTCGCTCAGGTAGTGAACCCGGACCGGTATTAACGGTCGTTTCTAATGCTATAGGTACCACTACAACGATTTAAAACGTTTCCATTTCAAAAAAAAATCTTCATTTTTTTAATTTTGGCCAGCTTTTTGGCGTTTCCGTCCACTGTGCGCCGTGCTAAAAGCAGCCGATTGGCTGCCAGACAAATGCAGAAAGCGGCCATACTAGGTTTTCTCCATCTGCTTAGGGAGCATGATTCCGGGATTTACAGACACTAGCTTTGTTTTGGTTCCGTTTAGTACTGTTCTAGAACTGTTCTTGTCATGCGCAAATAAGTTCCCGTCATGAGCAATATACCAAAATAAGATATATTTTTAATTAGCGCATGACGGGAACTGTTCTAGAACTGTGAAAGTTCTGAACCAAAACAAAGCTAATAGCTCTGCAGGATGTGGGGAGTGACAGTAGATATTTTGTGGCGCGCCTTCCGTGAGGGTCGGAAGCCATGGGAGGAATATCCAGCTTTACGTAAAACAAAAAAAAACAAATAATTTTATTTATTTATCGTAGTAAATACACCATATAAATAACACAAATAAATACACATATAAATAAATATAAAAATTCACACAAGACTGGTAACATTAGGATTAATATGAGTATACCAGCTTTCTGTAGACATCCTGTATAATATTACCGCAAACTAGTCTTGTAAATTTTTTTGCGAAGAATCCGATTCTGTAAAAAAAGAAACAAACTCAAATATGCGAGGTATAGTCAAGAATCAGATTTTTAACGAACACTGTATATTATTTGGGAAATTGATTTAGTTTATTATTGTGATAAGAAATACGTATTTTAATCATTTACTCAACTTCATGTTTAATTGGAAAAATGCGTCTTCTCGAGTCAAATATACCGGCTGTTTATTTTAAATGGGTCACTTGAAATAACTGGCTTATTTTTGAAATTAGATCAAAACTTAATAATAGTTGTATATTTTCCAGCGCTATCTTGTGCTTATGGTGTAAACAATATCAACTCAAGACATACTTTTTCACTTAATGAAAGTTGATTACACAAATATAGAAAATAAATCTACATAGTTTAATATTTTCCATGGTAAACCGTTTTGGACGTACATTCTTGAACACAAAAATAATACATACCATTTTTTCTTTATTCGATAGTTTACTACTACTACTACTTTTAATTGTTTTTATCAGCAACCGATAACAATACCTTCATTTGTTTTAACTGTATTTGAAAGCATGTCAACTCGCTGTTTTCAATATGAAAGCAAATTTTACACCGTGATATCAAAAATTATCTTGATCAAAGGTGACCATGAGATGGAAAACTGCCGACATATCATTCTTTTGTAATAATTTCGTCAAAGTTTGTCGAGTGACGTTCGATACTTTTTTGACAATCAAAAAATAATTGACAAAAATGTATGACACTAGTAACTTCGACAATTATTTTAGAATCCATGACCATCTTTGATGAAGTTAATTTTTGATATCGCGGTATAATACTTTTTATGATTTGATGATTAATTGAAAATAAGTACATAGTATGTTAGAGAAAATGAAAAAAGCCTATAGCATAGTGTCATAGTCATCTTCGATTTATACCTTTTTTCATGTTGTCTAGGAATATACAGAGTGAGCCAATTTCTATGTTTGTGTAGGGTAACTCGGTAATTGTGAGAGATACAGAAAAATGGAAGACCCATTCTCGATCTCTTTTTTTTGAGACAAATTGACTTTCCTTTTTAACTAAACCATAGCCAACTATGATTCCCATTTAAAAAAATAAACATTTCGCTATTACTCAAAATTGCACCTTTTTTTTAAATTTTCTCGACGCCACTGTATTATACAGAAAAAAGTGCCTCAAGAATGTAAAAGTTGTTTTTTCATAACTTTACAAACAACCAAGATATTGACATGTGTCTAAAAGTCGAAAAATCGAACGTTTGTTTATAACTCGAAAACAAAACACGATAGCAAATTTTTGTGTTCGCCAGCAAACCTATTATTGAAACATGTTAGCTCAAAAAGCACTATAGGGATATAGACTTGGATATAGATATATCATTTTATTATATTGAGCTATCCTGTTTCAGTAATAAACTTAATTCTACATCGGCACAAGTAACACATTTATTACTTCTAAAACGGCATATCACGCAACTTTTAAATTGTGATTTATATTTAATTTTGTTAATTTTTATCAGTGAAATTACGTCACGAAATTGTGATTATGAAAAAAGTAAAATTGTCAAAAAACAAATGCCAATGTATCACATGAAAATCTCTTGTTATTTTGCATTCCGTTTTGCAATAATTTACGACTGCAGTCTTTAAAGTTCTCGCATTGCTTTGTCTCCCCAAAATTGCAAAAATTACTGCATTCATTTGTAGTTAATGTCTACATAATACATCAAATGTTCCTTGCAGATCTGTAGAAGCCTGTCATTTACGAAAGACTCCTTTGATTTGGGTGCAAGTACCAGTACGAGTCAAACTCAAAGTTCGCACCAATTCAGTTGTCAAAGTTCCATACCACAACCGACGGTAAACAACCAGTTAGATTTGTTACAACTGTCGCCGTTGAACATGGGATTCTCTACCAGTAATACCAGTATGAATGCGGGTGGTAACGTCAAAATGGAAATGCCCCTTATCCATGATAGTGAAGGGCTGGGCCCTATGGTGGGGCGTTATTCCTTCCATTCGCAAACTGAGCATAATCACACAGGTATGTTTTTGATAGGTTTAGTTGGTTTAGGTTATGTTTATGTTAACGTTCCTGTGGAAAAAATGTCTTGCCAAATACTACTAACCCAAAAGGTGAACAGTTTAGAGCATTTGTGGCTTCTGGGTTAACCTTTTTAACAGCTGTTAATGAGATTATGTTCACCACCATTTTCGTCTTATTTTTAGTGACATTTTGAAACTGGGTAAATTATCAAATGTAAAAACTAGTGATTACGCAATTCCTTTTTTAGCGATTACGATTATGAAAACAGTAGTCGTATAATTTAGATACGATTAAAAATTAAACCATGTAAATCAGAAAAATGAAATCTATTTGTTTATTCTATGATGTTAATAATTTAATCAAGTTTAAACTCTAGTTTAAACCTAAATACAGTATACTTAGTAAACAAACATATTCCAATAGTAACAGTAAAATTTGTAATACCTTATTTAAGAAAAATAACTTTTGTCAGTTCTGGGGGCTGAACCCGTTAAGGGCTTTAAAGAACAGCCTCTGGAAAAGCAGTCTCTCCTAATAAACGGAAGGTGGTTTATATGATAAATACTTGATGAATGGTGGCCAATTTTTTTAATCATAGAAAGGTAACAAAAAGTTTCGAGGCATAAAAGCCCTAGCAACAAATAATATCTATAATCGGCGATTACGATTGATCAGAAAAAGCGTGATAACTCAGGTTACGATTAACCTTAATCGTAATCGATTTATCACTAGTAGAAGCTTATTTCGATGCATATTGTATTATATTGGCAACTTTGTTTTAACTGCTGCTGTATTAAGCACCACCCTTGCTTTTCGGAAGTAAAAGTAAAGAGTGTAGTAATCAATCGTGGGTGTCCTGCATTGATGTCTGTCTGTGAGTCAGTCTGTTAGCTTCTCCACACCATATCGTTCAAACTATATAAAATGTCGATCTGAAATGTCATATCAAGAAGGCTCCTGCCATTAACTGAAGGGTCTTAGTTGGTTGAAATCAGTCGGTCATGTTGTATATTTTGGTCTACTGTGTTAAATATTCTAGGTGTAGGCTCAGATCGGACTATTTATTTCCTAGCTTTATTTTCAAGATGGAAGAAAATGCTATAAGAGTATATTTTAAATCTTTATTCTACGATGGAAATACTGTGAGGAAATCAAACGACCCGGTTAGAGTTTCCACCCGGTATACATAGTGATGATATTAAAAAAAAAACCAGTTGAAGTCAGTGCTGCATGTATCATATAAATGACAATATGAAGTTTACTCAATTTCAATTTTCTTTTTCTTTTTTTTTTTCTTTAAAAATATAGCAGACGATGATGGTGGCGTACATAATTTTATTCACATCCACTGCTGCTTTTTTTATCCTAATTATGGTACCTAGAACATACCTAGGAAATATATTCTAATTTTGAATGTTGAGGGTTAATTTTTTTTAATATTAGATTTTGCTATGATATAAGATTTCATGTTATTTTCAATTTTCTTTAATTTTTTGATGAGATTAACTTAAACTGCTATTAATTCTTGGGGTGGATAATTGATAAACGGATCAGGGCCAGATAGAGAAATAGAATCTTCTTTAACCATGTCGCTAAAAACTAAATTAACAATTTGAGAGGTAGGTAATAAAACAAATAATATAATCACTCAATAACTCATTTTATTCATAATCAGGATAAGAACAGTTATCTAAAACTTCTGTGAACTTGTAGTAATGTATTGCATAGCTGTTGCAAAGGGGCAGCCATGGCGTGTTGACACCCTTCTCTTGGCGTGTTGACCCCCCCCTGGCGTTTGGTTAAAAGGAGAACTTGTGAAGGCCTGTTTGTATTGAGAATCAATTATCAGTAATAGAGCTGACGTTTAATGTTTGGATTATATGTGTTAACTAAGAATTTTTTTTTGGGGTGCCTGTATATTATAAAAAGGAGTATATTTTATTTATATTTCATCTCATTTACATTAATATTATGTATTTTGTATTTGCCTCTTAATAATATTGTATATACAGAGCCAGACCAAGACCAGTAGATACACGACTGGCGGTATGGGCAGTTTACAGTCTCCCTTCTATTGCCAGCACGATGGGGCGATCGCAGCGCGAATGCCAGAAAGGGCCTTTACAGCAGGTTACGATCTTGCCTTGCTCAAGAAGACGATCTTTTTGAACATGTAATTTGAATTAGTTATTTATTTATTTACGTATTATTTTATTTTTTTAGAGTTGGTATTATTTTTTATTTATGAGAATATTAATTTATGTTTTTATAATTACCGTTTGTTTAAAAAAAATCAGTATTTGATTGTGTGCTGTTCTGATGCTTTACTATCTGTGGCGTCTCGGAAGAACTACTGAAATTGTGAAGCATTCAGATAATTTTAGTAAATAATACGTTCATACGCAAATATTTTTTTAGATGAACGAGCAACACTCCACCGCAGTTTTAGCGATACTGAAAACTGCTTTGTTCCGTATGCTCCTCCCAGCAAGCAACCGGGCGTAATCATTAACTTTCGTTCGGACTTCCTATTTAGACGAGCAACTATAAACTACGCATACTGCTAGTTGAGTAGTGTATCTAGTGGTCTGGCTCAATCTGTATAGAGTTCGATAGAGGCGTATTGTCGCCCTATACACAACTCATTTCATAATAGTTCCCGTGTACCCGCTGTATATATTTTTTTCTATAAAAAGTTAGAAACAGATTTTCTACATATCCTTTTCTATAATTTGTTAGAAAAACTCGATTATCCGTTGATCTTAGTAAGCCTTTTCCCATAAAATGTCAATCTGAAATAATATAGAAGATATTGAAGCATTAAATGTAAAACAGGACACACTGTTATGTCGTATAAAGTAATTTCTCAAAGAAATTAAATAAATTTGACCAGCTAATATACTGTAATGATAACAAAATGGGATTTTATTTTGGGCGCCACCAAGCGGAGACTGCTTGGATTACGATACTTACTTTTATGATTTATATATGAGCTGAGACTCGTCAACAAAGGGAGCCGGTTCTAGGAGCCAAAGCACTATTAAATTTTAAGGTATCTCTTTTTTTTTATAATAAGGCAAAGGTATCATATTAACACATATAATGATTCCTCTTTTTCAAAAGTTGACATAAATGGATACTATATTACAAATAAAACCCACCACTAAAAATAACAAAACAATTTGATACACAAAAAAAAACTTCACGTTGTAATTTTGAATTACTTAACTAAAACTATGTCTGAGCTCAGATAAATAAAGTTGAAATTAATATAGTTCTCAATATCAATCAAATGTCTGTCATATGACACAAAACAATTTAAAATCTTAACAAAAAAAATACTACCGTTGGGGCCCCTTTTTTTCTAGTACTTCGTACACTTGGATAGTTTCCACCACCCAGGCAAAACCATAAATTCCTGTCCTCAATTTTGCTTTCTCCAATCAAATAGCTTTCTCCTTCTCTGTAAATCGCATTTAGTTATTCATATTCAACAGCTCGACGTTAAACTCCTTTCAAAAAAACTCTTTACTTCCACTCTTCTCCTGTCATCTATTTTTTCTGACTTTTCTTTCCTTCAATCCTCCGCCAACTCGTTTTTCTTTTTTAAAATTCCATCTTAATTCTAAATATAATGTTCAGACATCATTGCCTAGCAACTAACAACTATATAAAAAGTTTTGGCACTTTCACACTTACTATGGTCCTTTCACGTGTGTCTTGGTCCTTTTTACTCTTCATATACCTAATACCTATTACTTAAATCTAAAACTCTTGTATTATTACTACTACAAATTTGAATTACCTACTTAAAATATGTGTCAACTTGATATTTCTCATTTTGCCTTATCGTTATACCTTAAATATGCCCTTACTGGCTGCAATGTTAGTTAACTAAGATCGAAACTTATTTTATTATCTTTAATAAACCCCATTTTATTCCATATCTATGTAGTTAGTACCATTCATTAACTTTAAAACACACATTCAGGCCACCAAATATTAATAAATCGCAAGAGTCCTTAGTTTAATGATTGAAACCTTTATTAATTACCTTGGGGGTCGCAGATATCATGTCAATACGTTAGAATTTTTTGTTTGAAGTTCAGTTTTTTTTGTGTTCAGTTCGTGATATTTACATGCTTACCCAAAAAATTGGGTAATTCATTTATCTAAATATTTTACGCCCCTAGAAGAAATTTATGCCAACGCCTATAGGCACCGATACACCATGTCAAACTGAATGAACTTATTAATTGTAATGTAATGTAAAGTGTAATTAATTTTTGTTCATATATTCATGTTATCTCAAATGTAGCATGAAATTTTATTGTTGTAGAATTTTATGGTAGGTAACTTAAATGTTCATTAAGTAGTCTTCGAATTGAAGGTCAAATTTAAGAGTTTATTTTGCTTCATATTGGATTAAGTTTTAATAATTTGAGGTGTGTGTCCCAGGGTCATCTTTTACCATATCTATTAAACAGGTAGTAGTACAATATGTGTAAATATAAATATTGAATTTCATAATAAAATATAGGTAAAAACTCAAATAGAGTTTTGCCCTTAACTGCTTCTTTTCGGAGTGTGTTGATTAAAAAAAAATGTTGCACATTTTTATATTTAAAAATATCTGATGTGGCCAGCACATAATTTTCTTCAGTATACAGAGTTAGTCAAATTCGAGTCTCATGATTAGGATCTCGTAAACCGTAAGAGATACAGACAAGGTTAAATTGGGGAAAAGTTGGTAAATTTTATGCTGAGTAATACGACGGAAAAAAATTCGCGGTATTTTGTTTCGTTTTCGAAATTATGGAAAAAACTGAAAATTTGAGTTTTTGTTTTTCTTTGATAATTTGGTTATAAAGAGACAAATGGAAAAAATAAGGGCACTTCTCCACAGCACTTTTTTCTCCTTTACCTGAAGATGATCATCAATTTTCTGTACGACGTTTCATTGCTTAAGAATCATCATCAACTTAATTTTTTAAATACGTACGGTATATCTTACGGTTTACGAGATCCTAATGATGAGGCTCGAATTTGACTAACCCTGTATATCATCCTGATCTAAAAAAATCATTGTGCTTAATTCTTCACTTACCTCAATTAAATTTTAATAGCGTATCTTGAATGTTTCATTAAAATTTTTTAATAATTGATAATCAGCGTCATTCGATACTGTCGATAATAATTCATGTCATATATTTTAATAATTTTTTGTTGTTGACATTGACATTTTTGTAACTAAATTAGGCGTCAAACTTTTAAATTTATCCTAACCCCATTTTATGAGGCCAAATGTGTAAAATATTTCAGTTTACATCAGCTTTATTTAAGTACTTTGAAAATATATTTTATTCGCTTGATATAGTAGACATGATTTATAATCTTTCATTAAGAATATATTTTTTTGTAAAGTCAAATACAAAAAAAGTTTGGATCCCGTGGATCCCCTTTCAGGTGGCCAATTTTGCTCATCACCAAATTTTTCATTGTCTTTGGCCTTTAGAACAAGTATATCAAATTTGAAAGCTTTATCTCAAAAACTGTGGCTGCTATCGCGATATAACAGATATGCGGACAGATTTTTTTTCATAAAGTTCTGTTTTATCATTATAATTCGTCGAGATTCATCCAGAAATGTAATAAAATTTTTTTAAATTTTTTCCCCGAAATTGTACCTTTTTTCTTTCATTCATTATGTCTCTTCTGGTAGTACCACATTCACCAAATTTAATGTGTCACCTAAAATGTTGTTGATAATCTTAACTGCCAAATTTGGAAAGTATCTCATTAGTATTTTTTTGAGTTATCGCGGATACACACATCCACACACATCATTCGGTAAATAGAATGGATTCAGAAAAGTTCAAAACGTCTATATCAATCAAAATCTCGAGATCGAAAAAAAATCACGATTACTACTACTTCCTTTTATTAGGTATAAGAAAGTAAAAAATGCAGATAAACGGTTTGAATCTCGTGATAATGTTATTTTATTATTATTGCTTCCTTTCTGGACTAAAATTGTTATGATTTGGTTTAAATTAAACGCTGTTTTCCACTGTTTTATTACACTCCAAAACCCTATTTACGGCCAAAATGGCTCATCGTACAAGAAAGACTCGACTTTTTTTATGCAATTTCAGATAGTGATTCATAAACAGATATTAAAATTCTGATCGAACTCATTATCGTATCACGGTGGAAAACAACCAAGAAACTCACATGGACGCCCCCGTTGGACTCGAAAACAAAATATTAGGGCAATAGTAAATCTGTTTAACGCAGATGGAGTTTTATAAAATCTTCACGCATTTCAGATATTAAAGATTACTTTTTTTTTTTTTTTTTTTTTTGAAAAAAATCAATGCACTCCGAAATGAGGCAGTTAGGGCAAAACTTCACTTGATATTTTCTTCTCAAAATTGGTTCAGGAATCATCTCTAGAATTTTATAGTCTAGTCGTATTTATTAAAAAAGCATACAAGTATTAAAATAAGAGGCGAGCTTTGTCGTATTTGTGTAAAACCGGCTGATGTGAAAGCTTATTTATTGGAGGTTATTTACGTCATAGGTTGTCAAAATCTATAACGTGAAACCTATGACATGTGAAAAGTCGGTTTTACACAAACATGACAAAGCTTGCGTCTCATTTTAATATTTGTACGCTTTTTTAATGAATACAAGTGTATTATTACTAAATGTTGATGAAAACGTTAGATCTTCTGAAAAGTATGTAGCCCTATATTCTTGTTTTGCTGAAACAACAATTTTGATTCCGTTTAGAAAAAACACTGAACATGTTACGCGTGACGGTTGCGAGTTTTGACCCATTAACTGACAAAAAAATCTAAAAAATTATTATCTTGGGGGTACTCTGTAACTCTCGCAAAAGAGTCGCTACTGCTGGATGACTGAAAATTATGTATGAAAATTCACGGTTACCGAAAAATACCTCTTTCCGTATAACGAACTATATACACTGCTTCGTAAAATTAATGCACCACAAAAAATTGCCATTATTTTGATGTTAATTTATTTCTGAAACATTTGTCCAAATTTGGACGATCTTTTTTACACTGTAGGTTGACTCCTCGGATTTCAATCCATATTTCTACCAACATTTGTTCAACGTCGTTAAGGGAAACAGGTTCGATATTCTCTCGCAAATTGCAGTCTAGCTCTATGACGATTATCGTTTAAGGTGAGACCTGTCGGTGGTATTCTTATGTGCAAATCCTGTTCTGTAAGACGTCTTACAGTATCAACACTTTTTTTGTACATTGTGAACTGCTCTAAATTGCATTTCCACCTTTCATGTTGTAAACCGTTCGCCTAAAGAACATAATCTAACAAAACGATCCTTAATTGCTGTTGTATTTGAGGTCCTCCTTGTCCATGGCGTCTATCGTGGTCATTTGTATCCCTAAAACAATGAATAACTCGAAATATTGTATGAGAAACTCCCAATCCAATCTCAAAGCTATGGCGCGGTAGCTCAATCCTTCACCAGTCAAAGTAACTGCTTGAACACACTTATCACGTGGTTCAAATTTCTTGTAATGCGTTCCATATTTTATCAACAAAGTATCGGCTGCTAATTAAAGTATTCAAAAATAGGAATTCTAAATTACAACTAACTTTAATTGAGCTTCTCTTGTTTTCCATGCTACTTCTTTCAGTTTTTTCGATATACCTATATAAACTGGTCAATAAAAACGTGCTATAAAACTGTATGTTCCCTCTAATAAATAAGATAATAAAGTAAACCAAAGAGGAGAATGCGAATATGAGAAGAAGGGCATTATTTGTTGTTTGCTCGTCCACTCCATAGGGTGTTACGAATTTTCGGAACAAAACCCAACATCATTCAAGCAAAACTGAATTTTGACTGAAAATCAGTAGCACCGTAACATTCCTGCAGAGTCGACTTACAGTGCAAAAAAAGTCATCCAAATCGGACAAATGGTTCAGAAAGAAGTTAACCTAAAACTTATGGTAAATTTCTGGTGATGGGTTAGGTTTACGGTGCACTCTGTAGTTTCTTATCAAGTGACATTATTTTTGGACGTGATTGTACACACAAAAAACTACGTATTTTGAAAATACTACTTGGTAATTAAAATTATTAGGTTTAGACCTGTTTTTACAAATTGTACCACCACCTTGAGTGGCTGTGAATTAAAACTATTTAATGTTAATAGTTACTTGTACGGTCACTGTTATACATATTGTTATTGTTGTACAACTTAAATAAATGTAATAATTACATATCGATTAAAAATTTATTAGCGGTAACAATAACTGCATTTGAAAAATTACCTACTTCAAGGAAATAAATAATTTATAAAAAAAAGACCGATCCCAAAAGCCGATAATGATAGTTGTATAATGTTCAACGGTATTCCAAACGTAGATAAAAAATACATTAACATAATTGTATACTATCTGATTGTATATTGATCTGATTACCCATACTAGATAATTTAGTTAAGATATCTATTATTTTTAACCCAAATAGTTCGTCCAAAAAATGAACTTGAAGGATTTTTATTAATGTAGATTTTATATGTCAATTTCTAACGTGTAAAATATACAGGGTGGAACAAAAATGGAGCACTGTATATTTTTGTATACTTGAAATTGTAGATTTTTTCTGATTACAAATATATGTAGTTATACTATAATTGGTTCAGTAGTTTTTGAGTTATTACTAATGATCTAAATTAACTTGATTTTCAATAATATAGGTGCTACTAAAAATTTGAGAGTAGGCTATGGAAACAATTAAACTTCAGTCAATTTCTATAACTGTCAAATTTGTTGAGTTTATATTTGGTGGGGTTGTTTTATCTATTCAAATTATGTCTATATTCTGGTGGAAAAACATACATCATGCGTTATTACAATTTAGAAAAGCGTAAAGTTTTAGAAATATATTTGTATTGTAATAAGAACTTGACCGCGTCAAAAGCAGAGATTATAAGATACCCAAATAAGGCTGTGCCTGCTAAAATGACATCTAAGCAAATTTATAATAAATTTTGTGGCAACTCATTAAAAAATAAAACTAGAAAAAAAAAACTGTTTTTGATGAGGAAATGCAGATGAATAGTTTATTGTCTTTCATAGAAAACCCAAATCTGTCTACTTATTCTGTAGCTAAAGAATTAAATATAAGTGAGCGGACCTTACAAAAATAAATTCAAACCATTCCATATTACCCCTAATCAATAATTGAATGAAAATGACCGTCGACAATATTGTTTTGTCAAAAAATAATTGAGAGATGTAATGAAAATAATGATTTATAGCATAATATTTTTTGAACTGACGAGTTTTTCTTTTCTACAGCCGGTTTGTTTAACAGGCATAAGTTACAGAAAATCCACATGTTGAATACGTTAAAAAAGCAAGGACGCAAAAATGCGTGGTGCGGGATACACAGAAATAAAATAATTGGTCCTATTTTTGCAAATAAAATAGTTTATCTCAATCTTCTGCAACAGCAAGTTGAGAAATGCTTGGATGATTTGCCAATTTTATTAAACTTTAAACTATTCAGGAACAATCTGGCAGCAAGATCGAGCTCCTCCTCCGCATAATGTCCGACCCGTCATGGATTATTTAAATCAAAAATATTCTGTCTGGATTGGAAGAAAATAGTTCAATCCACTGGCCCGCAAAAAGTCCCGATTTAAGTCCCCTAGTTTTTTATCTTTGGTGTGGTCTCAGAAATAATATGATGAAAAATTCTCAGGTGACATTGAACAATTTAAACATCTTATAAGGGAGGCAGTAAATTTGTGGCGGTGTTTGAAAGAGTCAGATCAAATTTCTTGAGGTGATGTTTCAAATGCACAGAAAATAAAGGAAAATCTGTTGAAGATAATGTGATATAATTGTTACACTATTTTTATTTGTTGTTATAGTGTTTCCAATATGAATTGGAACAGCATAAAAACGCCAACAATGAGAATTTAGTCATATCCATGAGCGTCAACCAAAAAAAGTTTAGAATTATCTTTTAATTCTTGAAAAAAAATCGAATATTTTTTTACTATTTTATACGAGTTTATATGTATGTACAATACCTATAATAACATTTTTATTTATTTACTTGTTTATTTATTTATATTAGTTGAATAAGCTATTTTGATGATTGAATAAAAGTTAAGAATCTTACTCACTTAGTTAATGACATTTTCTACTAACTGTAAAAATTGATATTGAGTCTTGTATAAAATGTCACCATCCGGCAAAAACCAATGTGAATGTGTGAGTATTTTTTGCCAGGATGTATAGGAATATGAAAGGTGTTAGTATGATGAAATGTTAGAATTAAATTATTCAACCGTTCATCGACTGAACGTAAAAAACGTTTAAACAAAAATGCTGCGTGGCAATTGAATCACAAAAAACAAGAAATAAATATTTAAAATTTGTTAAAAACTCAAAATCAATTATAAATCTCTTGTACTGTTCAAGCTAAGTTGCTTCGATTAAACGTAAAAAAAAAAAATTTAAACTAAAATACTAAGTGGCAATTGAATTATCAGAAGAATATTCTAAACTAGAATCGTCACCGGTTTGAATAATAATTGATGCTACGGGTGGCAAAATAGGATACTAGTTTTCTTTTTGTATAACATGACTTTCGCATTTTCCCCATATGTTGCTATTGCTCACTTCATTTACTGCTTGTCGTATATTATCGCTTAAAGTTGGTGACTGATTGCATTTCCGTAAATGTTAGTTTATAGTGCCCCAAACCATCTCGATCGGATTAAATACGCAATAATACGGTGGCAACCGCGCGAGCGTATGACCGTGTCTCTTGCAAAGATCATGAACTACATATTCGTTTTTAAAATTATGCTCCTTTATACGTTTTAATAATATTTATCGGAACATTTTCAGGGATGTCCATATTTTTATTCCTCATAAATTTTAAAATGTTCTCCTTTTTGGTACTATTATTAGGTATTTTATGTAATAAACGCGAGTGATACGAAGCATTGTCCATAGCAATGACCGAATTTGGAGGAATGTTAGGTAGAAGCTGTTCAGCGAACCATTTTTCGAATAAATCCGCAGTCGTGTCTTCATGATAATCAGCAAAGGATTGTGTTATGTTTTTTGGCCGACAAGAGCAATGCGTTGGGTACAAGACCGTGTTTGCTTCCAGCATGAAGAATTATAACGCGCTTTCCTCTCGAGCAACGTGTATTCAAACTACAATTTCTAGAGTCATCTACCCAACCGTACTGAACAACATCGTGTGTGTCAAACCAGGCATCATCGAGGTATACTATATGCCTATTTGATTCTCGGTATTCTTTCATTTTATGTAAGTATTCTCGTCGAAGTTCAACGATACATCGCGATTCCATTATAACCATTCGATTATCTATTTTTTTTGTGTTTAAAGCCGCAATCTAATAAAATACCTCGTAGCGTTTCTAAAGATTTATAATTATAATCCGGATAATCACGCAATTTCTCACGAATCATTTCTAAAGTTGGTACTTTATTTTCCTCATAGAAACTATAAACCGTTCGCCGAATAACGTCTTTCGAGGTATCGTCAATTCTACAAAATTTTCGTTTTTTTCCTTTCCGTTTTGTAGAGATCTATAATATCCCCTTCCTTAATAATGCGATAAATCTTAGAACTCGAAAGTTTAGTTAATTCATGAATTCTATTTACAATGTCCCTATCTGTCGTTTCAATATTTTCTCTCTTTAAACATTTGTAAATATTTAAAATAAGACGCTGACATTGAACATGTAAATCCTTGTTATTATTAAACTCTGAACTAGTTTCAATTAACGGCGCCACCGGTTCAATATTTTCTTCAGATAATTCATATTCATGCGTTTCAAAGGGCCTCCAAAAAGCCATGTTAATAATAATAATTAATGCAAATATTGAAATATTACTAAAACCACTTAAAAGATCACTAAAATGCTATAAATACCTCACAGTAAATAATTCTATTTATCCAAAATTATTACATGAACTACACTGTACGGTCAATATAAACAACTAGTCCAGTAGTCTATTCAAATCACGACTTAATTCGTCAGAGTTCGGACACTACCGCCCGAGTTTCACATCTGGTCCGCTGCATTGCCACTCTCATATCGAATGTAATGTAGAGGTATCGTTCAATAAATACAAGCACGATTTGCGCTCTATTTCTTTGACGATGAGAGTGGAATTGCGCCCTCCTGGTATAAACACTTTAGACTGAAGTGTTTCAATTTATATTGGATAAACTATACTGAAATATGATGTTACTGTTAGATAATTTCATTTTGTTCTAGCTACTGTTTATAATAATAATAATAATAATAGTAATAATAATAAATGGTTTTTATTGGCAAATGGAATTACAATAAATGAGAATTTAGAAAATAAAAAAAAGCCAAAAGGCGTTTGGAACAAGTTCCATTCTTACACTAACCTATTGTTTTATGTTTTGTTATAGAAATCATAAGCGATTATTTTTTTCTATTTATTCTTCAATGCACTCGTTTTCCTATGTGTTAATCAAATTATTAGCGACATTTGAGTATCAAGTTGTCTTAAATGTTTTTGGTAGTAATTCAAAAACTACTGGACCAATCGTACTATAATATATATATTTGCAATCAGAAAAATCTACAGCTTAAAATATACAAAATATACAGGGTGTTGCATGAAAAATATACTTTTTTATTCAACCCTGTATATTTTGCACGTTTAGAAAAACGTTGACGGATAAAAAAAATCAACATTACACATCGTTCAAGTTCATTCTTGGGACGAACTATTTGAGTTAAAAATAACATAAATAACAGGAGGTTAACATTTATGTGACATCCTGTATGTTATTTAATTTTATTAATTTTTCTTTATACATATTTTATTAATTTTAAGTAAGTTTTGTGGTTAATGACGACAAAGTTAGTAATAAATAACTAATAAGGTAATAATTTGGACAACAAATTTTTCTAATTTATTACCCACTAATTTTGTCGTCGTAATCTGTGCACAGAAAAACTAAAAAAATTATGGTTAAAATTCTGTCATCTTCTGCTCATTACATTACTTGGGTAACGTATTGAAATTCATTTTGTTACTGTTACCCTGTTTTGGTTCAACACAATTAAAGTTTGTCAACAACTGTAGAACATCCATTATATAGTTGACAAACAGGAAAGATTTTTCAATATATTTACATAATATTGAATGTAAGGGTATGAATACTTGACCTTTGCGAAGCTAACATATTATCAGTTTCAGCATCTAAGCCTAGTTACACATATACAAAAGCAATTTAGGTGTAAATCAGGAAGAATGCCGGAATAGGATAGTAAACATTCTTAAATATTTTGAGAACAAACCTTTCATATAACACACTAACAGATTCTTAAACAGCTTTAAGTGTAGTTGCATTCTGGGGCTCTCTCTGTGACTTGTGTGTTTTTTAAATCACATCACAGGCAGAGTTCTAGCTATGCGGTTACCGCTTGCCTCTTGAAGGGATATGAAACGACGTTGGTTCTCGTATTTAATAGAATTTGTACATATGTGTTCATTATACTAACATTGGCCGTTATTGCTTGCTTTTATGAGAAAATAATGCTAACATTTTTTATTTTAATGCTATAGGGGCTGCAAGAGGTATAAACAAGTTTTATGTAGAATTAATATACAAGGTCATTCATTACGTCAGGAAAAACTTCAGCGGGTGATATTTCATAACTGGCGGTCAAATATTAATACTTACTGAGATACAGGGTGTTGAAGTTATAAAAAATAATTAAGTATTGTTGTTATATGTCAGCTATTTTTTCACACATAAACATAAAAGTCGGTATAATTAGGTTTCTTGACGTGAGAAAATCGAATAAGTTATCATTTTTTGTGTATCGCATAGAGGGCGCTACGTAAGCTAACTTGGTTTAACAGAATCCGTCATAACTTTATTGTATTGATTTTTGCGAAAGCTACTAAACGTGTTAAAAACTTTGGTGTGGCCTGTCTCCACATCCCACTGCACCACAAGTATTTTAATGACGTAAAAACTGTTATGTCTCAGTTAAATCCTGGTGACTCGCAAGCCATCTCTGAGACTCAGCAATTATTTAACAATCAGGATATTGAGGACAATATACACGTTATTTGTAATAACAATGTAGTATTGGACAGTATCCACAAATTAGAAAGTTCTTCCGTGTCCCTAGCATATCCTCTTGAACTACTTGATATTGTACAAACTGTATTACAAACATTGACAAATTTTCCCGGTATGATATTTTGAAAAAAAAATCCAGGGTTTGTAAAAATAATTAATCGGTGTCTCGGTGAGAAACATCTTAAGTTAATAATTGCAATTTTTTTTTTTAAGTTTGCAAATATCACCTCCGTCGATGTTCAATGATTATTTTCGCTGTACATAAAAATTTGTTTATACAACGAAAGAGACGTTTCTCGGACGAAAACATAGAATATGTGTTGCTCATGCAAATGTTGTCTTATGTTCTCGCTTAACCTTTGTCATCTGAACACAAACGCGAAGCAAAATATGGGAATATCGCATTTTCTTGTGATCACATTAGGTAAATTGATGTTAACTTGATTGAAATACAGGAAAACATGCGTCTTGGGAAGTTGTACAAATACAAAAAAAAAATCCTTTGTCAAATAACACTGACGTAGTTTTCCACGAACACCAAAACACTATTAAATGCACTTGACGCGCGTCATCTGGAGATGATTGTCACGGTTCGGTGAACCGTGACCCACTAACCAATGGGATTGACCCTCTGTCCACTATTCATACTATTTTCACACTTTGTGATTTTCAAGCTTTCAAATGCATCCAACTGTCTAGTATTTGTTACATTTCTAATTAATGTTAAATTGCTAATATCTATTTTATGGTTATTTTTAAACGCATGTTGGGCAACACTAGATTTATCAGTTCTATCATATTTGAAATGGGCCATATGCTCTTTAAATCTAGTTTGAATTGATCGTCTGGATTGTCCAACATACTTTTGATTATAGTCCTTACATCTAATTTCGTAAATCCACGACTTTTCGTTTGTTTCAATTTTGTCTTTACCAATACCATGGGTGAATCGTGGATCAAATGGCATTGATACAAATTTCGGATTTTCTTTTTCATTTTGAAAGGTCGAGGAATTTCGAAATGACTTTAAATTTTCATTTTCTAATCATTTTATCAATTAAACTTACAGAATATCGTTACTCGCTGCTATATCCTTAATTAATGCCTTTTCTTTTTCAAACTAGTCCTTACTGAGGGGACGATGAACTAGATAATTAAAACTCGCCATTTTATGTTGAACACAATGGTAAGAGCCCTTAGGGATATATCGTTTCTATATATGTTAAATTCCGACTTATTCTCACTTATTTCTAATTATTAATACATCTAAAAAAGGTAGTTGTCCAGAATTTTCAATTTCATACGAGAATTTAATCGCAGTCTCGGTCAAGATGTAGTAAAAGAATATCTTCAACTCGCTAAACTTTGCATGAAAAAAATTTTCGATTTAATGATAATTTCTCAATGGGCCCACGTCTACCAGTCCACCTGTTCAGAAATATTTTTTCAAGATACCTTCGAACGTGTGCTGCATAATGGGGAAGACACGCCAATCCTGTTGATACCATAGGCTTTCGTCAACATTTCCATGATTAATTCTACTGGGAAATAAATTTAATAACGTTGTGATGAGATAACCCATTAAAAATTGGAAATATGCCGGTCGGTTTACAATTCCATTGATAAAAAAAGGGTCCAATGATTCTATTTCCTACAATTCCCGCCCATACATTTACCTTTTGTGGATACTCTGTGCAGCTCCCGCATCCATCGAGGGTTTTCCCTTGCCCAGTATCTATAATTTCGACGATTCACTTCACCATTTAATTTGAAAGTGCATTCATCGGAGAAAATAATATTTTTTATCAGAAGAGAATCACCATTGCACATATTCATCGTTTCACAAAATTGTATTCTCCTATCTGGATCACTTAGTTCTTGCACAAGCTGAATCTTAAAGGGATGCCATTTTCTAATTTTAATACTGTATGTACTGACGGTTTAGTAACATCATAATCGCGACTAACCTGGCGAACGCTGTTATGTGGATTTTCTTCAACAGCTAGTATAAAATATTTAATTTTTTCAACACCTGGGCGACCTCTTTTGGGTAAATCTTACATCGTACCAGTCTCTAAACTTTTTTTCAATTTTACTCACTGTCGATTGAGCTATGGGTCGTTCAGGATATTTAGTATTAAATAAATTACATACTTGTTGAGATCGCATCCTATCACCATACCCCAGTCATCGTAAGAATTTCAATTGTCTGTCTTACAGATACAGATGTTATAAATTAAAATAAATCGACAACAATTATTGAGAAACTACTACTGGGGTAAAGTATTATTAAGTGATTCACTGTCAAAGGTGATAATGATAAAACAAAAAAACAAACCAAAAACTAGCCTACTTCAAAAATTAATAGAAAACGTGTTTATTTTCCGTTTTTACTTGTTTTTTTTTAAAAGGCCGTATCTTCCAACTTATCAATTTTAGACCCTAAATGTGATACATGCTTAGAATCAGTTGTTGAAGCAGAATCCAAAAATGTAGAAATACACAGGGTGTTCTATTTAAACAAAGTACGATGACGTCATAACAGAAACAGTGCTGACGTCATAACAAAAGAGATAAAGAATAAGGTGCGCAACTGAAATTAAAAATCGACGTGTCCTAGGATTTTTTCTAAATATTTTTGGTTTAAGAAATAATGAATTTATTCCATCCTTTCCTGACACACTGCATACACTGGAGTGACTGGGCATGTTAGTATAGCGCAACACAAAAAAGTTCTTCAACCAGGATGCCAGCCCTATATGGTGATTGGTGCATCAGGGATGATATTTTTCACCATCCTGGTACTGAATGTTAGGAAGCAAGCTGCTTCTTAAGTAATCTTGTGAACAAAGATTAATAATAAGCTTCTAATGTGTATGTATATCGGCGTATCTGTCTGGGTTAGATCATGGTTCAATTGACACAGCTCCACTTTTTTGCTGGTCTTGGTAAGTGTATATACACTGCGCCGCAAAATGATCCTACCACTAGAAATTTACCATAAGTTTGATGTTAGTTTTCTTCTAAATCGTTTGTCCGATTTGGACGATCTTTTTTTGCGATGTAGGTTGACTCCTCGGAATATTACTGTGCTAGTAAATTTTAGTTTTGCTTGAAAACTGCGTGTAACATCATGTTGGGTTTTGTACTGAAAATTCGTTACACTCTGTGAAGTGGACCAGCAGCAACAGCAAATTACAATTTTAAATTAACTCTAGCTCCATCTTTTCTTAACATTTTCCTTTTTGGTTCACTTTATTATCTGTGTTATTAGAGGATATAAATATACAGTTTTATAGAACACGTTTTTATTGACCGGTTTTATACATACATTCTTTTACAAAGGGTTTTGAGAAGTGATAACTAAAATTCATTAAACAGAATCAGTAATGCGTATTTCCGTCTCTGCTTACTTCTCAGTGACGGTTCATACTCGAAATTAAACGTCTAAATTGGTCTTGATCAATTTCATTCCATATTTCTACCAACATTTGTTCAACTGCGTTAAGGGAAACAGGTCTTTCGGTTGCCTGTCGAGGATATCCCACAAATGTTCAATTCGATTGAGATCTGGACTACACGATGGCCTATTCAAAGTCTCAGTATTCACCTCGTGTAAGTATTCATTCATTATGGGCATATTCGTGTGAACCACAGTTTACATGAACACGCTTCCACTCTGAGTGAAGCCTTAGAATCTAATATTGACGGACAAAAAGGAAAGAGAATTAACATAAGCCTCGATAGGATGTTTGAGAGGATTATTAATAGACACAGGGATCAAACAGTGTGTTATGGACCCGAAAAACGTGACTTAATTCACAATTAAACCACAGTTGGCAACATTCAAAAGTTTATGAACAAAGCTGAAATGAAAAACAGTTGGGTAGGTATTTTTGAGTTGAGTGTCAAAATATTTCATAAAATTAAGTCTGTATAAACCAATTAAAATTTAATGTATAATCTAAAGGTGTAGTCAGGCCGCTGTAAAATTGCAATTTTCTTCTTAAAGAGTCAAAGCCATAAATAATTTTATTCGTTTCAATTGTGAGCATACCAGTTGAGGGTAAGTGTACGCATAAAGGACTTATTTTCTCACCTACTTTGTTGGATGATTGTAGGGTAGAATTGGTGAACAGTGAATGTCAAACAGTAACTGAATATGTTTGTGCTTTTACTTTGAAATTCATTCAACTATTTATTCAGTGTTTTCTATTATTCCTAAAATGAATATAATTCAATATTACAAATTTGAATTCATGTATCGAAATTATTAAAATAGCCTATTTTTAATAAGAATGTATTTTGAGAAGGTAAAATTTTGCGTCGCTGATATACATAATCTAATTACGTAAACTGGACAAGACTTAAAAAAGGAAAATACTATAGTCTTGCCAAAAAACTTACAAATAAATTTTCACTTTATGTTTTCCTTTAGTTTATTTAGACAGTCGAAGTGGTAACGTATGCTAACCATGCATTTGTTTATTCGAAAATATTCATCAGGGATCAGTCGAAGGGAAAACATTTACCTCGAGGTGAATGTCAGGTTATACTAAAAGTGGAAAATTATTTCACCCACGAAAATGGTGGACCTTTGTTATCTGTTCGAGCAGTACAACAGCAAATGACCTGTGTGGAATTTCGAAGAGTATTATAAATTGTATCATACTGTTTGAGTACCGCTGAAAAATGAACCGAAGATGGGCTTTGACTCTTTAAAGTTGCAATCGTACGGCGGCTTGACTGTAATAGTTAACTGGAATTTATTATTTTTATTAATATAAAAAACAGATCAGAATCAATGAAGTAAATATAACCCTATATTTACAAGTAATGGTTGCTTTTATTCAGCAATAAATTATAACTACCAATTAATATAGTACCTACTTTTGTATAATCAATAAATAATGTTTAATAAATCCCATAAATATATGTAAATACAACATACGTAGAAATAACCATTAACAGAATATGACACTAACATATGTCTCAATGCAAGAGAGTTATATACATAATTTTCATTTGTTTGGCAACATAGCCAACGCTTTTTATAAAAACTTATTTGTTCCATAGAGCATCTGCATCAGTCGTATTATGTTTCAGTTTGGAGTATAAACAATAAACATAACCCACTTGTGTACCAAATGTCAGTCTGACAGCAAGTTTTAAATTGTGTGCATTTGTAGCATTTTAATAACTAAAACCAGCGTACCTTACAATAATTCTTTCACATTACAGAACCATGTGTTATAAAATTTCTTTTAACAAACTTCTATTATTTTTTTTGAAAACTTCTCGCCACTCATTGACAGCTGTTCGTTATAGGTTATGCTTTTGTTTATTTTTAGACAGTGTCTCCTACCACTGCAACAGTGGTACATATGGAAATTACTACCACTGTTATAGTGGGACTTAACAATATTAGTGCCACTGTAGCAGTGGTACATATAAAAGTTACTACCACTGTTATGGTAATATATAAAACCAAAAGATCCAAAAAACATTATACACACTTGAATCACAATAATTCAAATGCTGCCCTTTTTATTATACTTTAATCTGAATGTGTGACGTCAGACGCCGATGCTCTGTTTCAGGAACAAAAGTGATGAGCAAACATGATTGTTGACAGAGATATTTTTCGTTTATAAATTTTTAACGCAACATAATGATTTCCCTCTTTGTCTTGTCCAAATTTGATAAAAATACTAATTTGAAAATGTTTTTACTAAATTTGAGAGAGAATTTCAAACAGGTATGGCCGAATATTTATTCTTGTAAATAGTGACTAAATTTTCGGGATTTGTGTTGCCTGATGTCCCGCTTTGGATTGCTTGCCTTTATAGTGTGCTGAATCCTATGAGGGCTGCTTAATGCGCGTAGCACCATGGGATTCAGCTCATTGTTTGGGATACTTACTGCTAACTGCTTCAGTATGCTTCAAAACATTCCCGAGTCCTGGATACAACTAACACTAGTATATTTATGTGGTAATGATTTTTCCTGTAAAATTTATATCCTGGTTTATGTTTGTATAAGGTAATATAATTTTGATTTAGGATAGTTTTTTCTAAACCAATAGGAAGTTGAAAAAACTTCATTGCAATTTTCGGTTATTATATACTGTGCATGATATACGTCCAGAAAATAACTTACTGTAAAGTCTGAAAACGGTCTAGATATTTTATAGGCAAGCAAGTTATCCTTATTTTTCTGACTTGACCGACTAATCGCATTCAGCAGGTTAATTTAATTTTTAATTGATAGTATACATCAAACGGAAGACGACCATGTATTTTTCATTTATTTTTAAGACGGGGGAACTTGGAATATTCTTCTATGAAGATGGCCCGCGAGAGAAATTGTAAAGATTTCGATTATGTAAATTTAAACGACTCCTAAAGTTCATATTTATTCAGATTTTTCCAGGGACATGTTTGAGGTGTCCGGTGCAAAATTAATTAATACAGGGTAGTCCGAAGTTTACCTGTCAAATTTCGGGTGGTGATAAAAAAGTTTCTATCACATCCTTAGGTGATTGCTAACAATGGTATATGATGTTGAGGTTTTGTGAAAAAAAAAACCTTTTTTTTATAACTCGGAAGCTACAAAAGCTATTGACTTGAAGTTTTAGGGACGGTAATACTTTTAAGCCTCTGTTTTACGAAATCTGGCATTTGTACTGCCTCCAGTGGCGTTGTCACTGGGTGAAAGAGTAACATTTTTCGCCAGAACTATGTAACGCCACTGTTTTGTGCAGTTGATTTTGAATCAATTCAATTTTGCACAAAGCAGTGGCGTTACATAGTTTTGACGAAAATGTTTACTATCCCACTCCGTACTTAGTTTAATAAAAGACGCCAAATAAAATATATATAATTGCTATTAATAAAAAAAATAATGCGCACCAGTGTTGCTTGTAATTTTATAATATATTAAAACCATATGATTTTTAAAACGAATTATTTGTTTTCATTTTTTTTGCTCTCATCAATAGAACATTTTTAACAGTGATTTAAAATTTTATATTGGTAATCTTGGCGACGAGGGCATGCTTACACAGACTTAAAATGAATGTCTTTCAAACTCCCTTAATCAGAGAGGGTTGTTGTCCCTGTCTAATTGGAAAAAAGTATTATCAAATAACGAAAGTAAATCCAATTTGTCGAAATTTGTATTCAGTTAAATAAATAATTTATCAAAAGAGTAAAATTGAGTCGAGAATCGAGTCAAAACGGTAGTTCTCGCGGGTGGTCTTGAGCCACGTAAAAGCGCTTATATTTTCCATGTAAAAAAAATCTTAGAGCACAATTTGAATAACTACTCTGTAATTGTCGAGTCGCCTGATACAGAACAGATGTATTAGTTTTGTTAATTGAACACCTCGAAAACTTCGCATCACATTCATCAAAAGCTGGGTTATGGTTTTTACTTGCAGAGCAACGTTTCGCATTGACTTATCTTCGTTACCTATCAATAAATGCATGGGGTCATTTATGTTTCGCATTGACCTTGATTATTGGCAGATATGAATTAAATGGTTAAATATAATGTGTTTTTTGTTTGCTCTTATTTGGCATCAGTGGATACGCGATTGTGTAAACATCTTATTTTTGAGTTGTAAACAAATATATATTACATAAATTTTCTAACTTTTTTTTTTTGTAAATTACGTCCCTGATATAAATTGGAAAACATGCTTTTGAGAAAAAACCTGTAGTGGCGTCTTAGATAACATCATATATCAGTAAAAACGTTTTCAGAAGTAGAGTGCCTCAACTAAAATTTTGCTTTTTATTTCAGGAATTATGGATCCTCTGTTCTGCAGTGAACCTTTTGTACCTTTAGAACCTCTTATGCAATCCGAGTATAACTTCAGTTTAGATGCGACTGAAGGATTAGCAGATCTCTTCGATTACGATTTCCTTTCCTGTTAAAATTTTGCTCATCTATGTACAAACTACAATTTACTTAGACGTCATCTTTCATTACTATATTTTCAGGGTCCACTTTACTACTGCACTGAAATATTTAATTTTCCAATTTTCTTCTTGACAATACATATCACAAAATAGTTTATAAGCAGTAAATCAGACATTTGGATGTCTCTTTTGTGTAGTTTAGGGTTTTACCTTTTTTTTTTATTGTTTCCTTGGTTTTTAAGAGAAAGGACTGATCGAACTAGTGGGAGACATGTTTTTATGAAAACAAGTTATTGTTAAAATGATAGAATTTATTTATATATATATTTAATATTTATATTGTTTTTTAAATAAATTTTTAATATAATTTCTCTTTAAATATAGTGCAAGTTGTCTGTATTTAAAACCTAATAGTAATTAAGTGTAACATTTTTTTGACGGATAGAGAAAATTATTCGCACAAGACTGTTTTGGTCTATTTTGAGCAGGATGAAGTCTAATTTGATGTATAAAGTTCCAATGTGAGCTTCCGCCTCTATACATGCAAGATACTGTACTGGAGTTAATTGCAGAATATTTATTATATATAAAAGATGTTAAAGGAAAAGTTGGCTCACAATATACTTATTTTCATACCATAATTACTTAAATGCCCTTAAAGCCTGCTCCAATTGAACTTGTATTTACATTTTAATAATTCACCTCGTGACATAGGTGATTGCTTTGATCTAACGTGTGTTTTATTTAATCGTGTTATCCCCACATACCTAATTCATGATTAAAATAGACCATTCTTCGTTCACATTGATACGGCCAATTGTTCTAGACTGTCATTTTCCCTCAAGTCCTTTGGCTTAGAATATTTTATGAACGATGCGGATATATTGATGCCACAACTAAAAGATTGTTCCTCTTTTAATGTTTTACATAAAAAATACATATTGTTACGTAAAGTTTTGTTTGTTGGTACCTTCAGAAGCATGATTGTTTAATGTCTTTTATTTTCTGTATCAAATACAGAACGTCTCACCAGGAAGTCGAAGATATAGGGAAAGTACGTAACAAAATTTTTGAAAATTTAAGGAATTACTAATGTCAGTGTGGCCAATTGAAAGAAAATTACAAAGTCAATACCAACTTGCTCATTTTAAATGGAACAACCTGTTTTTTTCCAAAAGAGTATACCCTATATCTAAACTCAACCATTTCGGGTGCAATGGTTTGCAAGAACCGTTATAACTTTCTTCATTTCTCATTTTCTTTTTTGGTATGTGTAGGAAGAATACATGATGAGCTATGCCGTACAGTTAAAATAAATTCAATAATAGTATACCAAGTGTTCCACATTTCACGTTACATTTGGCCAACTCCAAACCCTTGAAAACTTTTTTTAGTTCAAATAGAACACCCTGTTTTCTTTTTACCAACTAAAAAATTAAATTCCCTTTTTCCAGTATAGGGGTTAAAATTAAAAATTTTTGAAATATTTGCGATTTTCTAAGACTCAAGAATTTTTCATAAAAATTGCTGACTACTTAGCCATGATTAGAAACAATCAGCAATGTCAGTCATTCTCTTCTTCAAAAAAAAAAAAATAATAATAGCACGTTTAAAATTACACCCACGAAGGGTTTTTAAATGTTTATTATTTATGGAGAATGTGAAAAGTAATGTCAAGAACATGCATCACATTTGCCAACTCCAAACAGAAACTATCGCCAAACGTTGTAAAACACGTATTGGATAATTTTAGAAACTTTGACTGTCAAGGCAGGAATTATAAGTTGATGTAAATAAAAAAATATATCCAAAACCCGAGACACATTGCATAAAGTAAAATAGCAAAGATAAAATTAATTAAAAAGTATGTGTTTATTTTAATTAAATAAATGGCGAAAATTCCATATCTCCACACGTTTTCGCACCTTTGAACTGGATCTTAACGAGTAGCTCTTCTAACTGAATCTGGTGGTAAGTTTTGAAATACATTGCTCAGTCCCTGCATGCGTTCCTCAATGGTTGTTAATGGTTGTTAAATAATCCAGAACTGATAAATCGGCCGAGCGAGGAGGCCATAGGAAAGGTCCATTATTGGCGATTCATTGATCGTAGAATACATCTTGTAAAAAATTATTGATCAATGACATGTGGAGGAGCACCATCGTGCTAATAAAAGAAAAATTATGTTCGTAGAAAGGTAAATTTTCAGATATTCATTTTCCAAATTTTGTATAATATTTAAAATGCCACCACTCTTATCATTTCTTATGGCACAGTAAATATTAAACTACCAAATTTCTTGATAATTTCGCTCCCTAAATACATGAGGATCTGCGTCATTTTAGTAATGGTAATTGTGTCGATTAAAAACGCCATATTTGGTAAATTTAACTTCATCTCTCCATATCGCAGAATTGCCGTTTCTACGTTTTCATTATTAACAATAAGCTCCCTCCTTTGAGTTCCTGCCTTGACAGAGCCAGAGTTTCTAAAATTATCCAATATGTGTTTACAGTGTTTGGTGACGGTTTCTGTTTTTGTGGATGTCGAGTAGCAAATGTGTTACATATTCTTGATATACACTTCACATTCTCCTTAAGTAATAAACACATTTAAGATGTCTTCATGGGTGTAATTTAAAAGTGCTGACATTTTTTTTGACATAAGAGAATGACTGGCATTGCTTGTTGTTTCTAATCATGGCTAAGTAAATAATAATATTTACGAAAAATTATTGAAAATCGCAGATATTTCAAAAAGTTATAATTTTATTCCCAATAATGCCTATGGTAAAAAAAGAGATTTTATTTTACGTAACTTGATCTAACAAAAAACAGGGTGTTCCATTTGAACTAAAAAAGTTTTCGTGGTTTGAAGTTGACAAAATGTAATTTGGTATATTATTATTAAACTTATTTTAAGTATAGCTACACCTTTCTTACACGCCAAACCAAATAAGAATCTCCTACACGAAGAAAGTTATAAAGGTTCTTGCAAACCATTGAACCTGTCAAATATTTTATAAAAAGTCACATATCTCTAAAACAGTTTAGGTATAATATATGCTACATGTTATTATTCAGAATTTTATGCTCTTTTCAAAAATCAGAAATATACAGGGTGTTCCATTTAAAATAAGCAAATTGATATCGACTTCCATTATAACCGGAAGTACCAATTGTTTGTAATTATTTTTGTTGGATTGGTCACAATAACATTAGTAATTACCTAAATTTTCAAAATTTTCTGTTAGGTACGTACTTTTACCTATTTCGATCGACGCAGTTCCCGGTGATACACCCTGTATAGTTTTATTTATGAAAATAACAAAATTTTATTTTTCGGAGATAACATTTGTGTTTTAATAGCTTTGTCAACTTTGTGAGCTACAAGGGTCTTGAGAAGTGGATGCAAGATTCGTCTTCTGCAGTAATTTCAGTTCAAATTTAATCCACGGTATTAACTGATTTCTGACATTCAGTCGACAATTCCGAAATATGTAATCGAAAAAATTCAGTTGGCGACTGAAGCTCACTTCAAAACATTAATTTCAAGTTAGATCTCATCCTGAACAAAGATCAACTTTTTTCCCTAATTTGGAGGGATTTTTCACCATAATATAAACTTGTGGACCTATCAGGCATATTATTTAGCTTACTAATATGTAACGGGACAATATAAATGTGTCGAACGATTATAGATTTTTGTTATTTACATATTTGGTAACTACATGAAAAATTTTTTTTCCGATAGAAGTTTTCGTATGTTGACGGGAAATGTCCGTCTAAATAATTTGAACATGATAGTTTTTAAATGTTATACATCAGTACTATTATTCTCAGTTGCATATAGCACAGGAAATGAAAGCTTTATCATAACTGAGAAAATGTTTACTTAGTTTAGATGTCAATCTGTTATAAATGTGAATTGTTGAAAGTTTCTGTTATGTTAGTTTAATATTTTGTTCAGAGTGGTGATTTTTGGAAGACCAGATGCATAATTAGGTTTTCTCATAGTATATAGGTTAGTTGCCATACAAAAATATGAAAGAAACATACAATCTGCGCCATCTTCCATGTTTTCATGCACTTACCACGTGTTCACAGTATTATGAGTAGTTTATTTTTTATATGAAATATAGCAGCAAAAGTTGAAACTTTAAACCCAAATTTAGTTTTTTCTTAAATTGTCGGTAACGTCTATTTCCTTTTTTTAGATGAATGAATTGTTTTAAATTCAGGTGTAGAACTTAAAAACCATTCCTAATTTTTTTTTAATTTCCTCACTGTACGTACTTAAGTAACAAAGGTACAGTCTAAATACCTAATAAGTTCACCCCGTTTATTTTTAAAAGGGTAGCATAACCTCGGAATACTTTTTTTTTCAAAATAATAGTAATAAGTAGTTTTTCTCAAAATAAGACCCTTACCCAACAAAACCTTTTCTAACTATTTATTTTTAAATTTACTTGAGTAGTCCGGTTGTTCTAATTCTTTCAGAAGGTGTAAATATTAGTGAGATTACATCCCAACATGTTTCATAATTTATATTTATTTAATTAATTAATTAAGATATAAATTAATCAAACATTGTATAGTTTAAACCAAAATATATGGTGTTTGTGATGTTATAATTTATTTCGTTTTCAAAATAGAAAATTGCATAAATTTACAATTAAAGTTTTGTAAGGTTATGGTACTCAACTCGCATTGTAAAGTTTGTACTAGTGGTTAAAATCAATTTGAAAAATTATATATTCCACATAAAATTCCACCCATAAATAGCCATTTTGGTTTTTAAGATGCCAAAATTTCGCAGGTAGTTTTTTGTTTTTTATAAATTACAATTTATAGATTTTTTGTACAATAAATAACCTACTGAATCTGAACTAAAAAGAGTTGTATTTGTGATTGTGAAATGTGTTTAGTGACTGTTTGGATAAAAAAAAACGGAGATGAAACGAATATTTGATCTGAAGGCCGAGCCTTACATTTTGGTTTTGAAAACTGGAAAGTAATGGTAAAGGCGCACTAATTACAAAAATATGTTCCAAGTAGTAAGTATATCTAAAGTCTCAACCGGATTAATACAGTAAAATAAGCAAGAACTTTAATAAAAATGTAACGTATAGGCTTGGATATTAAAAATAGTAACAAAATAGGAACTTATGAACTTGCTCCGTAATAAATGTATTTATAGCATAATTTATCCAGGTATTTATAATATAAAGCTTAAAATATTAAAAAATAACTTCATTGACAATATTTTTAGTGAAAAACTGAAAACTTAAAAATACCAGGTATCGTAAGGGAGTGTATATTATACTCAACGTTCAAAACTGCCAAAGATATTTGTTCTGGAAATAAAAAGAATTAAAAAAAAAAATACAGGTTGGTCAGAATAAGGCGAGAGAGAAATAGCTTTATTTTTAGAGTAACATCCTTATTAACTGTTTTTGACCAATATTTTGAGTGGAAAATACCTATTTACTGGTCGAGTCCACTGTTAAAGTAATATAAGGGATCGGTAAAGTCTTTACTGATCTCTTATGTCACTTTTGGTTGACAACAGTAGGGTAAGTACCTGATTAAACACTAGACAAAGAAAATTTTTTGAGACAAATACGGTTGCAGAAAAAATGTAGTATGCAACACGCCCAGCCCTCCCAGTAAAGAATACTTTCCGGTCTTGTTACGTATATAACTATTCTCATGAGCAACCCCTAGTGATATTTGTTTTTTGATTAAAAATTAAAGCTGTTTTCATGTGATGCAATTCAGCATTTTTATTTTGTTCGTTCTGCATATTTCTTGCAGTTTTGATGAGGCTCATAACAGGACAATAATTTTTGCCTATAGAATAGAATAAAAATATGTTATTATAATAAAATGTGTCCTCTTCAACAGAACCTGTATATTTACAATGAGCCTTTGAGAATGCCCTAACATGGTGGTATTCATAACTTCAATAAATCCAAGAAAATGGTTTCCAGATTACCCTGGAAAATGTTTGCAGTAGACCAAGCCTTGTTATCTATTTTTTTCCACAGAATACAACTTCTTGCTCTAGGCTGTAAATAGAACCTGGTTAAATTGGACTAAAATTTATTTCATAAAGGTGATTTCATTTTAAAATACAGAGCACATCCGAAATAGGGAGTATATTTTGACAGGAAGTCGTTTATCCAAACCAATAAAAAATGCTATTAAACCATGTCTGAAAACTGTTCATAAGAAAATTATAGCCTATTAAAATAAAGATGGAAAGCAAAAATTAAATTTACGTGTCCTGGTCAAAAACCATGGTTGTAAAATTTATTCATTATTTTATTTAATTGATCCCATAGATACAAAAAGTTTATTTACCTAAAAGAATTTTGACAAACCTGTTATGCCAGAAGCACATTATAATTTTTATAAATTCAATTCAGTATCAGTTTTTGTAAATTTCAAATTATTAATTTGAATTTATCTATGATTTGATGTCTCGTTTAAATAACCTTAGGGTTAACAGTGTTGGGTGTACTGTTAATAAAGAATGCAAAAATTAACATTTTTATAGAGCTTGGTGTATTTTTTTTTTGCCAGATTGTAACGTGTTTCAAAAACAGTTTTTTCGCGGACAAATGTGTAAAAATTTTTGCTTTCAGTCATTCTGAAATGGATTCATTTGATCATTTTGTATTGTTTCTCGATAATATTTGCTGTCAAAAGTTATTCTTCCTGTTTTAGGCACTCCCCGTATATACAGCATTCGAGTACACAACAAAATATGTCGTAAAATTAAAATAAAAAATTAGATTATGTTCAGTTGACAAAATTTGCTTCGTTTCTCACCTTTTTTTGACTTTTCCCTTATTTTTTTGTGGCTGTTTTGCCTCATTATTTTCTGGTCTAAAACTTACTGTTATCGGACTGGTTCCACCATAGACTAACCATATCTTCTCTATGGGTTCCACTGTTGTCCAATGACTCGCTGTGAATATTCACTATTCAGCTGCTACCCAGAACCCTGTTCGATTCATCTCTGATAAGACAATATCTAAATGTGTTATGTTTACTGTTATAAGATTGGTGTGGTACAAAGTGGACCCTGTGTATCATTTTCATTTCATATGTATGTATATTTATTTGTTGTAATTTGGGTATAAAGAGAAAGATACTAGTTTTTTTACAAGTTAGTATAAGCATGGTAGACCAAAGTGCCTATTTATTTGGTCTTAATATTTTACACAAATTCTATGAACTTTTTTATAATTTATTTGTTTAATTGATTAATATAATCCATATTACATTTAATATATATTGTCACCTTATTATCAAAAAAAAAAAAACAAAAACTTAAATGAAATGGAATCAGATGGTGCCATTGAAATTTTTTCTTGTAAATATATTTATACATGTGCTTACGGGGCATTTTTTTGTCTGTTTTAATTCTGTATCTACAAGTTTTAAGAAGATATAAATGTTTTACCTATTGTTGTATATTTTTGTTAGTATTAATTTTTGACACCCACAAATCCTCACCTCAGACAAAGAAGTAAATGTAATTATAATTGCTTGGCAATAATTCCGTACTAGTCGTTTCTTTTGACAGATGCAATTTTTATTATAACAAATAATTGTAATTTATTTATCGTACTTTAAATGTATGCTAATAAAGAGATGGTTCGAATAAGTGTCCATCACATTTTAACTTTCTTCAAAGAGTGGGAGCATTATTTGCTTTTAGTTTTCATATACTTTCATTGCGTTATTTTTTTATCACCGTTTATCCCATCATAATTAGACCAATAAAGTTGAAATGTCGGTAGATACTTATTTGAGACCTCAAAGCGACTGAACTTTTGAATTTGCAATTTTGTTGTGTAAAAAAGTGGGTGTTTGTTTATTTAGTACAATTATTTTTAAACTAATTGTTAACTGATTTTCTGTAAATAAATGATTATTTTAATGTTTATCTTATATTATACATATTAATAAATGTCCAAGCCAATAGAGGCCTTATTATATCAGTTCTATCGTAGATAACATCACAGTACATTTCTACAATGTAAATATTCTGTCAAATAAACATTAGATGCACAAAAAAATGTGGTTTGCTTAGAAGTTTCCTTTAGTTTCAAAAGATCTTTCCTAAATTTTTTTAGTATCTTGTGCAAGAAATGTATTTTCATTTTATTCGCGCTAACATCTGAGAACTAAAATTCTTCACATGATTCGTTTTGATGAGGCCATGCCACCTAGTTAAAATATATTGTTTGATTTTACATGCATAAGTTGAAATTGACCAGATAATCTGAAGTGTGTAGTTTGACCAGCGAAAGAAAATAATTTTCTATTTGTATTGTAAATGTACCTACAAAATTTAACAAACAGTACTAATTTACAAAGTACAAATTGGTCTTTTTTTTTAACAAAAAAAAAAACATGGTATCTGGTTAAAAGCAGCAAGTTGAAACGACCGATAACGAATAAAATGCAAATTGATACCCCTGTATATAAAAATTTGTAACTGGAAATAAAGCAAACTGTGCTAGCATAAAGCTGTTTCATTCAACTTATCATAACGCATAATATAATCCAAAAGCGAAGGCCATCTGGGAGGAATTTATGTTTTGAGAAAAAAAAAATTGGATGCATCCATTACCCGGCGACATAGCAAGTGCCAGAGCTGGGGATCAAGCTCAGTCCACGATAGACAACCTAACTAAACATGCTTATCCAGAGCTGGGGATCAAGCTCAGTCCACGATAGACAACCTAACTAAACATGCTTATCACAACAACGCGCTCTAATTCACTGCCACCACATTGATAGTTACATGAATATTTCTCTTAAGCGTCGCATAGGTAAATCAAAATTTTGTCTTGGAATTGATGTGAAATTAACAAATATATCGTTAAAAAGTTCGAATATTTCGTTTTTGGCGCTTAACGTGGGGCTTAAAATAGAAATTTCCTGAGTTCGAGTCTCGGCTGCAGTATCTGGTAAATGTTGGAGGGAATGGTTGTTATATGTGTGTCTGTCCTGGTAGACTGGTCGAATAACAATTTGCTAGACTCGGCCAGGACGTTAATATAAATAAGACGTAAGATTCAGTTTATGGCCAGTTTGCAAAGATTTTCAATTGCTGTGGAATGTAGCGAATCGCTTCCTAGATTAGCTCTATAGAACGCTTGTGTCTTGACGGCAACGTTCAGTTTGGAGTATATAGACAATAAGCAAAAAAGCTATAACCATGATAAATGGTTGCCAACGAGTTTCAAAAGTTAATAAATAAATTTATTAGAAGGTTCCTATACTAATTTGAAAACATTTGTTATGTAATGTGGAAGATTTATTTAAAGTATGCAGGTTTTAAATTTATAATAGTGACATTTTTTAAGTTAGGCACTTCCACAAATTAGCAGAAAATAGTGCAAAATAGGTTAAACTCATTGAATTTACTTACTCTCGATTCATGTAATATATATTCTTTCTTCTACCTAAGCAAAAATCCACAAAAGCAATTAAAACGAATGTAAACAAACCCAAGAATCAGCTGATTTTTACTTTTCTGATGCGCCGTGGTGATTTTAGTTCCCAATAGTCACAGAACTAAATGTCTGTGTTTATAGTACACAATTTCGGTACCAGTATAGTGCCACTATACCGAAACGGTGTACTAACATAAACAACAGTGACCTGAGGAGCGTCGTATAATTACGATCGAACTTCACAGGTAATTTTGATTGATCGTTCAATGAGGGCTACCGCGCTTGAATTCACCACGAGAGGCGCTAGTGTAGGGTAAGGTTACTATAGCTTTTTAATGCGAGTATTTAGTAATTTTTATAAAAATTAGCTAAAAACATTTGACACAATGATGGCAGAAGCGGAAAGTAGTAATTTACTTGCTCAGTAGGGAAATAATTGTAACTATCAGAGGTGTATTGTCATTAAAGTTAGGTTATATCAAGAATGAGCATGATGAAAACAACGAATGTGCATGATTATTAATTACTATTTTCTATAGTAGACTCTTTTGGTAACGCATAATCGTCAGGCTTAAAATGTTCCTTACAAACACACGAATGTTTCGAAAGAGTAAAGTTATCTCTGTGAATCGCTACCAACCACTGTTTTAGGCGAGTTTTGTCTCGGAAGCCATATGTCCACCTTTTGTGTCCGAACAAAATGGAACTGCACAACATGAAGGCATAATTAACAAGTTTTTTTGTTTACTGGTGTAGGAAATAATCATAATAAAACCCTTGTTCCGCGCCTAACAATAATTGTTGACAGCGACCTTACTCGCCAGTGGCGCCAACTGGAGAGCCTAAAACCTCATTAAATTAATAAAAAACTGAACAGCATTACAGTTCCTAGGTTTGGGGGGGGGGGGTGCTATCTGGTCTGTCAGATGACGCCCAAGGGGGCGTTGTCAATTAGTTGTTAGAAGTAAACAAAATATATTAGAAGGTGCTTGAACAAATTTTACTACAAAACATATTCTTTCTATAATGCGCAAGACTTTTTGCTGGCTTTAGTTTTTAATATTTTACACACATACCTACACTATTTAAAGCGCGTCAGTTCGACAATTTGCATGCAAATGATCATGGTAATTTGTACTCCAAACTGATTAAGGGTCACTTCACTGATGCAGATAATCTACAGGCGTATAGGTATATTAAGAGTACTCAAATTCCGCTTTAGCCGAAACATAACCTTCTATTGTCATTATCGCATCGCTTATTGTAATTTTTAGTCGGTATACCGGGAAGTAAATCAGTTCTCGTTTTACAAATAATGACGTCATTAAGTGAGGTTATCACTGTTCAAATTTTTAGTTCCAAGACACCTCACCATGAGTAGGAGCTCCTTGTCCCGTATCAATGTGGCAGTGACGGTACGCAGCTCCTTTTACTGTTTTATAGTGGCAGCATATATGTCGTTAATTCAAAAAGGTAACATGTTTCTAATTTTATTTTTGATTTCTTCTCTTCTGTTGCACTTCTTGGGTAACTGGATGGCAAAATAAACTATAGTAAAACTACAAAATATTTTAATAATGTACTTCATAAAACACAAAACGTAATCAAGACGACCTTGTTCAGCCTCTTCCGACAGACGACAACCAACATCCGAATGACCAACCTTACTTAGTTAAAAGTTACTAATATTGGCGAGAAATAATTTAAATTTGAATTAATCTACCACACTTCAAAAAGTGTTTAACTTGGTTTAATAATATGCCGATGGAACTACTAAAATATACCACAGCAACACCAAATATTTCTGGAATGTGTAAATTGCTACAATATAAAATGTTTTCACAATATTCCTAAGATTGAGGAAATATTTTAGAAATATATCATAATAAATATATAATTAAAAATATTTTAAAGACATTTACGAAATAATTGACAATAAATATACAATAGGGCATATTTAAAAAATATTTAATGATATACATATGATACAAGGTATATCAGCAATATTTAGGATATAATACAAAATAAATATAGTAAACGGATTATTTCAAAAATATTTAAGTAATATTTAAAAATAGATATATAATTCGAAATATTTCAAATATAGTTAAAAAAATACATCAAAAATGTTTCGTATATAAAAAAATTGTCGCAGACAATAAATGTTTGGTACTACTGGGGTAGTTCTGTGTCTATTCATCCCTTAAATTATGGAAGCGTTGGGCTACACAACTTCAAATTTTAGGATATGATATTATACATTTAGTAATTTGGAGTCTCAATGTCGGATATAGTTGGAATAATAAAGTAGGTACTTAATTACTTCAAAATGAATATCTCCGGCGTTTATAAGTAAATTTGTTCAAATTCTTTCAACTCAAATCCTATGAAATACTAAAAAATGTTAATTATGTGCTAAAAGGAACAGTCGAAGGCGACCCTTTTGTTTTATATATGTTTGTTGCCCATCATGAGGATAAGTATAAGTATCAATATCATATCACATATTACGCAAAAATAAATGTATAAAATGTTAAAGTGTAACTATTATATATCGTTTCCTCCATCTTTTTCAATTAAAACACGAGAAAAAACCTCATCATTTTCCTGTGAAATGGAAAATGTGAAAATAAATTTGCGGTAAAATATCGAATATAAACTATAGAAAATAGAAACCCGAAGTCATTTGAGCGAAAAGGATTGTCGGTATTTTACGCCGCAATTTACAGTAAGTTATATAAGACCTATTAATTGTTTATTTCTTTTAAATTCTTTAACTATGTTTATAAATGTCATTTCAATATGACTAAAAGTCAATAATACGGTATTGAATTGGTTAATTAATTGAAACCGTTTCAATTAATTAGCCAATCAAGAAAAGTAAATGTCTAGATATTTTCATTTTACATGTATGCACGCTTACAAAACACAGAAATTAGACAACCCCCCAAATCCAGAACCGAAGCTGTCTAGAAGGGGGCTAGATTTACGAAAACATGGACATACAACTATTCCTATCCTAGGGGGCGCTGCCCCCCTCTTGGGGATTCATTTTCTTCAATCTTAATAAATTATAAAACACATGCATCAGTTGTTTTAATTCATCACAAATGAAAATTTGGTTTTAATGTCGAACAAATTCCAAATTTTGCCGCCCATTGGTAGCCAGGATTTAGTTTCGGGGGTGTACAACACACCCGAAAAAGAAGGAAAAAATTTGATGTTTTCCAGGCAGCAATTTAACCTTGTATCAATGTCATCCGACATGTTCTGACGGCGCTGGACGATTAGCTGCAGAGACGTGGTTGTCTCTGCAGTTGACCCACTTTTGCATCAAATTCGATGGATAAAATCAGAGTTGCTGCAACATGGTCATGCAAGTGACAGTGATTGATGGTGACCAACGACGTCGTTTGAACATTGCGCAGAAAACTAACTGTAACATTAAAATTATAGCTTGTTCTTCTAACTAGAAATATTACTGTTAGACCTTTGTACCACTTATGTTTACTAGAATCAAAACCACAGCTGTTCTTACCTAAGCATATAAAGTAGAGCTTCACCTTTTGTGTTTTATTGTGATATTTTCAGTAGGTTTTACAAGCTTTGTGGTATCAAAAGGTTTCACAGCGAACCAGTTCATGGTAAAATATGGACATTGTAGGCCGAAAAATCAAGCGCGCCCACACACTGATGTTTTAAGAAAAAAAGAATGTAGACATTTCATTGACACAGATTTTATTGATTTAACTGTTAACGCACAATACAATTTTTATTTAGCCGTTTTAAAGTTAAAGTAGCATAAATAGATTGCTCATAATTTGCAGTATTTGATACAAAGTGCGCTGATATTTCCAACTTTATTTCTAAATTAAACAGTCGTTTCGCGCCAGTTAATTTCACATATGAAATTGAAAACTCTGGACAACTTCCATTTTTAGATAATAGTGAAAATAAGTTAGAATTTGAATATACAGAAAAGATACCAGTACTCTAAGATATATCCCTATGGACTCTCACCATTGTGCTCAACACAAAATTGCGAGTTTTAATTTTCTACTCCATGGTCTATTAAGCTTCCCCCTCAATAAGGAGAGATTTGAAAAAGAAAAGGCATTGATTAATGATATAGCTGCGAGAAATGGATATTCTGTAAATTTAATTGATAAAATAATTAGAAAACGAAAATTTAAAGTCGCTTCGAAATTCCTCAGCCTTTCAAAATGAAAGAGAAACACTGAAATTTCTATAGATTCTATTCCATGATTAACCCGTGGTATTGGTAAGATTTTTAAAGATATAGATATGACAGTGGTTCAGTCATCGGGAAATAAACTTCAATGACTTTTAGGCAATCCAAAAAACAAAAATTGAAACAAACGAAAAGTCGGGAATTTACAAAATTAGCTGCCAGTATGTTGGACAAACTAGATGATCAATACAAACTAGATTTAAAGAGTATATGGCACATCTCAAATATGCCAGAACAGATAAGTAGTGTTGCCCAACATGAGTTTGAGAAATACCATAAAATAGATATTAGCAATTTAAGATTAATTAGGAATGTGACAAATACTAGACGGCTGGATGCATTTTGAAGCTTGGACATCACTAAATGTAAAAATAGTATGAATAGTGACGGAGGGCCAATCCGAAATAGCCCGCTTTATTGGTTATTGGATTACGGTTCACCGAATTGGGACAATAATTTAGGTAAAAATAGGTTACATTATTAGCATAAGACTAGTTTTAATCATCTCCAGATGATGCCAACTGGGTAGGCGAAACGCGCGTCGAGTTCAGTATATAGCGTTTTGGTGTTTCGTGGAAAATTACTTGTGTTAAATTTCTCAGACAAAATTCAGAAGGCCAACGAAAAGAATTGATAATTATCTTCTGTCACTTTGTTTTACATTTCCTTTATAAGAGGAAAAAAATTAACAAAACTTGTTTTATACGACTGGATATTGGCCAAAATTGCTTCTCGTTTAAAAATTAGTTTCACCAAGGCATTTTTGAATATGTAGTCCCAAGTAACATTTTACCGACTACCGACTACTAATTATAAGGTCAGAATTATTACAAATAAGAGTCAAGTAGCGTCTTAAATTTTATAGTTATGATACAACGTCGGAGCAACGTAGCTTGAACCTCGCAAACCTACTATTTACATCTAGCACATGTACCAACGTTGGTTTGATGTCAGAAATCTACTTAATACGTTGAGTGTGTTTTTAGATTATTATCCAACGTTGATTATGCGTTGGTAACTGATTAAGTAGATTTAGGTAATTTTTGGGTAACATTCCAACGTTGGTTAGACGTTGCTGACTGACGTAGTCGTCTAGCAACGTCGGCTGGACGTTGGTGTTAGGCTTTTGGGTCTTGGTCTAACATAACCTCAAAATTAATGTCGATAATTCAGGTATTGGTAGATATTTAGTAAAGATTTATACACCAACTGCAACAGACGATCGATATTATCGCGATTGTTTGGAATGAACGTTAGTGTTAGTGCAGATTTCTGCACGAAAGCCTACTAAAAGTTGGAGCAGGTAAAATTATTTAACCGTGACGTCGCTGTTAGTAAAAATAATTGCACTTATTCCCGCCTTCGCCATATTTTCTGGTTCCACAGAAGGAAATAATAGGCGGCCATGTTGATTATGTGTACAATTATTTTAAATACACAAAATTTGCCTCTCTTTTCAAATAAAGTAAGCAAAGAAGTTTTTATTTACTCGTAAAATTAATTAAACAATATTTCAATTGCGCTTTCTTTGGAAAGGGAAATTATTTTTTGAAAGTAAAAAAATAAAAACAGTACTTTCGTTCTTAAAATAAATATTAATCTTATGGGTTCTCTATACTCGACCTACTTTATATATATGTATCAATAAAATTTCTTTCGTTTCAGTTTTTACCCCTCCAGATTTATTAAAATTTTATTCGAAGTATTTTGTATATAATACGTAGTCAGTGATAAATACGCCTTATCCATTTTATATAAATAGACAGGTACGACAAATAGAATAATATACAAAATTGCTTATAGTTTCATTATTTACACCCGACTTTTGTAGGTCAGATTAAGGGCAAATTTTAAATAAGGTTGGTAATAGCCTGACAACCAACTGAAGCCGACGTAAAATTTGGTGAACATTTAGTCGGTAATCACAACGGTTAAAGTCGGTCCTCTACGTCGAATTGACCCATATTTTATTGACCAGATTAGTACAAATATGGGTCAGCCCGACGTTTTGTGTACGTCGCACACCAACTTTTAGTTGCGAACAGCAACGTCGGTTCGTCGTCAGATTGTTGCTTGGGGTCCTTTTTGTCTGTCTGGCCCTGACAGGAACCAATAACAAATGAAAGATACCAGCATAAGTAAAACAAGAAGCAAAACAAAGGATATATTTAACTAAACATGAACCAAAGTATTCTGTTGTATAGGCTCTTCCTTCAGTAAATTTTATTCCAAACAGTTATCTGCAGTTGCATTGCACAATTAGAGGAGATATGTGAATTTCGTCACCACAAAAATAGTATGGACTCTAAATAAGACATTCTCCTACTGTTTCGATGTTTTTCTGGAACATTATATTATTAAAATAGACGTGAGGATACATTTTATGGACATTATAGTGTGGTAAACTTTATTTTGAACTGATTTACGTGTCTTGAGTTAATGTCAATAACAAGTAGTATGGCGGAGAAAAAAAACATATGACTTGCTAACAGCGTTATTAGAACGGATGAATGATCAAGAAAGAAATCGCCAGGAAGAAAAAGAAGAACAAGAGAGAATACGACGGGAGGAAAAATAAGAACAAGAAAGAATACGACGGGAATAAAAAGAAGAACAAGAAAGAATTCGACGGGTAGAAAAAGAACAATAAGAGAGAATACGACAGGAAGAGAAAGACACGAAGCAAGAAAAAATATGGAAGATCAAGAAAGAAAGCGACAAGAAGAAAAATAAGGACAAGAAAGAAAGCGACAAGAAGAAAAATAAGAACAAGAAGGAGGACGCCAGGAAGAAAAATAAGACTTGAGAAAAATGATTGAGAGCCTAGAAATAAGACGACAGGAGGGAAACGAAGATATAAAGCGAGACCTAGAGGAACAGTAAGCAGCCATTTTCTCACTCACTGAAAAATTTAAAGGAAATGTTTAGAAAAAGTCGGTGAAGTGGAAGAACAAGTCAGTGAAGTTTAAGAAAAAATCGGTCAAGTTGAAGAAAAAGTCAGTATTGTTGAAGAAGAAGCAGCCCGACTCAAACAACAATTAAGAGAGAAGAGTAGCCAGTTGGTACTATCGTCTGGTAATAGGTTACAACGACCTTCTTTCGACGGTTAAGGTTCATGGTCAACGTATAGGAGACAATTTGAGGCAGCTGCACGTTCAAATAACTGGAACAACGAAGAAACAGCAACAGCATTGGTATTAGCACCGAGGGGCTAAGCATTAGACCTGCTCCAAACAATTCCTGCAACACAACAACAAAACTTTAGCATTCTCGAGGCAGCGTTAAAACTAAGATATGGCGACCAACATGTCGCCTAAGTTTATCAAAACGTATTGTTTTGCTGTAAAATATTTTTAACAGTTGAACTTAATTATTCTGGTGACAAGCAGAATACAATTATGTTACAGAAGGGACAAAGGTCCGCAGAACATCAAAAAAAAAGACAGCAGAAAGAAATGTTTTAAGAGTAGTCTATCTTTTTCTAAAATAATTTCATAATCAAAACGAGTATTTCAGCGCTACGAACGCCTTGAAACATGTTTACTAAAAATTAATGCTGATTGCTGATTGGTTGAATACAAATTTCCTGTTCTTCCGTGATTAAACTGTTTGCTTACATTTAGAGCACGAAAAAGTGACAAGTGAATCATGTTACTTTTAAGACGAGCAGTAGTTGTTCATTTGTTTATTGAAATACCACATAGAGGAACAAATTATGATAATGTACTAGATTTTTGAAAGAGTTGCCGATGTATTAAAAATTTTTAAACTGTACTGAATCCAGTACAATTGTACTAGAAATCAATGGCAGCACTAATAGACTGGACGAAAACATAAAACTGAGCGTGATGTTCACGTGATCAGATCGAACTGCAGAATGCTTCGTTTTCCTATTTGTCTGCAGGAAATAAGATCTAGGAAGACGAACCCCACGTATTTTACAGAATTGTAATCAGGTACGTCGTTTATAGGAGCGAGCAGTTATTTGGTTTATTTAATTTGTATTTCTACTGTTTTGTGTCCGGGTTGTTTAAAATACGATACAAAATGTCTAGTACCGATCCTGCAAATGAAATCGGAAATAATGTTGACCTAAGTCCACCTAGAAAATGGTTATATGTTATTGTAATTCTAAATTCGGTCCTGTTTAGTTCTACCGTATAGAATGCTCTTGTACGTGTGCGCATGAAAGAATCTGATGACATCGTGGGTGCAGCCATTTTGTACTTGAACTCGAAATGTCATTCATTTAATGGTTATTGTTTAGTTTCCTGTGGTTACAGTGCGATTTCTTTCATTATATTTTGTAACTATCTGTTACTACTATAGGATATTTTAATACTTCGTGTAGTGAAAATAATATATTTTTATATTAAGTGCAAATGCATTTGCAATTGTGTGTTTGTGGTTGAGTGAAGGAAATCCTTTAAGGAATTTCCCGCAAGAGAAGCTTGTTGCAAAGATAAGAATAAGTTCAATTATATCACTCTCAATATCAGAGATTTCTTCACTGTAATTTATTATAATAGATTGGGTATATTTCCATTTTTAAATTGTACAATGCACCAAAGATGTAAATATTTTTAGTTTCCCATTTTGTATTTGTACGAATAATTCCACAAAAACACAGATATGAAAAATAACAAATTTAGTGATGTGAAAAAAATGTAAATCAATCAATGAATCAACAGTGCGGAAAATGTTTTAATTTGTAGTTGGATTCTTTAAAACAATTAAATTAAATCCATGGGTTACTATGTTGTACTTTTCGGGCTGTTACAAGATGTTTAATTGTTGAGCAAAATATTTAATTTCAAAAAGTGAGTTCATTTTGACCGGTGGCTCATTTAGATGTTATTTATCTATTATTATTACCTGCTGTTAGATATTGTTTGCAAATAAGTAAATAAAGTTAGGTAATTGTTTTTATTTAGTGAATGAACCGTGTTACTGATTTGAACTCGTTTTTTCATCTTAATTCTACAAATATCCTTGATGATGTGATAAGACTCACCTGCAGTCAGTGGTGAATCATGAATTGGTCGCTAATGTAATGTACATAAAATATAGGTCAGTGTAACTCGCCCATTGACCTGCCAGGTCAATGAACCGGCCAAACATAGTTCATTGACTGTTTCAAAATGATTTATTTATTATTAAATTACAGGATTACTTCAAATTTTTATAATCGCGTGGTAGTAACTACTTAAAAAATAATCCTTTTATAAATTTTAAAAAAACGAAATGAAAATTGTCGGTAGCATTTTATAAGTTTACTGTTAAAATTTGGTTTTAGTTGTATGCTCCATACAAAACACTTGAAAGAAATATTAATTGATGCAAAAAAAGGCAAAATTGTACATTTCTTACATTAAAAGGTATTTTAAAATTTTTAAAAATTATTTCAAATGGAAGAATTAATCGCTTAAGTAGATAATTATTTCATTCAAAATTATTATGTTCGTGAACGAACTTACAGCTAGATGATAAATTGCATAAGAAATGCGGCAACGCTGCTTCAAGCCACTGCACCATTTTAGATAAAATGAAGAATGTTTCTAGTAATCAGCAGTTCCAAAACAATTTCATCTTGTTTTTTTGAAAGTCGATAACTCAATTTTACGTGGGAATTAAGAGAAAAAAATGTGTCAGTGGGCTTCTACAGATGGCAAGAATCGGTTTAAATATAACGTGCACTTAAGACTCACCTTGTATGTACCTACATACATACACAGAACACGTGCACATACATATAAATACATATTAAAGGTCACAACATATTAACAATAATTAAAAATATTTAAATATATTTTTTTTCAGGCATCTCAAAATCTAATTTAACAACATAATATCACACTAAAAACTATATATACAGTGATGGTAATATCTTGAAAAATAACAAGTACTTACATTAATTACGAGGTTTTCCTGGTCACCATAAAATATATAAAAAAACAGGAAACAAATAGATAAAATTGCTGGGTATTAAAAAGTATTTTATGTTAATATACTTGTGTACTTTTTAATGAAACTTCTCAGATATAGGGTATATCTGATTTATCACACATTCTTCGAATTATGCTTAAAGAACTCCAAACTCCAATTATTTTTATGTACTCTACACATTCCTGAATTTGTCGCCTTTGAAACTGGAACAAATTGTATCTTTAAGTAAACGCAGAATCACTTTGAAATTCTTTTGAAACGTGGTGTTGTTAGCGCCATTTGCGAGGGCCCGAGATATCCTCGAAAAAAAGTAATTCCTTCACGCACAAAGCCACCACATATAGCCTGAGACCTAAATGAATTAATAAGCGACACAAATACAGTTGTAGATTATTCCTAACACGCAGTACATTTGTAATTTTCTCATTTTCTGTTCTCCATAATCCCCGCCTTGGAATTGGTCACATCCCTTGTCCTCCAGCTTTCTTGTCACTTGGTATATTGAATATTTATGAGTTGATTCATTTGGAAGTTGAAGGGTATTTTGGTCAACAGCCACCCAGACGAACGAAACAAGGACAATAAAATGTTTCCACTGAACTCGAGCATACACTGGGGAGTTGTACAGAAACTGGCTTCTTAATTTTGTAGGTAGTTATATTTATGCAGTAGGGACTGCTGCGAAAATTATGTACTAATTTGTTAACCTAGTTATGGAGAGTGCATAATTTGAACTTGGGGCACAATGTTTATTTAGGCAGCAACAATAATTCATTAGGTACTCACAGCTTTTATCTAACTTTATACTCAAAATTAAAAAAGTTACGAAATCTCTTGAAAGTAAGTTCATAACTAACTGCTGTGACCAGCCTATAATTTTCTATAGAGAGTATAGTATATAACACTAGGGACGTTACCAGATAGTTAAACTATTATTTACAATATATAAAATAAATACATACAGGATGTTGCAATTATTTTTTTATGGAAGTCGCGTCAAGAGGCGCAAATTATTATTTTAAAAATATTTTGAAATATAGAGGGACTGACTATAGCAGAGCATCTTCGAGGTAATTTTTTTTAAATGGAACACCTTATATATTTTCACCTTATATATTTTCACATTTTTGAATTACCTTTCCAACGCTCTCCAGATTTTTGATTTTTGATGTGACATTGCCGAGTTATTCGAAAAGATATGACAATTTTGGTTGCACTGGCGTAGTTTTACACGAAACACCAAATCACCATATACTGCACTCGACGCGCGTTTCGCCAACCAAGTTGGCATCATCTGGAGAAAATTAAAACTAACCCTATGCTAACAATTTTTCCTATTTATACGTAAACTACTATTGTCACGGTTTCGTGAACCGTGACTCACTATTCATATCATTTTTGCACTTTGTGATTTCAAAGCTTTCAAATGCTGTCTAGTATTTGTTACATTCCTAATTAATCTTAACTTGTTAATATTTATTTTATGGTATTACATCCTAGAGGTCAGTACACAAATATTAGTCTTCCAACTTGAATTGGTGAACGTACTATCACCAGAGGTGTCACAGGTACTCTTAGAAAGTACTTCAAGTATAAGTAGTTATCAGTATTCAAATATCAAAAAAGTACTTGAAGTATCAAGTACAGTTTTTTTTAAAACATACTTCAATTATCAAGTCCTCTTGTAAATTACTTGATTTATCGTCAACCAATTTACTTGAAGTAAAACAACAGTACTTGAAGTATGCTTCGTAATTTAAGTATATAGAATACTTAAAGTACATAAAATTACTTGAAGTATTACAAAAAAATTCATAGAAAACTAAGTAAAAAATCAGTAACTTTCGATTTAAATACAATTTGTATTTTTGAAATGGATAAATGGTTTAATGGTTTCAGATTTGTTAGATTAGAGTTGTGTAAAAAATATAGTATGACATATTTAGTTATATGCTAAGCTTATGTGTGTAAATCACAATAAAAATTAGTGAATATAAAAATAAATTTATTATATTTATTGATTTTTTATTTATTTATTTATTTACACCATTCCACGGGAAACCATTTACAGAATGGGAATTACAAAAATATAATATAAATTAATATTTTAAAAAGACAGAAGTAAAAAAAACAATATTACATGGAGCATTAAGAATATAACTTTAAACTTAATTTAAAAATGTATACACACATATATGCATGCATACATATATACATATATACATATATACATATATACATATATACATATATACATATATACATATATACATATATACATATATACATATATACATATATACATATATACATATATACATATATACATATATACATATATACATATATACATATATACATATATACATATATACATATATACATATATACATATATACATATATACATATATACATATATACATATATACATACATACCCACATACACACATATCCATATACTTATCTATAATTAACATGTACAAATTTATTATACGTTACATACTATAACGCATGCAAATGTTTGAAATAAAAAAAATTTGTTTTACGATTTTTTAACTGTGGCTACATTGCAGAAGAAAATATCAAGAGTATGTTGGTGTTAATTATAATTATTGCATATTTTATATAAAGGCGAAAATTTACCAATATTTGTACGAGGTATACTCAAAGTGAGGTCATTTGGCTTGCGGTTACTCTGGGAACACGAAAATTTAACATTTGTAACATATCGGGACAGTCAATGCCATTAGTTATTATTTTGTTTAAAAAGGTTAACTGAGATTTCATCAATCTGTTTTCGAGACTATCTAAAGAAAATCTTTCTAGCATATATGCATTTGGATATCCAATAGTTGGGTATACTCCATCCTCTCTGAAACCAAATAATAGCTACATATTCAAGCTTAGATCGCACAAAAATGTTATACAGCAATTTCAGCGTATCTGCATTATGAAACTCACGGGAGTTTCTTAAATAAAACCTAACATTTTAAAACTCTCTGATGTTATGCTATTAAAATGATTTATGAAAGAGAGTTTGCTATCAAATATTATACCTAAGTCTCGAAAGACAGTAGGCCTTGCAATTATGACATTATTAAGAGTATAGTCAACATTTAGTGCTTGCACTTTATTAGAAATTGTCATAACATTGCACTTTGTGATGTTTCAGGGTAATTTATTTTTAATGCACCAAATATTAAGGTTTTCCAAATCTTTCTGCAGATTAAAACAATTTTCAATATTTATAATAATAGAATAAATCTTTAAATCATCCGCACATAATAAATATTTAAAATTTAAATTGGATATAATGTCATTTATAAAGATATTAAAAAGTAAGGGTCCTAAATGCGAGCCTTGAGGAACTCCAGAAGTGGCATATATTTCAACAGACTAGACTCCACAGCATTGCACAATTTGTTTCCTGTCAGATAAATACGATGTAATAAAGTTGAACATATTTTGCGAGAATCCATAACTCTGCAATTTTATTAATAAGATACTGTGATCCAATCTGTCGAATGCTTTTGAGAAATCTGTATAAATGACATCTGTCTGAAGCACGGCATCTAAAGAATTTGCTAAATACTGCGTGATACAAAACAGATTGGTAACAGTTGATATCCCATTCATAAATCCATGCTGATAAGGCGAAATGCGATGTTTCATGTAAAAGAAAATAAATTCATACACCAGAATTTCATAAACTTTAGAGAAATTATTAACTATAGTAATAGGCCTGTAATTTTGTATTTTGGCACAAAATTACAGGTCTGTTACTATAGTTAATAATATCTCTAAAGTTTATGAAATTGTGGTATATGAATTTATTTTCTTTTACATGAAACTTCGCATTACACCTATCTGTAGTGTCTTGTTTTAAAAATGTTACTTTGTTTTGTCCTCCTGCAATTGACCTATTATATCTGAAATCAGTTTTAAATTAGCAAAGTCTACACCAGAAAATCTTAATCTGATCCTTTAAGATGGAGATCATTTTAATTATTTCGGAAGAAAAAGGTTGCAACATGTAACCTTATTGTAATAATAATTACGTAATGATAATAATATTATGTTTTGCTTAATTTCTTTCTTATTTTCTACTATTAATTAACAAAAATAAGTAAAAAATAATGTATAATAATTATAGTTACTTCGGAAGCGGGCTTAATATTCTTGACACTTTAATGTACAACAACTGGCCTAACCATATATTATGAATATTATATGATTACGACAATGTCGATTACCGAAATGGCAAAGAATGTGAGAAAATCAAAGAGTTGTAAGCTGTAAGTATACCTAAACACACCGATATAACATAATATAGTCATCTTGAATTTAAAAAAAACTTATAAACCTTTTTCTCAAAACGATTACCACACGTAGTTTCTACAACGAAACAAAAAAGTGTATGAAGCATGTTAGCGTAAACAGTTAAAACAACGCCGAAAGCACAAATTATTCTCTGCCGAAAGGGTGGCGATATTTCTTTGTGGTTTTTAGTAGCAAAGATAGTATGATATATCTACGTGTTGAACTATAATATCAACTAACCGAGCTAAAAACATAAGAGGATAAATCATCTGCTGACTGGTTCTATAGCCGTTCTATTTCCGAAAAAATTTACACCTGTTGCCATCAGTGAGACGATACAATACTTCTACTCATGTGACGTGATTTTAGAAATGTCTTTTAAAAGCACATTACTTCGAGGCGTTGCAGCATCGAACTAAATTAAATAAACCCTAAATAATTCTAGCGAGTCCGAAGCATTTCTTGTATGGTCTTGTTTATGCTAGTTTTGACAAACAAAATATAATTGAAAAAGGAATTTTATTTCAAGTAATTGTTTCAGAGTGCAAGTATTACACAAATATTTACTCGAAATAGCCCAAGAATACTTCATGTACAATTTACTACTTGAATTATGATGTAATACTTCAAGTATTGTTAAGAATACTTAAAGTAATTTACTTGACAAAATCAAGTAGTTTTTTTTGTGAATAATTGATATACAAGTACAAATATCTACTCAGATAAATACTTGAAGTAAAGTATTTCAAGTACTAATAAATACTTGAAGTACAATTTCAAGTATTTTACTTTAATAGCTCTAATTACCACACGCTTGAAATGTCCAAATTCCAAATATACAGTAATTTTAACATTGTTGAGTTAATGGTTACAACGTCAGTCGTATTATTTCTTGTTAACCTCGTTGGCTTTAAAAGCTAGAATATCGAAAAAGGCCTTTCTTTCTGTCAAGAAATTAATAAGGAGCATTTACTATTGTTATAGCACATTTGGTTTTTTCTTTGCTTCGAAATAGTTTCGGATAAAATTGTCTATTACTTCATTTGTTAATTAATACAGAAGTATTGATTGCTTTCGATTGGTAAATCGGATTTATTAGAAACAGGACCTTCGGGACCGATTCAAATCAGTCGATCTTATACTACAATTTAAGATCGTAATAATGGTTGTTTCCAAATGCATGTTGGGTAACACTAGACTTATCTGCTCTATATGCTCTTTGAATCTAGTTTGAATTGATCATCTAGTTTGTCCAACATATTATTGATTACAGTTCTTACAGCTTATTTCGTAAATCACCGACTTTTCATCTGTTTCAATTTCGTCTTTTGGAGGTCGGTCCATGGCCTTCTGCTTTTAAAGAATCTTTAATCATTCCCATACATAAAAATAGTGATACATCGCAGGTACACAATTACAGACCTATATCATTAATTACTAATTTGACCAAAGTTTTTGAAAAAGTAATAAAACTCAGATTAAACTCATATATTAACAAATTTAACATACTTTCTGAAAAGCAATTTGGTTTCAAGAAAAATGTATCGACACAAGACGCACTAATAGAATTGGCAACCAAAATTTACTCAGCCATGGATGAAAGCAAATCATGCCTATGTACATTAATCGACTTATCAAAAGTTTTTGATACGGTCAGTCATGGTTTGCTCTTGCAATCCCTGGAAGATATTGGAATTCTAGATACATGTTTAGACCTTTTCAATGGCTACATATCCAACAGAATCCAGCGTGCAAGAGTGGATGATGTACTGAGCGAGGCACTAGTTATTGAATGTGAAGTACCTCAAGGTACAATTTTGGGCCCAATATTATTTTCAATATATGTGAATGGTTTGTTTTTAATACAAAGCAGAGGAAATAATATCTCTTTTGCAGATGATACTGCGATATTCTATAAAGGTAATACTTGGGAAGAAGCTGAATCTGAGCTACGTAATGTAAAAAATTTGTTAGAACATAAACTATTAATCCTGAATTTTGAAAAAACGTCTACTTACCTTTTAGATGCAGCTTCCGCTTTTTACTCAAATAAATATTAATACGTCGGGCAATCAGTATGCCATATTACCTAAGACAGAAATAAAAAATTTGGGCATTATCATAATTAAAAAATTACAGTTTATGTTGCACAAATATAAATATATACAAAAAATACTCGACGTTACTACAATAAAAAACATATACCATGCGTTGATTGAATCCCATTTAAATTATGGTATAATAGGGTTTCTAAATATAAGGTTATCCAAAGAAACACAAGTCTTAGATCTTAGACAAATATTTTATTTTCAAGTAAATATAAAACAATATAACCAAAAAAAATTATGTAGTAAGTATTACTTAAATACAATTATAATACAAGACAAAAAACAAAAATTTATCTATCCTCTAATGCTAAAAACTATTGGTCAGCGATAATATAAATTTTTAGCTCCCAAATTATACAATACTGTCCCGGAAGAAATAAGAAATATAAAAATAACTTGCAAATTTAAAAGAAAACTAAATAATTTATATTAGAAAAGGACAGAAAAATTTTACTGAATACATCGATCTAAAAAATAATTAGGTAAAAAAAAAAAAGAAAAGAAATCTAAACAGAGTCACAGATTCCATAACACAATAGAATACAAATAAACTTGATTATCTTTGGGTGTTCATTACATTATTCTAGTTTATTTTTTAAATTTATTTGTGTAAAAAAAAATATCGCGTATCCACATTATGTAGTTTATTGTTATAACTAGGTATGTACTTTTTTTAATATTTCTTAAATTACCTCAGTAAATAATTGAATAACATGAATATATGTTATGTAACAGACTGGATAATTCAATAAATGTTAAAATAGATAATACAAATATCCCACTTGCGAACAGCCATCGTAATTTGGGCCTAATAATGGACATTCAGATATAAAACCCATATCGCGAACTGTCTTAAACAAGCCTATTTTAAATTAAGATTACTGTACCCTCCCAGGTCTTATTTATCGCAAAAAATCAAAACTATGCTCTGTGAGAAGCTGGTACTATCTCATTTTAATTATGGTTCACAAGTTTTCTCACATTGCTTGGACAGTGAAAGTGTGTATAAAATTCAAAAAGTGCAAAACTCGTGCCTTAGATACATATTTGGTATCAGAAAATATCAGCATGTGTCATAAATTAAATCAACTAAACTGGCTTAACATGAAAAATAGGTTTTACTTAAGTACAGCATGCCTCTATCATAAAATCATAAAAACTCAAAAATCATCTTACCTCTTTAAAAAAGGTGCTATTTCGTAGAAATGCTCACATCATTAATATCAGAAATAAACATACTCTAATACCCTTAGCTCACACTACTGCTCAATTTGAGTGGTAATTTAGCCACTCGATCTGTCAGATATATAATGACATTCCTCCTGACATAAAGTCTCTCCCAACCGTATCTGTCTTTAAAATAAAATGAAGGCAAGACTGCTTAGCCAGCAAATCACTTAAGGTGTATATTAATATAATTTTTTATTGTAGTACAGCATAGTACACATTTTTCTTATTTCTTGTTTTTTCTTTTCCTTATTGCTTGTAATGAAATATGTTTTTCATTTAGGTTCTTGTACTATTTTTTAATTTGGTTCTATAGGGTTAAGTGTAAGAGCAGAGAGTATCTATTATAGATACTCTACTGAACTTCGCCCATTTATTGTCGTGCTCAATAATAAATAAAGACATGTTATTATTATTATACACCGTGTCTCAAGAGCTTCTGCAATATGTATTTTTTACATATGCGTACATTCTTACGCAGCCCAACCAACTAGCCTTAGCAGCAGGTGGGTACGTGAATAACATGCTAACTAGCCTCGCCCCGCCTTGAGCTTCTCAGTCTGCCGTAAGGGCGGCGATTTACAACACATGACACGCTTTAAATACGCATTATTGGCTAGAGGAGGGGCCTAACTTAGACTGTATTTTATTGTGCCATGACGCACTTACTAATAGAGATAACTCTCTGTTACTAGTCACGCCCAATTTGCAAAAGGTCTTGAGACACGCTGTATATTTGTATGCAAAATACAAAATTAGGTGTAGGTGAACGCATGTACGTATGTGTGTATATGTGTGTTTGTATGTACGTGTGTAGGTGCAGGTATGTAGTTCTTTCAAGAGGGACTTATTTTATTTTTTTGTAGATTAGATTGTTGATTATATCTGCTTCTATTGATTTCTGAGCTGCCGGTGTTTTTAGTTTTGAGAAAATGTTCACGTATTTTGGAGTTATGTTCTGTTTGACACACTGTTGGTTAAAACATATGTTTTGAGACGCCACACGTTGCTTGAGAAATAATCTGTAGTATAGTTTTACAGACGCCACTATACCCTTTAATTCCTATAACCCTCTCTCCCACAAATTAGCCGCATATCAATCTATGACACACCGAGCCTTCAGCTTACCTCTATCTAAGACAGATTTAAAAGAAGAATTAGACACAATAAGACTTATAGCACATAATAACGGGTACCTTCAAAATATAATCAACAATCCAATCTACAAAAAACAAAATAAGTCCCTCTTGAAAGAATTTTATCGCACTATTAACGAGAAAAAAGTTCAAACATACATTTTATAACCAAATTCAGGTCAACTCTTTTATTCAATTAGCAATACTTTTTTCCAAATTTAATATTAAAACATCTTTTAGTTCTAACAAAAATATAGGCAGATATCTTTTCAATGCAAAACAAAAAACTGATATCTCTAAAAAATGTGGTGTATATCGGTTAGATTGCCCAGAATGTAACGCCTCATATGTAGGTCAAACAGGTAGATCGTTCGTAGTAAGATATAGAGAACATATTCACACACAAAAACAACATTCCAACTTTTATAAACACCTAACAGATTCTGGTCATACAATAAATGATGACCATCAACCTAAAATATTACATATTTGTGGGAAAAGTAAAAAACTTAATTTATTAGAAGTGCTAGAAATTAATAAATTAAATAGGAATAAAAATTACAACATATTAAACGGTCAAATACATTTAAATAATTCTCGTTATTAAACTTATTCAGATAACCTGCTGCTAATAAAAATCACACCATAATATAATTTACTATCTTGAAAAAACCCCTACATCTAAAGACATAACATCTGTACAAATTTGAATTATATTATCAACCATAAAGTGACCCATCCTTCTATTCAGTTCAGTTTATATTTAAATGAAAGTAAAATCTGTGTATAATTTAGTTTACTTGAAAATTTCCGAATGGGATGAAACTAGTTGTAAAATAACAAATAAAGTGAAAATTAGACAAGTAATAGAAAGTGTTTATAATTTTTTAAATCAAAATGAATTTTCACAAAGTAATTTCATGTTCAATCAACTTTTCGTCTATATTTTTACTGTTCTTTAACTTGTATTTTATGGAAATTTTATTAAGGAAGAACCTACTTTCAATTACTACATCACTATGTTAAAGACCTTTTTTGTGTTATCTTGTTTGAAACCTGTTAAAAATTTAGCCCGTCCCTATTCAATTGCTACGTCAACATTTATTTTAGTCTCGGGGCACCTGTCACTATACCCTACAGTTATCAACGCTAATCAACTTATCAGGATGAAATATATTTCCAGAAGTGTCAAAAAACAAATATCCCTCTTCTTACGTTCGCCCTTTGGTCGGGTAGCATTACGAACGGAACCAATCTGGGTCATATTTACATACCGAATATTATTTCCTGACTTCCAGGCGTTTGTTTAAGAAAATCTGCAGTATTTTTTATTGCTTTCATTGCCTATTATTAAAAGTTTTAAGGTACGCGTTTCGCCGAGCCGCTTTAAAAAATGTAAATGTGCCAGTCCCATTTCAATATAAATGGATAACTTTAGGTCTTATCATTCCAATGTTTTATTGATTTTCCTGAAAAGTCATACCACCATGAATTTACTTAGGTATGAAATCTTTTGAATTTTAAATAAATTCGTTTTGATATACAGAAAAATGAAGTGTTACTTATTTTTGAAATTAAGTACACAGACAATTTTTTAAGATAGTTTTTACTTATCCACTGTTTTAACAATGGAAAAGTTTATTTTTAAATATTTTATATTATTTATATACAGGGTGATAATATTAGATGTCTCACTTGAATTTTCTGACTTTATTTTTGAGCTAGTAGAAGAATTCAATAACTCAGGCAATAGTCTTTCCCGAGGGTATTGGAATATTAGAACAAAAATGTTCGATAAAAGATTTCAGAAAAGTTGATTGAAAGAAGGGATGCTATTGAATGACCATCTCGATCTCCAGATATGACCTTCTGGCTTTTTATTTGTGGGGTCATTTGCAACTTCATTTAATTCTTGTAACACTTTTTGTCCAAAACTCAACAATAACAGATTTATGCAAAAATATACAGAGCCGCCGCTAGGGTGCTTGCCGCCCGTGAGCGGATTTAGTTTTGGCGGTTCACTAATATATCTTTCATACCCCTACTTTGCCACACTATTTAATGTCATCATATGTATAAACTGATAGACATAAATGGTAAAACTGACAAAAATAAAATAAATACATTCTTAAAAACTTAATTAGCTAGGTAGGTACTTTACGTGATATATTTTATTTTATTTTATTTTTATTTTATTTATTTAATACAAAATCTAATAGGCAGGAGCCCAATTACAGGATTAGGTACATTAAAATTATGTATAGATAAATACACAATAAACAATTTTGAGTGTTACAAAAAAATTTCTTAATCAAATAAATAATATATACGAATGAAACATATAGAATTGTATATACACATATAAATATACACTTGTACATATACATATACATACATATACAGATAAATAAAGAATACAGTAGACTACACAACATCAAGGTGCAAGAGAGAGTTTTTTAATTACACTTTCATTGCAGAAAAATATATCAACACAATCTTCGATTTTAGCATCGTTGACATACATTTGGTGTATTGGGGAGACCAAGAGAATATTAGTTCTTGGTATGTGCGGAATAAATAAGTTGTTATGGCGAGCAGAAATTCTAGATACTTTATAATTTATATGATTTCATAGGTTAATACAATCCAGACGATTGTTAACAATTTTATATAGAAAAAAATATTGATTGAAATATTCTTCGTTTGGTAAGACTTGGTAAGTTAAATTTTTCTAACAATGTATTTTGTGGAAATCCAATAGGTGGATATGTGCCCTCAAGAGTGTACACTGCAGATTTTAAAAACTTACGCTCAATATTCTCTAATTGTAATATATTGACATTGTAAATTGGGTTACACACAACTGAAGTATATTCAAGGCGAGATCTAACAAATGTTACACAGAGTAAACGATGAGTGTTGACATTTTAAAAATCTTTGCAGTTCCTGATTACAAAGCCAAGACTCTTAAAAGCAGAAGTAGTTACCATTTTGACGTGCTTATTGAATGACAATTTAGGTCGATCCTATCTGTCAATACACGCCAAGATCTTTAATAATATCAAGTCTTTGTAAAACAACATTATCGATATTATAATTGTACACGTACAGATTATTCTTCCGGCCAAATGACTTGACATTACATTTGCTAGCATTGAGGGGTGGATAGTTGTTGATGCACCAGGAATTGATGCTATCCAAGGTTTTTTGCAACATTTGACAATCATGGACATTACCAATAAATCGGTACATTTTTAGGTCGTCTGCATACAAGAGGAAGTGGACATCAGTGTTCAAGCTTTCAAAAATATTACTAATGTACATTACAAAGAAGAGCGGTCCGAGTATCGAATCCTGTGGCACACCAGACCTTTGCAAGAAACTATTCGATTCATGACCACGGTACTAAACAAATTGAAGTCGATTCTAGATATGACTGTATTAAAAGAAGTAACGATTTTGAAAGACCAAATTTGTCAAGTTTAGAAATCAAAGCATCGTGGTCTATCATGTCAAAAGCCTTAGAAAAGTATGGGCAGATAGTATCTACCTTACCCTCTCGATCAAGACCCTCGCAAAGAAATTGCGTTTTGCACACAAGGTTCGTTACTGTAGATGGACCCTTCATAAAGTCATGCTGATCAATAGATATTAAGCCAGATACGTGAGTGTACATAGAATCGTGAAAAAAATTTCAAAAATTTTCCCGAAGTTGTAAATAATAGTGATGAGTCTATAGTTTTCCCTTTTTTGTACACTGGACACACTCGTGAATTTTTCCATTTTTGAGGAAATCTCGAAGTACTGAGAATTAAATTGACAATTAGTAGAAGGGCTTTGGCGAATATAGTTGAACAATCTTTAATTAAAAATGACGGAATTAGATCAGGGCCTATGGTCATTGTGGCTTTAATTTTCTTTATAGATTGGCATATGTCCTCCTCAGTGATGACAAACAAGTTTGAGGTATTTAAATTCAGACTACTTACGTCGTCAAATTTGCGGAGTGTAAAGGTTGTAGAGAATAAATCTGCAAAACTATCAACTATTACTTGGGGGGGTCTTCAATCATTTGATTCTCGTAAGTTAGCGATGACGGAATGGATGAAGAATTGTTTTTTGAATTAATAAAACTCCAAAAATTGTTGAGATTGGATTTCATGTTATTTTCAATGTTGTCTAAATATAACTTGTAAGCACTATCAATGTTGGATTTAATCAAAGAAGGTTTAGTGCCATATTCCCCAAAAAGAAACAATTATGCAGCTACGGACACGTGTTTCGGAGTTATTGCCCCTCATCAGCGTATCGTAGCTAAGGAATTGGATCTACGATGGGATTCCAGCCTTATTTTAGTTCTTGTTCCTGATCTATCCCATCGTAGATCCAATTCCTTAGCTACGCTACGCTGATGAGGGGCAATAACTCCGAAACACGTGTCCGTAGCTGCATAATTGTTTCTTTTTGGGGGGGATATGGCACTAAACCTTCTTTTGTTTTATTTTGAACCCCAATAAATCTATCTTGTTTTATTTGTATGTGCCAGGTGGAAATGAGCAGTACACATAGAGCTCTGTGTGTTGACTGTGATCATCGAGGCCCCAAATGTGGCACATGGGAACATGAAGACACTAATTGAGTACTGTGTACTGTACTTTCCAGCCTTATTTTAGTTCTTGTTCCTGATCTCTCCCATCGTAGATCCAATTCCTTAGCTACGATACGCTGATGAGGGGCAATAACTCCGAAACACGTGTCCGTAGCTGCATAATTGTTTCTTTTTGGGGGGGGATATGGCACTAAACCTTCTTTGTTTTATTTTGAACCCCAATAAATCTATCTAATTTTTGCTGTCAATGTTTTAAATGTATTATAATATTCAGTGTTACCAGATATAGGTGGAAGATATGCCCGTAGAGTCGTAAAAATGTTTTTAATGAAAATAAGAATATGAAATTTTTTTCATTGGACATAAATTGTTTAAAAAAAAATCTGCCATGTTTACATATGTCAGTGATCGTTGAGAATAACGACTTATTTTGATACTAGCTACGCACATGAAACCTTTCATCAAAAACTAACTAGTGACATCGGATTTAGTCGCTGTGGAATTAAAGCAAAATAATGCTGCTGACGGTGCACACGACATTTCGATGATTTTTTAATTTTTAGTCGTGAATGGTACAATGTACGGAAAATTTGAAGGGAGGCATAAGTTTAAGTTAAATATGGTGCATCCACATCAACAAAATTACATTCGATTGCAAATAACTTTTTATGTAAGTTTCCATCACCTCAATCAGCCCAAAATCCGACATCATTGATCAGTTAGTAGTAATTTTTTGCATTGCATTTTGCATGCATGTAATTTGACCATTTATAGATACGTGTTTTTTAAGGAATATTAGAATCTAGATTTAAAACAGATGCATTTTTTAGTAAGTATATAAATTTAACGCAGCAAGAAATGCTTCGTAACATGTCTCATAGTAGTAACATCAGCTCTCAGAGCTCTGTATTTACTAACTACAAATGTTGTAAGAACCGACCATTTAATCATTATGTTTGTGTTAAGTGTATTAGTGTTATCCACAAGTGTTGTTTATCCAAGTATAAAAACAATATAATTCATCTGAAAGAAAACAAAATTATTTGTTGTCAAATGTCAGAGACGAGCTATTCAAATGATGACGATGAAAAATCAATTTTGGAAAAAACTATCAACGACCTTACTGATGACGGCGAGCAAAAAAGTAAATTTATAAAAAAATTAAAGGATGAATATCAATTGTTTATGCAAGAAGCCATAAAGACGGAAGAAGAGTTAAACTCATTAATTAATGAACAAGAAAAACTTATCAATGATTTGAAAAAACAAACTCTTGAACTTAAAAAAGTATAATACTGAATCTATAAAAAAACAAAAATAATATCGGCACTCAAACATATAAAACTGTAAAAAGTATCTCCACTAATACTGATACGAAAATGTGTGAAATAAATCAGTGTGATGGTAAACTGGTAAAAAAATCTAAAGTATTTGTACAGGGTGGATCTAACAAGGACATGCATTTGCATTATGCTTTAACAAGTAACATAAATACACAACCGCGTGTAAAGGACAGTAATAAATGCATAGGGCATAACAATAAAAATAATATACTACTATTGGCTGATAAAACTGGAATACATATGAATAAATTAATGAGTAGATGCAGGAATTTAAATAATTATAACATAATGTCTTTTATTAAATCCGGTGCTAAACTACATCAAATAATAGAAAATATTGAAATGTTAACTAAATACTATACTCTAGAAGATTTTGTTATTATAATTGGAGGATCAAATGATTTAAACAATAAGGAAACACCATCTTTTAAATTCATCTGTAACAAACTAAAACTTTGTACACATACTAATATTATATTTACGTCAGTGCCGTATTCTAATTCAACAAATAACAGGCATATCCACAAGTTCAACTCCAAATTAAATACATTTTTATCCAAATTTAATGCTTGTACTGAAGGTCATGTTAACTACGTGGAAATTAACACTAGAGCCTCAGCGAAGTACTGGAAAACTTCGGTTGCTCGATTATTATCTGATGCCATTTGCCATGCGAAACATCAAATTAAGAACTTAAAATTTATCCATACAGTTCATCATGGTATAGCACCTATCTCTGAAACCACGGCTCCAGTCACAATTGTGGACCAACCGGATGTAGCGCTAGAGGAGGAGGAACCTTTGATGATGATCTCGATAAATGAATCCATATCCAATGTCAGCGAAAGTGTTTATGAGTGTAATAATGAAGGTGATTTTTTATACCCAAGATTGTCGCAAATAAATCTTGCTACTTAAAGAATCTGGGTGTTAATACGGGGGATGTTACGGCCATCATCAAGGTAGGCCATGTGAATGTCCAAAGCTTACGTAATAAGTTAAATGAAATTGACATTTTTAATTATACTGAGGCACTAAATATACTTTGTATCTCTGAACATTGGGCTAGTAATAGTGAAATAGATACCCTGTCACTACCTAATTTTAAACTTATCTCACAATTTTGTAGGTCAAGTAATCTGCATGGTGGTGTTGCAATATACGTTAGCAATGAAATAATCTCTAGGTTTCGTGTTAAAATCATCACCTATCTTAAAAATTTTGTTACTGAATCAATTATTGAATTATGTGGTATCTCTGTAATTATCAATGACGTTAAAATATGTATACTTGTTATTTATAGACCTCCTTCTGGCAATGTTAATACGTTTTTCACAAGTCTCTCTAAATGTCTTGACTTTGTAATGAAAAACTATTCTTATGTAATTTTGGCTGGTGATCTTAATATTGATTTTCTCTCGGTCTCACAGAATAAAAAAATACTAAATGATTTATTTCTATCGTTTAAAATTAACATTACTCTCTCTGAGCCAACTCGGATTGCAAAAAGGGATAATGTTATATCACGTACGGCAATTGACTATATGGTGACTAATCTTCCTGAATCTGCATATTACTCGTATATATGTAACCCTTGCATTGCAGATCACTTTGCCCAAATATTATGCTATAAAATTGATAACACTAAAAAAATTGAAGATATAATTAATGATGATTCGACTTACTGGTATAGGAGCTGCTCGGACTATAATATTGAAAAATTCAAATATCTATTAAGTATAACAAACTGGGACCAAGTCTATGTTGACTGTGTCAATAATTCTTTTGATAAATTTCTTGAGCTGTTTACTAATTGTCTTGATCTCTCTTGTCCATTGGTGTGTAATAATAAGAATAATATTAATCTAACGTACTGCAAAAACTGGTTAACTCCCACAGTACATCGAGAATGTAAGGAGTTAAAAAAATCTCTTTTGGCTTGCAACCAGAAGTACTGACCCCCAACTGCTGGACGCCTATAAGAATTTGAAGCGAGATCATAAACACAACATTTACAAAGCTAAAAAAATGTATTATACCACTAAAATCAGGAATTCAGCTAATGCTAGCAAAGAAATATGGAAACTTGTTAACGCGCAGCTTGGTCGTGTTTCTAGCTATAATAAAATCAGTATAGAAATTGACGATAAGTTATGGGATGATTCCAAATACGTTGCCGATTACCTTGCCGATTATTTCGCGAACATTGCCAACGTTAAGTTAAAGGACTATTTTGGCGATAATAAATCAGATAACCCTACTACCAGCATTCCGACTGAATATTCAATTTATTTAGAACCAGTTTCCGACTTGGAACTTAATGATATAATAAAAAATTTAAAAAAATTCTAATTCGTACGGTACCGATGGAATATCTTCTAAGTTTGTCAAGTTAGGTTTTGATTACATCCGTGAACCACTTAGGTATATTATCAATAAATCTTTGCAAACTGGAATCTTCCCAACAGCTCTCCAAATTGCTATAATTATGCCAATTTTTAAAAAAGGTAATCCTAATGATTGTGACAACTATAGACCTATTTCCATCTTATGTGTTTTTAGTAAAATAATAGAGAAAGTTATATATAATCGCTTAATATCATTCTTTTCCAAATTTAATATAATCACGGATTGTCAACACGGATTCCGGAAAAATAGGTCTGTTCAGTCTGCATCAGTTCAGTTTTTACAATTTATTTATGAAGAACTTGACAAAAATAAACATGTGGTTGGCATTTTTTTTGACTTAACAAGGGCGTTTGACACTATTAATATATCATTTATTGTTAAAAAAATGTTCAATTTGGGTATTAGAGAGCCACTTAGTACCTGGATTGAATCCTACTTATCTAATCGTAAACTTCGTGTCAAGAACGGCAATGTTATATCTGACGAACATGCCATCAATGTGGGTGTACCCCAGGGATCAGTTTTGGGTCCATTGTTGTTTCTTTTATTTATTAATGACCTTCCTCAATTTATTAATCAATGCAAAATTGTTATGTTTGCTGATGATACATCTATGTCACTATCAGCAACTGACCCCATTATGTTGAATGAGACTCTCGCTATAATTATAAGTGACTTTCAAACTTGGTGCCATAAAAATATGCTTATGCTAAACACTGAGAAGACTAAATGTTTATATTTTTCGGCCAGAAAATCTATACCCCCCGAATATTTTGCTTGACAATGATGTATCATTCTCTAGTAGCACTAAATTCCTGGGTACCCACTTGGACAACAGGCTAAGTTGGGATACTCACATTGATGAACTTTGTAAAAAGATTAGAAAAGCCTACTTTGCCATCAGCCAACTGAGAAATACCTTAGATGGTAAAAGCTTATTAAATGTCTATTATGCTCTTGCTTATTCCCATCTTTCTTACAATATTATGCTATGGGGTCGATCTGTATATATTAATAGAGTGTTTGTATTGCAAAAAAGGCTTCTAAGATTAATGTATAATATAAACACCAGGGATTCATGTAAGCCTTACTTTATACGCAACAAAATATTGTCATTACCCTCAATTTACATATATACAACTTTACTGTACATTAAACGTAACCTTAGTCAAGTCCCTATGAATTCTGACTGTCAAAATTATGCCACAAGACATGGCCACTTGCTTAGAACGGATAACCATTGCACTGCTCTTTACGAAAAATCACCGCTTTATTCAGGTACTAAATTATTTAATAAACTATCCATGGATATCAAGAGTTGTACCAGTTTTCCTATATTTAAGAATAAGCTAAAAAGCTTTTTAATAGAAAACTGTTTTTATAGCGTTAATGAGTTTCTTTCTCATTAAGCAGCACCTACCTGTTTTAGTTTGTCTATAACTAATGACGTGAATTGTTATACACTTTATGTATTGTAGTTTAATTTTTAGTGATCTATATATTTATTTTTTATTTATTTTTTTTTTGTTTTTTTATGTTTATATTTCCACTCTAATTATGTTTGTTATTTCTATGTATGTTTGTTATTTACTTACTGTTGACGACCACATCTATTCATTGTAATAGCCTAAGTGTTAATAAAGGAATTGAATTGAATTGAATTGAATTGAAATTGAATTGAAACCAACTCTCAATCCCAAATTTGGAAGCGTATGTAATAATTGTGTCGAACTTATTACGAGTTAATCACAATACGCTTCCAGGCTGTATCTACATTTTGACGTTTAGCATCCGGGATGCTCTGCGCTACCCCTAACATCTTGGTGATGACTTTCCCCCGGTTTTATCTCGAGTCCGGGCATACAGATAGAGCTGGAAGCTGGAGTATGCGCGTCGCAACGCCGGGCGCCGCAGTGGATACACGGCTGCTGCTAGGGTTGCGTTTAGCCGGCTGATCTGCAAGACAGAAATTCTGTGCAGTGTTTCGGTTTGTATTTTTGGACGAAAAACTATTACATTTAAGGTGCGGAACAATTTTTACCCGTATCGGTAAAAGTGCGGTTTGTGATGTATCTCTAAAGATAGCTGCGACGGGGGCCAGTGCTCTTAATTGTATCATGTGAATTTATGTCTGGATGATTTTGGTAGGTTTAATTTAATAAAATTAATTAAATTTTGGTCCTTGTCAATTTCAGCGTTTAGCCACGTTGAACTGTATATTCACTTGTAAATTTTAGCATTTCAAGGCGAGCTACTCGGATATATAACCTAAAATATCTTTAAACATACCCATTGAATACAACTTTATAATAGGATAAACGTAATACAATTCAACAGAAAATATAAAACTGAGAAAGGAGATTAATATAAAGCGAAACATTCTTTCTAAATGGGTTTTGTTTGTACTTTGGTTTTTCAGCGCTTTCAGAGTTGCGGTAATTTTTATATTCCCTATGGAAATTTCCAGAGCAGACTTTGCTTTTTATATCTATATTATTTATATGATAGTAATTTATGCTTTGGCCTTTTTTTGTTCGAGTCACTCCCCATATTTGGAGGGGGAGTTGGATTAACAAAACTTTTTGTTTTCATAATATTTATTACTTTTAAATCCCTAATGAATTTCATAAAATTAAATGTATTTTTTTATTTGAAATGTTACACAACTGACAATATTTTTTCCTCCGACAACTATAAGAGGCACTGAGGAAAACTGTTTTCTAAAATCGAATTGCAAGTTCTCTTTACTAGTATAAAACACAGAATAATCTGAATTCGTTAATTACGGCCTTTTCTAGACCAGATAACGTCAAACTAGTTTACCGTTTCTTTAAGTTGCAAAATTGTTACGTATGGTCAATGTAAAGTACGTGTGCATCGAATTTCACAAAAAACCTGTTGTTTTCTGTATTTTAGAGAATAACTAACGAATGACCACAATTCACAAGGAGTGCTATGAACTGATAAAACAAAAGATTAACGCTGACATGTTTCTATTATCAGAATGATATTTTTTTATTGTTTATTGCAGATTTTTCTAAAATGGTTGTATAGATGTTAACTTGACCAAAAAAGTTGAAATATTTCAACTTGTTATTAACAAATCTCGATTAGCTAGAGAGCTGTGGCGACTGGTTGATTTAGGTCATGCCATATCTCAGTATTGGAGCATGGAACCCTAAGCAATATTTTAAGGCAGGACTACCAGCACCGAATGAAGAAGTTTTGCAAAAAAAAAATTGAGAAAAAAAGTTACAAAAATGCGATGCCGACTCAGATTACTTCTAGATCATTAGTGAAATCTTTGCAAACTATTTTTTTTCGTAATCAGAAGGAAAAATTATAAAGTTACGACATTTTCAAATTTACACAATGAAGAACTTAAATTTCAAAATGTCATAACTTTTCAAAAAAATCAAATTTTCGAAAACCAAAAAAACCGGGGTGATAAATTTTCCTTCTGATTACGAAACAAATATTTTGCAATTATTTTACTAATGGTCTAGAAGTAATCTGGGGTGGCAGCGCATTTTCGCACCTTCTTTTTCAATTCATTTTCTGCAAAACTTCTTCATTCTGTACTGATAGCCATGCCTTAAAATATTGTTTAGATTCCATGTTCCAATATTGTGATATGGTAAAGCCTAAATCCACCAGCCGCCACTGCTACAGGGGCTGTGTTAGAATGTGATATCGGGCAACCAATCTTCCAACATATAACAATTTTAAAGATTATTTAATGGAACAAGTAATATTGGTTAAGGACTATTTTTCACGATTAAAGTTCAAAAGTTATGTTATTTAATGGAAATTTATTAATTGTTCCGTTATCCTTCCATAGAAATTTTAATAGAGTACGTTTCTTGAATCTTCAATATTTAATTTAAAAAAAAAAAATAGAACGAGAAGTACATTTTACTTGTATGGTGCATCTGTCCTCAAAGGGGTAGTTGTAACATGGCTAGATGAACATATTGTCGCTGCAGTCGACAATTAATTCAATGACCGCCTAGTTCTGAAGATCTAGCTACTCCGTTAGATTTTAACATGAAGAAATATTGAATTTATTTGATGTTTTTCAGGTAAATTAATCCTACTAAAGTTGTGTAAAGCAATAATTTTAGAAATTCCCGTACCACTAAAATCATACAAAAATAAAATAGGTATATACTTACTCTTTTGTAAGTATAAACTGATATGTTTGTAAAAATTACAATGTAGGTATTTATTAAAAACTTTTAAGTATACCTCTGATGGTAGCAATTGATTGGTATTGTCTAGGTATCTGTGTAGACCTGTGGGTGTCTATAAGTGTTGAAAATAGTAAAAAGCTTTAAATCAGTGTTGTGTACATTATTATGTCGCCCCTCACGCTATAGTGTGGATAACCTTACTGCACATCTTAGTAAATTAAGCGAAATAGTTAGACCTGATAATCATATTGTTGTATTGGGTGATTACAATATGTCGAAAATGTCATGGGTCTTTGATCCTCAAAGTTACGTTTCTTCAGACGTACCAGACGGCCACCTAGGAAAGCTTGTCAAATTTCCTAACTTCTTAGTTTTCTCACTAGACACTCACATTTTCAGTTACGATAATAATTTACACCACTGTATATTATTAAAACTCTAGTTCCAGATGACTTGTTATATACAGGGTGTCCCAACCAGAATAACTTTGGAGATTGAAAAATTGGTGAAACACGTCGACCTTGTTTCCAAGGGGGACATATTTTAATGTAATACTTGTATACCTATCATCATCCCTCTACCCTACACGGCCACCTTCTCAAAAAAATTTAAATGGCAAAGAGGGTCGAGTGATACATCTTTTCAGAGGTCTTTTAATTCTCTACATAACTGTGTATTTTTTAAACTTTTATCGATTCGTTCCTAAGAAATAATTGTTTCATTATTTTAGATTCGGGAAATAAAAATAAAAGAAGCAGTTTAAATTATCGTATGTATTGTTCAAAATAACCCCCACCGACTTCCATACAGTAGTATGATCTGTCTTGAAATTCTGTACGAACATTTCTGAACACATCTGGAGTCAATAGACGGCATTCTCGAACAATTCTTTCACGTAACTCTTCCAGAGATGCGGGTTTTGTTGCAAATACCTTCGATTTCAAATGTCCCCACAGAAAGAAATCCAAAGGTGACCTAGCGGGCCACTCCACAGAAACTCTTCTTCCAATCCATCGCTCAGGAAACCCATTATCCAAAAATTGACGGACTGCTATAACAAAATGTGGGGGTGCCCCATCCTGTTGAACAAACAGTTCGCCCTCTAAATGATTATCGTCTTCTTCGAGGATTTGAGTAATCATTAGGTCGATGTTATTTTCTAACAGATTGAGGTACCTTTCGCCATTTAAATTGTCAGGAATAAAAAAACGGCCCGACAATGCGATCCCCTAAGATGCCAGCCCAAACATTTAACTTCTGAGGCCTTTGGGTATGAGTTTCCATGAACAAATGTGGATTGGTTTCACTCCAATACCTACAATTACGCCTGTTTACCTCCCCATTTAATTGAAATGTCGATTCATCAGAAAAATACGTATTGTACAGTAGATTGACATTACCGTTTAATTATTCACTAAAAATCTCATAGAATTCAAGTCGACGATCGGGATCATCTTCGTTTAATTCGTGTACCAATTTAAATTTATATGGATGAAATTTGTGGGCCTTTACAATTCGATGAACACTGCTTCGTGATACACCGGAAGCCTCAGCTACTTTCCTGATCCATTGAGTATTATCCATCTGCAAATGACCCAGAACTGCCACTTCGACTGCTTCATTCCCTAATCGCTCGCTGAGGTTCATGCTTTTTGTTTCCTACAGAACCTGTTTCCATAAATTTTGTTAATAATTGTAAAACATACTGAGAACCAACCCTTCTATCTGGGTGATTTCAATTGAATATGCGCTCCGTAGCTCTAGCACAATTATCGTCTTTAAAATAAATGCTGACAATTTCTATTCTCTCTTGAAAGGTATAAACCATTTTGAGAACTCACTCTGGTAAAATGTATCTCGATTTAAAATTGGTTGTGAACAAATTAATGTTCAAGGACTATCAAATACTTATGAGTCTTTTATTATTCTAAAACTAAACGGACAAGGAAAGTGATTTTTGTCGAAAAAACTCGTGTTGATTTGAGAGCACTAAAAAATGGAGTTTTTTTTATAAATTCCAATACCCAGTGCCGTATATGATAGAGGGATGATGATAGGTATACAAGTATTACATTAAAATATGTCCCCCTTGGAAACAAGGTCGACGTGTTTCACCAATTTTTCAAAAAAATTTTTATCTACAAAGTTATTCAGGGTGCCTACTTTTGGTTGGGACACCTATATATATATATATATATATATATATATATATATATATATATATATATATATATATATATATATATATATATATATATATATATATATGTTGTTTTTCAGGTTTTCGCGGGTGGTGAATGTTAAATTCGTTTTCCGGGTATACTCCCGCGTAGGTGATAGGCCCCGAGAGGGACCGTGGTTGTCTGAACGACGTTTCGGCAGAATCTCATCTGCCATCTTCAGGTTGTTTCTTCAGACAACCACGGTCCCTCTCGGGGCCTATTACCTACGCGGGAGTATACCCGGAAAACGAATTTAACATATTATATATATATATATATATATATATATATATATATATATATATATATATATATATATATATATATATATATATATATATATATATATATATATATATATATATATATGTATATATTATTTTTTACATAAACTATTCAGCAAATGAAAAATAGATTCCAGTCAAATTCTTCCATAATTATCGCTTAATGTAAAACAATACAATTTTAGATCTGCTAATTTATTCTATAATCCGTCTTACCACAAAAATGCAACATGTTATTCTTCTATTTATCACTTGCAGAAAAATTATAACCCATTTTTATATGTTTAACTTAAATACAAATTAAATAAAACTGTATATCTTAGAAAATAGAAGTATATTTACTCCAACAGATTTAGGAGATAATATTTTAAAATATATTGGGCTGATCCGGAGTCTGTATTTTCAGAAATGTTTTTCCTTGCCTTCAGCAAAGCTTTTATGATATCATTGACATCTATTTTTGGGTCCATTTCAGCCTCTGTACGGTTAAAAGGGAGCGAAATCCTATACAACGAAGCAGCCGCTTTTCGCTAATACATGCTCGCATTGTTTAGTACGGTTTATCCCTTATTTGCTACTGGTATTCCAGGAAAATTTGAACATTTTCACCCCATTTGTAGGACTTATTTACTAACACAAAAAACACGTAACCATAATCATAAAATACTAAATAAAATAAAACAATAAACTCTGTGAATACGTAATCCCTTTATCTACTGATGGGTTTAAAGATTATGTGATATCATGCAGTGTCATTAGAAACAACCTAAGTCAAATCGGTCGCCAATACATTTAAATCAATGTATTTATGACTTAATCATAATAATTGGGGTTTTCACCTATTTAATGAACGCAGACAATTTTTTTACACTTTCGTAACCTTGCGTTATGAACTTTTAAAATATAAAAATACTGCTGATTATTACAGGATGTTTCTAAATTGCACCGACAAACTATAATCACGTGATTCTACGTCGAAAACATGATGATTTTACTAATACCGTTTTACCGCAATATGCACCCCCAGCCCTTAAAAATTGAAGGTTGAAAACATTTAATTCTTAATTTCTCGGGAACCGCTAAAGATTTTCTAATGAAACACAATACTCTGAAATTACATATACGTTACAATAACCCTGTGTGATATGAAAGAAATTCGTTGTCGAAAACAGGTCGTCTGGTGTTATGGGGATTAATGTAACCCTTATCTTTTGTCAATTGTGCAAATGAAGTATTACTCAATGGTAAATTGTTTGGTAGTTATTATGGTTTGTTAGTGTTATTTAAGGACACCCTATATAGTTTAACAGGTTTAGAGTAAACCACGTAACGTCTTCAAATTCAACTTTAATACATATTTGAAATTTTTCTTTTGCGCTCTTGGGGCCTACTAGATTTTCTAATGAAACACAATACTCTGAAATTTCATATACGTTACAACAACCCTGTGTGATATAAAAGAAATTCGTTGTCGCAAAAGGGTGGTTTGGTGTTACAGGAATTAATGTTATCCTTATCTTTTGCCAATTGTCCAAATGAAGTATTACTAAATGGTAAATTGTTTGGTAGTTATTATGGTTTGTTAGTGTTATTTAGGGACACCCTATATAGTTTAATAGGTTTAGAGTAAACTACGTAACGTTTTCGAATTCAACTTTAATGTATATGCAATTTGGATTTCGTGAAAATAAATCTACGCAAGATGCAATAACCGCGTTAATTTCAAAAATATATAATGCAGTTGATGACAGTAAACCAGCCATATGTGTATTTGTGGATTTAGCAAAGGCTTTTGACACTGTGAGCCATAAGCTTTTGCTAGAAAAATTAGAAAACCTTCGAATCCGTGGAAATGTATTGGAGTTATTTCGAAGAACTGTGACATATGGTGTTCCACAAGGCACAGTTCTAGGGCCTGTTCTCTTTACCATATATATTAATGATTTACTTACCTTATCTACAAAAGGAAACATTATCTCCTATGCAGATGACACTGCAATCTTTTTCCAAGGTGATAATTGGGAGGAATTAAGACAGACTGTGTCGGCAGATCTAAAAAAATTCAAAGAGTGGTTTGATAAAAACTTACTTACGTTGAACTGGGGTAAAACTAAATATTTGTCATTTATATCGTACAAGAAATACTTACCTGATTTTAACACAATACCTATCGATGACCAAGAAATCTCTTCTGCTACAAGTATTAAATACTTAGGGATAATGATTGACAGCCACCTACATGGGATGTTTAATCCAGTAGTATTACAAAAAAACTTAGATATTTGGTATATAAATTTAGAATTTTAAAAAACTTTTTGACCCTAAAAACACTAAAAGTAGTTTACTCTTGTGGAATCTATACTTCAATATGGTATAATAGCATGGGGTGGTATAAAAAAGTCATTTTTAATACCACTGAAAGTATTACAAAAGAGAATAATAAAAATAATGTTCAACAAAAATATGAGATATTATACAGACCAGTTATATCGTGTGTCTGAAATACTGGATCTAAGACAAATGTACGCAAAAATAATATTAATACATCTTTCTAAAAATAAAAAAATACCTGCATTCTCTAGACTATAATTACAGTACTAGGCAAAGAGGGAAAGAACTAGTTAAAACATGTGTAGCAAAAAAAGAGACAGGAAGAAGATGCTTTATTTATTTGGGTCAAAGGTTGTATAATAATTTGCCCCTAAACATTAGAAATACTAAAAATCTGTATACGTTAAAAACTTGTTAATAAGTGGTTGAGGGCAAATGACAGGTGTTGTGTGAGCACAATTATGGATTAGTAGTCTAACAATTAATTATCAGAATTCTCTTTATTGGAATTGAGTTAATTATGTAGCAATAACGATTTCCCTTATTATATTATATTATATTATAGTTTTTTTTTTTTGCATTTTGGCTTTACATACAAAGTGTTTTAGCCACGAATTTCTTGGTAGCACGAAATTGATAAAACTCCTTTATTTTCTTCGTACAAGTAACAAATAACAAGAAATTATATACATATATACGCGCAGTTACACACACATCTACATATATTATAGTTCATTAGGCTAGTTTTATAACATTCTCTTTACTGGAATAGAATTAATTTTGTAACATTATTAAGTTACTTTTAGAAATTTCTATCTGTGTGTATAATCTAAACTCACATTCATATGCAAGTCTCCGAACTTAAAATGGATGTAAATTTATATTTATTTGTAATTTAGCATTTAATTACATATTATGTCTATTGTAAAACATCACAAAAATTATAAATAAATATTATTATTATTATTATTATTATTATATATTTGAAATTTTTCTTTTGCTTTCTTGGGGCTTACTACCACATGTATAATTTCTAAAAAAATACAGTTAGTTACACGGTATGCTATTGGAAAAAATAAACCTCTGCGCTTGTGCCTTTACGTCAAAAGATCAGTTGTGTGGTAGTAATCCAGAAAAAAAAGAAGAAAAACTCAGAGAATGCCACAAATAACGTTCATACAATATTCATATTTGAAAATCGCTCATTTTTTATAACGTTTCCGTAGCCTCCAGTAACTTTGTAATGAAATGTAGTTGACATATTTCAATAAAGTTTTGATGGAAATGTTGCATAACGGTTTACTTTAGAGTGTTTAAATTATGTATTTATTTTAAAAACGAAATTATAGAATTCATATTTACAAAATTTTCAAAGTGACAACTACACATAAATCTATTAATGCCTACCAACTAGATTATGTTTTTTTGTATATTTATTTTAGATCTATAGTTTAAGGTATGTAGCACTATTTATTATTACTTAAGTTGGTAAACCAAATTTTAGAACCCTCTGTTGAATTTTGTTTGTAATTAAATTTTGTCATTTTCTTTATCTTGAACCTAAGGACCATAAACGGTTATTATTTTTTCGTTTTTCCCGACATATATGTAAACTTACACATTTATATACAAAATAGTTAATAACAGCTATTATCTACATTTATTCATTCAGTACAGACAAACATATAGTACTTTATATCCTGGGATTGCTCAATCTACTCCTTCGAAAATATCTAGTTAACAGGATAATTTAAATAACTGTATAATCCTCCCAGTGCTAGTATATTTTTCAACATCGATTGTTACACTGGTGAATGTAGAAAAACTTCTAGATTTACGTAATTGGGACTGTTCTAATTTCTGTGGTGTTTATATCTATAATATAGCAGCATATTTTGTTTTTGGTGCGTCTAATTCTCTTTCGAACTTTTAACTAAATTTGCAAAAAATTTTCTACTGCTTGACAGATATTAACGATTATGGTCTTAAATTAAAGTCAGAAGACCGCTTTAACAAATAGATCAAGCTGAATTTATAAAAAGTTCAAAAAACAGATGATATCTGGTTTTAAAAAATAACGATTTTTGAAAGCGTCATTTTTGATTTTATTGTTTTTTATAAATTAAATACATGATTCTACAAGATCTCAGCTTTGATTTAAGTTAAATATAAAAATATCGAATAATAAACAACAAGTTTACAAGGGAAACTCTAGGGGTGTAATTTTTCTTGGCCCTGCCTGTATTATGTAGTAATAGCTGCTCTTTGAGACAATTTTCAACTGTTGTTGAGGATATGTCGTCAGTGTGTTCTACGTAAGAGATAGAATGATATTGGATATTGACAACAAATTTGCTGATCTAATGCAAATCGAGGCAATTTCTCTTTATCTAATTTTTTGAACACTGACGTTTAGAAATCAAATTGTATGAAACTGTAGCTCTGTACAGCTTCCTCTTGGAGTTCTTTCAGATGTTCTTTTGTTTAAAAATGCAAATGAAAAAAAATGCAATTATGCTCTTTCTTATTCATGTGCAATCTCTTGATATTCTAATGTAATTCATAATTTAAAATGGGTTACGTACCTCTTTCTGATGTCTTTTCCAACAGAAAAGTATTCATTTATACCTGGCTACTTCGCCATAATTTTAAATTTAAACAGGGAGGTCAAGTTACTGAGGCACAAACATCAGGAATGTATAGAGTATATAAAAATAATAGGAGTGTCTTCTATGAACGTAATTCGAAAAATACACCATAACTTGGAGTTTCATTAAAAGAAATGTGATATAATATAAATGATAATTTAATATCTATGGGACGACGAAAGCTACCGTTTCTCAAATTTATGTGTAAGTCAAAAATAGTAACAGGAAGCCATTGGCGTAGACAAGTGGTTATAAACTCCTTTCATAGAAATAAGTAGTACGCCACTGGATATTTAATTGTAAACTGCTAGATTACCGATGGCATTCTGCAGAAAAATATATTCGTAATATTTGCGATTTCAGTACTTGCAGTTGCTGAGCTGCTCTGCGAGAGCTCAGCTTGCATTATTATTAAAAGCGTGAAGAATACGATTTCGATTATTATTTCTACGAATTCTATTCGGTTCATTATTTACACGCAAGCCAAAGTTGCGAAAACGGAGATGGTATGCATAAGATGACTAATAAGACGCTAAAAGTGGATGGTCTTGAGGGGGTCGTTACGAGGTCGTAAAGAGGTCATTACGAGGTCGTAAAGAGGTCGTTGTCATCTACAATACAATCCTTAACATGTCTTAAGGAATATAGTTGTATAAGAGTTGTTAAAAAAATAATATGACCTTGTAGAAAGATAGTTGTACAAAGGTCATTAAAAAACGTGATAAGACCTCAATAGGACTTTGAGACAAAATAGTACCTAAAATTGAAGTTGTAAAAGAGGTATAAAGGAGGAGATTTTGAATACGACCTTCCATAAATGAAAATGTGGCGTCCAAAAATTGATAGCAGTAACAGAGGTTATATTAATGCTGAAAAGACCTTGACACGACCCATGAGCAGAAATATGACGCTCCAAAAAGTGGTAGTCGTAACAGAGGTTTAATACCACCTCGGTACAATTCATGAATCATTAATAAAAATTGACCAATTTTTTGCTGTCAATGTTAGTCTACGAATAAAAGTACGAGAATGAACATCTCTAACAAAGTTTAAAGCTGAGTTTATCCCCACTTTTTTTGAAACCCCTAAGCCCAACCAACCAGTCTTTAGATAAATGTAAGTAGTCAAAATTATAACCGAAGATTCTTTTCTATTTGAAAAGCCCGGAAACCCAGTTTTTAGATGAATGCCTGCATGTGTTCAAAATTTAAGTACCGTTAACCCTCTCTCACTTAATTTTCTCCTGTATAGGGGCCTCAAAGCCTTTCAGGATGCAAAAGACCCTAAAAACGTCTCTGATCGCGCATAACTTCAACACACAATATAATTTTACACTTTCGGAATCCAAAATTATTTAGCAAATTTTGCACCAAATGTCATATTTCTTGCGTGTATTATAATCAAGTAGCATGACTATTCAATGATATCAAGTGCATTTATCTGTTTTTTCTTTAACTTTTTTTTTCACCAAAAAATATGCGTGAGTCATCCATGCGACGTCATGAAACTGTCGCAGATGTAAAAATAAGACTCAAAGGTAGTTTAAAGCATGCAAAATGACAATATAATCATATTAAAGGACAGTTGTCACGTGAACGATGTGAATACGCCATTGGACTGCCGGTCATATTACTTCTGTATGAATAAAACTTTATGATCTTTTCAAGAATGTAAAACGACTAAAGCATGATACAAATTGTATCATGGACTAAAGTAATTTAAAAAAAGTCTATAATAATAAAGTTGCTTAGTGAGTTAGTACTTAGTTTTCTTATTAGTTCTCTATAATAATAATAATAATAATAATACTTTATTCATCCAATAGATCATTTACATGATATAGGACAGGTACGGGGATCAAAACAATTTATACGTGTTCCTTAAATAAGAAGTCAGAAGTTACTTCAGAACAAACAATTATACACAAAACAAATATAAAATCTAAAATAACTTTACATATTAAAATGAGATTTATTGTATTGATAGTAAAAGATTGTCATTAAAATTTTACTTTTAATAAAAAGATTGTCACAAAAAATTTACTTTTAATTAAAAGTTGTCACTCATATATTCATCTAAAGAGTAGTAGCTTTTTTACTTTAGCTCAGATTTAATTTTAGTTTTAAACTCTCTATCACTGAGTTCTTTATATGAATTTGACAGTTTATTAAATACCTTTATCGCCAAAAATTTAGGACTTTTTTCATATAAAGATAAACGATGACTTGGAATTTCTAAAGTGCCTACACATCTTGTGTTATAATTGTGGTTGAAATTGAGCTTTTTTAGATTTTTTAATTCGGATTTAGCATAAAGTAGCAAACTTAGCAGAAAAAGACTAGGAAGCGTTAAAATACCTAATTTTTTAAAAATATCCCTGAAACTAGTTCTATTTACCCATACTATCCAACGCACAGCTCTTTTCTATAATTTGAAAACCCGCGTGGCCTCAGGCGATGAACCCCAAACTATGATTCCGTAATTAATACTGGAGTTAAAGTATGCATAGTAGTAAGACATCAGAACTGATTGATTGACCACCTATCGTAGTTGATTTAAGCAATAGCATGCTGGAACCACCTTTTTTACAAATTCCGTTAATGTGCACAGTCCATGAGCAGTTAGCCGATATATGCAACCGCAAGAATTTGGTTGACTTGACCTGTTCGATTGAACTCTTATTAATTTTTATGAGGAAACTATAGTCAAAATTAATTTTACTAGTGTTGAAACACATGAATTTGGATCTGTTTTCATTTAACAATAAATTATTAGCAGTGAACCAGGTGGCCGTGTTGCTTCGCGTAATATTAAAACTTTAAATTTAATTTGTAGGTTTATTTCATAGAAATCTGATAACAAAATAAATTTCTTGGATATTATCAATTATGCGCTACAAATATGTATACATTGTAACTCTTTGAAACCAATATTTAAAATCCGTTTGTTTCTTATGATTTCTTAAATTTTCCTTGATTTTCATTATTTGGAAGGCGAGATGTATTTTTTCGGGATATCTTAGCTATTTTTACAGTAAAAAATAATCCCAGCAGTTTTGGCATCATAACATAGCTGGAAATCGATTTAAATATTTAACATTTTCGTATAATAACAGCACGTATATACTTAGTTTCATACTTATATAATTTGAATATTGACGTTTCATTTATCCCTACTGTAAACGGATGAATACAAGACATACGTATGGGTAAAATATATACAATACATACTGATTCGTTACGTTCTTTTGTCGTGTTTGAACAAAAAATCGGATCATAGGTCGTATCGAAGTCATATCAAAGATTGTTACAACCTTATAATAACTATAACGACCTCTATATGATAATATCACAATCAATTCTTATGATGCGACCTAATAGTTCTATAAAGGTCATATCCAATTAAGTCACAGAAAAGTCATATGAAAAGTCGAGTCAACCCTTTCCCAACCGTCCAAATTTGGTCGTAAAAGGATCTAAATGTAAGTCGTATTTTAGGTCGTGACGACGCCATTACGGTTCTTATAAGACTGAAAATTTTACTTGGGATGTTATTTGTTTTGCATGGCTAGCTTGTCTAATGCTCTCTTTCAAGACGATGAATTTAAATGTCTGCACAAAAAGAATTTAACTACAAAAAAATGGGAAATGGCTTGTTCTATAAAAATTTTACGAATCATTTTTCTTTTTTTCAGAATATAGTGAGCAATTTAGCAGTTCATAATTTATTTCAAATACTATAAAAAGGATATTTAACCACCGTATCTACGCCAATGGTTCTGTGTTACTGTTATTGACTTGAAATGTAAATACAGCTTTATATAGAAAGGCGGTGTACCAAATTTGGAAACGATAACTTTTGTCTGCTCTTAGATATTATATTATAAACTTGTTTTTAATGAAACTTCAACACCGTGTATTCAAGTTATGGTGCATTTTTCGAATTATGTTCATAGAGAAAATTCCTATTAGTTTTACATACTCTGTACATTTCTGGAAACTTCTAAATAAAGTAGCAGTTTACGGTGTGTTTCTCTTTCATTAATGAAAGTGTCAAGTAAGTCCCAATAACCTTCAGTTCTTGATACTCCAATGTAATTCATTATTTGAAATGTGCGCCATACCCCTTTCTGATGTCTTTTCCGATATAAAATTACCTATTTATACCTGGCTCCTCCGCCAGAATTTTAAATTTAATAGTATTCTTAAAATGATAACAGAAAACAGAATTAGTAGATACTACTACAACTTTGAAACAAAAGTAGCAATTTATAGTGAATTTCTCTTTCATCAATGAACGTATTCAAATACGTGCCAATAATTCGTTTTTAAAGATATCGATCCATTTTTTCTCAAGCGGATATAAATCTATAAACCTCATTTTGCCTTTTGGTAAGAAATTTTAGTCGTCACGTACTTTTTGCTGTCTAAGACTGTTTCCGGTTTCCTTCATTTTGAAAAGTCTATAAGGCTATTCAAGTCTTTTTACATTCTATTTAACTATGTACTACATGTCACGTTCTCTATCTGTCTTTCGACAGACAGAGAAAAACATTTCTTTTTCAATACTTCCGTTATTTTCTCAATATTTTTTTATAAAGTTTAAATTATAAACTTTTCGTTGAAATATAATAATTATCTGTACCCACTGTTATAATAATTATAATGAATCAATGTAATAAGGAATGAAAAATATAAAGTTCTTTTAATACACTGAACTGATTCTGCGGTTGGCTTCTTGTGAAACATTATTAAATATTTTAAATATATGAAGGAAATTTTCTTTTTAATGTTTTAAAAATATTTTATTAGAAACTCTACACGTGTTTCGGCTTTTTAGGCCTTTGTCAAGAGTACACGGAATACTGAACCGTAAAATTTGTGTTCATTGCTTATATAAACATATCTGGTACCTGCTATAAAACTATTGTAAAATATGCTTTTATAAGTTAGAGATTATTTTATTTTTTTAAATCTAAATTAGTTTATCTAAAATATGTAAAATTCGTTTTTCAATCGTTAAATTTTTATTATTTTTAACAGCCTTACTTATTTCTAATTGCTCTAATAGAACAAATTTCTTTTCTTTCTTTTCCGAATGGACTAATTTGACATTATTTAAATCTATAAAATGACTGTCTTCTATGCAACGTGTTGACTAGCCTGTGCCATATACATTGTGTACAAAAGATTCCTTGTGTTCCTCAAATCGCGTTTTTACATTTCGTCCAGTTTGTCCAATGTATATAACATCACAGTCACTACATTTTAACTCATATACTGACCTCCTGTTTTTGTAACTTTTCAGTTTTGTCTTTATTATTAATTAACATTTTACCTAAATTATTTTTATTTACTGAAATTGTTCTACAGCCCTGTTTATTAAGTTTATTACTAACTATATCGCTAATTTTAGGAATATAATTAATACATTTATATCACTTATTGCATTTTTTGTGAAGAACCCGCATAAAACTCTTTAAGTAAATTTTTCTTTTTTAATAAAAACAAACAAAACGTAACTTATTCTTTTCTAATAAAAAACAAACAGAAGAAAAATTTTCGTAATGAGTTTTATGCTGGTTCTTCACAGGAATGCAATAAGAGATATAAATGTATTAATTATAGGCCTAAGATCAGCAATGTAATTAATAAACTGGAATGTAGAATAATTTCAGTAAATAAAAATAATTTAGGTAAAATGTTAATTAATAATAGAGACAAAACTGAAAAGTTACAAAAAACAGGAGGTCAGTATATGAGTTAAAATGCATGTCAACACATTGCATTTTATAGATTTAAAAAATATTATTAAATATGATTTGAACGAAACAACTACTCAGTGAGCAAATACCCCGACCTGCATTGGATTATACCTTCAAATCATGATAGATCGGTAGCCAATATCATTTGTCGATTCCTAACCAGACATAGATCGATTTCGAACTTATTTGTTCTCTTCAGTATGCCATAGGTTATGGAACAGACAAATGATAGTGGCCAACCTACTAGTTATATACTAACTAAGGTGAAGTGAATAGTGGTGAGAGGTATGAAACTTCTCATATGGTCTGAATGCTACTATCCGACCGACATCATAGATGCCTCTGTGCCGGATAGCGACTTGCGAAGCAAGTACCGAGAAGCGGCGACCTCTAGCCCAGGTGGACTAAACTACTGTTATTAAATATGATTTGATCGAAACAACTACTCAGCAGGCAAATACCCCGACCTGCATTGGATTATACCTTCAAATATGACTATATGACTAGCAGGTTGGCCACTAACATTTGTCTGTTCCATACCATAGAGGCTATTGTTTCAAGTTTCAACACTTGTTTTTATAGGATTAATCCACTGGGTAATTTAATTTGAAATGAAAAGTTCGACAATCGATATAATAAAAATAGACTAGAAATTTTCATTTTATAAATGAAATTAGTAAATATTATTATTTCCCAAATTATTTAAAACATTTTATCAAACAAAAATGGTATTGTAAATTATGTTACAACATTTAAACAACCGAATTTACTAAGAAAATATTTCGCTAGTCATTTAGCCAATAACATTTTTTTATCAATATTTTTAAACGTTGAATCACATTTTAAGTTCTCACACTCTTTTAATGGATTTCTTAGGCAAAAAGAGGGAAGCAAGTTTTTTATCCTTTATTTTTATTTAATTAAATACAAATCTTTTGCAAAATATTGCAAAGCAATAACAGTCATTAAAAGTTTCGCAATTAGATACAATTGTCGTAATATATAATGGCAGGTCTTTCTTTGCTAGTATTAGGTAAACCATTTTGCTGTTGAACGACATTTCCTGAATCGCATATTGTTTATTAAGGACCTGTGACACTCAGGATCTATTTGAAATAGCACGTTATTGAGTTTACATTTCCATGCTGTGTAATCTTCATAAGTTGGTTTTCTTGGACACCCTTCTTGGCCAAATGGCTTACGGCGGTTGATCTGTGAGAACAGTTTGTAATTTTCAATTTTATATTTGCAAGTCCTCTTTTTTCGACTAATTGCTTCGTCTATTTTAAAATTTCATATTGTTCAACAGGGATATTTTTTACCAAAAATATTAATTCTCTTCCATTATGAATTTGCTGTTAAAAACAGTCGGTCCGTTTTTTATATTAGGATTTGAAATGAGTTTGGCAGTGATGTATATTACAGCATGTCCAATTTTCGCATGTTGAACATGATGTTTGAGTCAAAAATTTCCGTTCGATTATTCTTTTCAAGATATTAGGGGGTAAAGTACCAATATGTCATATTCTCTCGCTGCCTATTGCGGTATTTATTCATATTTATTCTAGTTTATTATTATCAATATCAACTCTTTGAATATCTTTCAACACTCAAATTAATACCTAAGCCAAACACACTGTGGAAATACTCATGTTCGAAGAAATGATCATTGAATCGAACACAATATTGTTTCGTGCAAAGCTTAGTTGAATATATTCATTTACTTTTCTCAAGATGTAGTAATAGGAACTGGCATTATAAATTTCCTCTTTAAAGTAATGGCTGCGAGTCCTTTAACAAATATAAATCAACTACCAAGTTTTAGGCGAAACAAACTTTAATACACATTGTACAAAGGACATAATATATCGACTTCTTCTCGCTATTTTAGATAATTAAGACAAGATAATAAAACGAAGTTTAGTTGAAAATTACATTTATTCAAAAAACTACAACAAAATGAGACTTCTTTTCCCAGAGCGGGAAGCTAGTGAAGACTAGAAAATTTAAAAAAATATTTTTAATATTTAACAAAATTAAAGCAGTCCGCAATTGTTACTTAAACTAAAAAATACAATTACAATGACTCCGCTAACGACAACGCACTGTTTTCTAACTTTTTTATGCTTTCATGTAATGGCTTATAGTTCTTCACCATATTTTTTAAAGCTGTTTCAACGGAAACATCTTCGATTTTGTCTGGCTTTCCTTAATACCTGCAGCCTCATCTGGATTGAATTGTAGTATCACAGCTTTTATTTGTTGGATATATTCAGCATAATAAAATGCTGCCTACAACCTGTTTCCCAACGTGTAAGAATCGGCTGTGGTGGTTCAGGTATACTGGGACACTTACTATGAAATGCACGGAGACGTTTAGGAGATTTAAGAAACACTTTTTGTACTTGCTATTAATGCATCCACCTCTGGAAAACCTTTTTCGAATAGTTTCTGCCACAAGATCTAAAGCATGCACTTTACACGTAACATGTATAAACGTACAACCTTGTTCTTGCAAAGAACGGCCTACTGAACGCATTGTCAAGACGCCATCAGTCACAAACATCAACACTTGACTTTTTGACAGTTCAAATTTTTCTAACGTCTCCAGCACCACCCTGGTAATTGTTTCGCTAGTACACTGACTTAGTCTTTTGCTAGCTAATAACAGTGGAACTGTCGGTTTAAGAGGGTCCAGTACTCGTACTATAACATTTAAAAAATTTTTACAATCTGTTGTCTCATCAACAGATAACCACAGCCGTGTATTTTTTAATTCACATTTCACCTTATTTACCATGTCTACATGTACAGTTGGTAGATAGTTACATAACGTTGTGCGACTTGGTAACTTCATCTGGGCATTGTGTTTATTCCAGAACTCTCGAAATGATTGTTTATCGAGTATGTGCAGCGGAACATCACAGGCAATCAGCATTAATAGTAAATCAAACATAAACTGTGTTGTCGAAGGCACGCCATTTTTTTATTTTTATGGTGTACACTATTTACGTGAAGTCCACAATCACGCTTATCCCAGAACATCAAATCTTTCTCGCACACTTTACAAATTATTTTAGCACCATCATAGAATAAATCCGGGAATTCACCTATGAATTTATTCACTCTGTCAGCAAATGGCCGTTTTCTACTCCTGCGTACGTCTGCCATGCTTTATTTTTAAATTAATATCAACAATACAGTACTACAAATAAAATAAAAACTATATGCATTACGCCCAAGTGACTTAACGTGTGCACAACTCGAAAGCTAATAATAGACTGCTGGAGAAGAGTTAGCGGTCAAGTTGAATGCCGGCGACAGTAAGTACATCTGTACTGTACGACCATGATACACAGAAGCGATTTGTAGCTTTACTTATAATAATGCCAAAGTATATTACATCACTCAGCGATCCACCTTGCACTGTTGCTCTGCATGATCTGTTCAACGCGCACCAAAAAGCCATATCTCCACACTCCGCGAGAAACATTCGACTGGTGCGCTAGATTAAATTGTTCTAGCCCCATGCCATTAGCACAGTAGCGTCACTACATGGGGAATACAGTAATTTATAATAACATTATTTTAAGCGAGTCTGGAGGTTAATGTATATTTCAATCCATTTTAGTTAATCAATAACGAATGTGGTACAAGTTACTAATACAAAAAAAATGGACCGTTATAATAATAATAATAATAATAATAATGTGGGTGACTCCCTGAGTCCTCTCCTCTTCTGCATCTCACTGCTGCCGTTGTCTGTTGGGCTCCGCCAAACCCGCGGATATCAATGTGGGCCACCCAGCGACCGGAGGCATAAGGTCACCCATCTATTTTATATGGATGATCTTAAACTTTATGCCTCCGGAGAGCGCGAACTACAAAACGCTCTTAGGGTGGTCGAAGAATATACGCGGGCAATTGGTATGGAGTTCGGGTTGGACAAATGTGCAGTCGTCCACCTCAAGAGAGGACGATGCGGGAATTCTCTGATGATGCGCAGCTCGCAGACGGAAGCATCCTAAGACATCTGGATGCCGGAGAGACCTATACATACCTGGGTGTGCAACAAGGCACATCAAGATGTGACACAAATAAAGGATTCTCTCCGCGGCAAGTACAGACACCGCCTCCGAAAGATTTGGTCTTCCGAACTTTCGGGGAAGACAAGGTGTCTGCAACTAATATGCTTGCCGTTCCGATTCTGCTCTACTCCTTCGGAGTAGTAAAGTGGAGGGTAGATGAGCTGCGCCAATTAGACAGAGATACCCGCAAGATGATGAATATTCACAGAAGTATTCATCCTAGATCGTCCGTTCCTCGTGTGTACCTCCCACGTCAACGGGGGGGCCGAGGACTCTTGAGCCTGGAGTGTACGCATGGCAGAGTGTACTGAGTATGGCATGTAACATACTCAGGAGCTCAGATCCCCTCTTGCGGTTCGTAAAGCATCACGAAACTGTAGGAGTGGGAGCAGGATTGTTCAAGGCAGCAAAAAGAGCCGCAGATGAACTCGGTCTCGCATTTGACATCAGGCGAGGAGGCCGGCGAGGTGCTGATGTTGAGTCAGTCACCGAACTTCAGCCAAATCGTCTGAAAGCCCGAATAAGAGCTGCCGAACAGGAAAATCTGTTTCGGCAGCACGTCGATAAACCCCAGCATGGTGTCTTCTATAAGAACATAGAAACACTGGGTTTATCGACCAGGCTGACCTTCGCCTTTCTAAGGTCAGCAGGGCTTAAGTCGGAGACCGAGGGATTCATTATGGCCTGCCAAGATGGTGTTATCAACACCTTGGTTTACCGTAGCCGCGTGTGGCGTGTAGAGGTCCCTGATATCAACTGCAGGACCTGCCATCAGGCGCCGGAATCGCTCATGCACTTACTTTCTGCATGCCCCATATATGCGATTTCGGCCTACATCCACCGACATAACGCGGCTTTACGAGTGCTATACTACCATCTAAGGCACTCGTACGGGGTAGACCAGACACCAGTGCTGCCTTACGTCCCCGGAGATATTGAGTCCGTTGTCGAGAACGAGAAATGCCGGATTTACTGGAACTACTCGTTCCCGACTGTCAGGCTAATCCAAGCCAACAAGCCTGACATAGTCCTCCTCGACCATCAACTCAAGGTGATGTATGTTATCGAGTTCTCGGCACCTGCGGAGAAAACATCACCTTGAAGGAGGAGGAGAAACGGACCAAATATCGCGATCTCCGGTACGAGCTCAAGTGCTGTACCCGGGCTACTCGGTCAAAATGGTCGTCCTTATTATCGGTGTACTCGGAGGGATAAAGCCTACGCTGCTCTCGGAACTGAAGATCATACCGGCCTGCCAAAAACCAGCCGAGTGGCTGGCAGGTCAAATGCGAAGGCGGTCATTCTGGGTTCTCTCCGTCTGCTTAGGGCACACGATTCTGGTATCTACAGTCACTAACCCTGCGGGATGTGGGGAGTGGCTGTAGTTGATGCGCCGGCGCGACTCCCGTGAGGCGTCGGAGGCCACGGGAGGACTGGCCGGCATCGGATATTCCGATAAAAAAATAAAAAAAATAATGTGATATGTGACTAAAGCGAGTAGCCCTGTTGTGTATACTGCAGATCTAGCACTGAGCCTACGGAAAAGATAAGATGGTGCCGAAGTATGTATTATACGATGAATAAAGACCAAAAAGTGCAATTTCCTACGATATTGCCTATTCAACCAATTTAAACCAGAGAAAGTGTGGGATGTATATCTTCTTAGGCCGAATATGAAACGACAGCAGGAGTTTTGCACTCTTTGGATTCTTTGTGTTTCAGTGACATCTATAAAATTACTATATACTTCATCACAGTAGGTTAAATGTGATAGGATCAATGTTTCAAATAATGTTTTCTTAAGATCATGTCCGAGGAAACATCTACTGTCGTACAATAATTATAAAGAGCCGTATGCTTTAGATATTAGGGTGTTTATGTATGCGGAGAACAATTAAAAATTTGATGTAGGAGCTTATATTATTTTTTTCTAGGTCGGAATAATATTAATTTACATTTAATAGTATTAAGTTTTAAGTTATGATCTTGAAATGTTTTTTAATTTTATCTAAGGCGCTGTTAAGGCTATTTTGAGCTATTAATGAGTTTTCAATATGAAAGCTGTTGAATATTTCGGAGTCATCTGCATACGCTTGCACTCTGCAATTTTCGACAGATTGCAATATATCAGAGGTGTAGATACTACACAGTAACGGACTTAAGACTGAGAGTTATTAAATGATACTGAGTCCTATTGTTTACATATAAAATAAAAAAAAAGCAACACACTTTTGACCATAAAATTTAAGCTTTGCCCACATCAGTTCATGACTAATCGTGTCATATTTTAGTAAATGTGCAATTATTTCTATTTATAAGGTTTTTTTAGATTGCTTTAACAGGACAGTTATTAACAATTTTACATAGGTATAACTTTTACAGTTTATGGTGGGAGCAATGTGAGCATATAATTATGGCAAATATATTCTTAATAGAACATCAAAACTGAAGAACATTCCCCCTTGTTTAAAAAAAACCTCTCTCCATAAATAAGATTTGCTGCGGATTCTAGAGCAAGATTTGTCCAGATCTAAAACGATTTTGGGGCAATTTCTTACGATTCAAAATTAGAATCAGCTAAATGAGTTAAAAAAATCTCTGTTTAATTTTGTTTACAACAGTAATAACAGATTGCTCATGCATTTTAAATGTGCAAAAATGTAATGTAATGACATTTTCCACTAAAGATTCTGATTATACCTTTGAATATACATTTAACGACGAACTGCTAATTCGACCGTCCATATTTAAAGACCTGGGGGTAAGTTTTGACAGAAAACTAACCTTTGTTGATCATATTGATACGTTAATAGGTGACGTAAATAAGATTTTAGGTATTATTATACGCAATGGCCGTAATTTCTCAAATATTGCAACCAAAATTATTGTACTTTTAATTTTTGCGGTCTAAGCTAGGTATGAGTCCTTTGTATGGCAATCGAGCTATAATCATATTAATAAATTAGAATATATGCAATGCCATTTTTTTAAATATCTTTATTTTAAATCTCATGGAGTCATCCCCTACTGGTTTCCCACAAAGTGATCTGCTTGATATGTTCTCTATGAGCAACTTAAATGATAGACGCCAACTTTGCCATAAATTTCTTAAAGAAAATTATCCATCATGAAACAGATTGTAGCGATATACTTCATAGATTAAATTTTCATATTTCAAGAGTAAATTCGCGACATAGACATACTTTTTATCTACCTAGAGCTCGGACCAATGTCTTAAAGTTCTTACCTATTTATAACATATACTCTAACTACAATAACAGTGAAAATGACATTGATATTTTTTAAAAAATAGAAGACTTTATCTAACAGAGTTATAATTATTTTTTTTATACGTATATCTATCTGTATGTGTGTATTATAGTAGGTATATATATTATATATGTAATCTGTTATTTTCAATTTTTCTTTTTGTACTAAATGTGTTTTTCCCATCTTGTAAATGGTCTTTGTACTGTTAGATGGTGTTTAAATAAGTAATTAAATAAATAAAATATAAACTTTATAAAAAAATATCTAATAGTAATTTTTTTTCAAACAAGTGAGTAATTTTTCCACACTGGTGCAAAATGATAATAAAGAATCAATTTAATAATAATTTGAAATGCTCGAAATATAATTTTGAAACGGTGCTAGAATTGTTGAGTGTAAATGTAGTCGAAATGGAAATGAAAAAGATAAGCAAATTACCTGTAGGTAATTAACTTTGTGCACTTTGTCATCATATCTAGTGGGTTTACAGTTATTTGGGGATAAAGTATCATCCTTTGTGATGTATTACGTATATAATATTCAATTTTGTGTATCTTAGCATATTCATTTATCTATTTACTAACATAAGGAACTACCATCTAGTTAAAAGTAGCTTATATTATATGCCAGAAAACCTAACATGTTTGGACATTAGTTTTCATTAGTACTTATTTCTGTTGGCAGTTTTAATTTAGCTGAAACACATAGCCAACACTGATATTTTTAAGTTACCTAAGCAACCAGTTCGACAAAAATATGGAAAATTATTGTTAATTTTTTAATTTCTTTTATTTGGTTTAAAAATCATACATTAAATCCTAATGTACAAATTGTAATGAAATACATTGATTTGAAAATTGTAGTAATGACACAATATCATGCAAATTGCAATGAAATTATTACAATTGTAATGACTGTGGTGATTACCACAAGCTACCGCTAAAGGATTGATCTCAGTAATTATTAAAGAATTACTTTAGCAAGATTCCTTTGGAGGCTGATATACTCTTGCCACTCTTGCCAGTCATATACCGGTTTACAGGTTATTACCTCTCGTCAGTACGTCATAGGCAAAACAATGCACTTGCCTACAAAGCGAGTCGATTTCTAAGGTAATATAAGAGTCAATATGGCTAAGGAGAGTTCCAACTCAGGACACCCCCTGGATGAAGCAAATTTCTTTCCTAGTTAATCTTCTTATGGACATAACATTTTGTCTGCAGAAAAATATCAGTAGTATATTTTTATAAAAATAGATATACATTTATCAATAATTCACAGGCCAACATTTTTCAATCACTGAGACCAGACTATACTTTTTCGAAGGTTTTTGGTACACTGGATTTAAATTCGACCTCAGAATTGCTCCATTACATGAGGTTTTCAAAATATCCTAACCCAAAAAACACGGTGTTTTGCTATATTCGGGATTATATTACACCCCGAATTAATTTTTCTCCACAAAACTCGTTGCGGCATCTGAAAGTAATACTTTTCCCCTTCAAAATGCATTAATTTTTCAGATATTTTATTTCTTCTGCGAGAAATCGTCCGTTGAAATTAATTAGTTTGGCGTTATCATTACAACCATACAGTTGATCTGGCAGGTGAGAGTAGTGTAATTATATGATTTTTGGTACACCGAATCCGAAATCGTTGTCGGTTTAACCCCATCAGGTCATGGTTTGTCCCTAATCTTAAGAAATTTAAAATGACGGATCCGATATGGCGAGTCGGAATAGTATAAATTACTATAAAACTTGATATTTGTTATATTTCTTCCCTCAAGTAAAGTAACTTTGATAAGTTTCTTTGTATGAACGATCGCATATTACCGTTCACAGTCGAACCCAGTGTCACGAAACGAGGATGTGGCGGTGTTGACTCCATTTTCCTTTTTTTTATGATTTTCTTACTCTATAGTACTAATTAGAATTAAATTACTTCATTTTCTTATGAAAACGTTCGCGCTTCATTTCAGATGATCGTTGGAGGGACTTACGTTTATGACTAGTAGAGTTTTCTTCCCTTTGCAAAGACCAGCAATAGTCCGCCATCATTCTTTTATCCCACCTGTCATCATAATGTTGCTCTTTTCTTTGAACTCCTGATGAAAATGTTCACCCATATCCTCACTGAATGCTTCAACATTTTCGAGGAAATAGTCCAAATGAGAGATAAGGAAATGTACTTTCATACTCATTAAACATCCTAATCGCTAGGGAAATATATGCCGTCATAAAAAATATGGGCTCCCATTTAAAAAATCAGAGCTGACCTTGAAACGACCTCCAAAATGATCTTTTAAGGTCGTCACAATTATATCATTCTATTTCCCCTTCAAGACCCTTCAACTTTTTGATTGAAACTTTTTTTACTAAAAGTTGACATAAAAAAATTAAGAAGCCTGGTACAATAAAATGGGACACCATGTATGATAACAAATAAGCAATGTTGCTACTAGAAAGATATTTCTTCGAGAAGAGAAGAGAAAAGATATCTGAAAAATTCAAAATGCATTTTGATGAGGGAAGAGTAGTACTTTCATATGCCTCAATGAGTTTTGTGGAGAAAAATTAATTCGCGGTGTAATATAATCTCGAATATAGCGAAAATTCGTGTTTATTGCATTTTTAGGTTAGGATATCTCGAAAACCTGAGATGATGGAGCTATTCTGAGGTTGGATTCGGATTCAGCGCACTAAAAACCTTTGGGAAAGTATACTCTGATCTCAGAGTCTGAAGTTTAGTCCAATTTTGTCTGTCTGTGACTATTATTATCACATTATTTTTATTAAATACTAAATAAATTAAATTAAATTGAACTATAGTTATTAAAAAAAATCAGTCATGATCTAAATTTTATCAAATACCAACAATCACAATAAAACAGTGTTATTTAACAGCATTCACGTATGCAGCTGTATTAATAAATTATAATTACATCTAAAGTAGCAAAAGTAGCAACTCATATTTTGTAGGTAGCGTACTTACAATTGAAATAATTATTAAGTAATTTTGCGTCTTCCTAAAACTCTGCTCGACATAACATTCTAAAAATAATTTATGTATTTAAATGAAATCTAATAATTTGTTGATAATTCATCACTGCTAAGATGTAACTTATGGAAAATAGAACTAGAAATTTATCACATAATTTAGCACTAAAATATTGCACTCGAAAGTTTCAACTCTGCTTCGATACGTCATTTGTGGTCTTACGATTGTTTGAGGGGGTTACTGTATTTATTTTAAAATAAACAAAGGTGTTATCTAAGAGATAAACAAGTGCCAGGGATGGATTTCTAAATTAGAATTTGAAAGTTGATAAAATTGAGTTTTGGCTGGTGGTTCTTATTTATGACCTACTGTCGATTATTGTGGATTAATTGTTTCTTGACCAATATGTTATGCCGATTTACTATTTCATTAGAGTAAAAGGTTTCCTCGTCGGAGAATCAAATTTGGCACGATCGAAATTTTCGACATTATTACGTTCCAACATTAAAGGATCGAATTTTGATTTTTTTTAGAACATTTTTGATAGATTTATAGTCTACATCATGATCCACAGCAAGTCGTCATGTTTTCTCTAACAAAATATCGACAGCCTTTTCTCCGCCTATCGCTAATTTTGGTCGCTAGTCGTTGGAGCATGTTTAACTAATAAATTTCGTGTTATTATTTAGATTTTTTGTAATTTTTTGTTTCTTTCACTGCCCTCACAAAATATAAATCGACGTTTGTTCTTATTTATGTCACTTGTAAAACGTTTTTACTTAATAAATTTTAAATAGAATTTCTCAAAAAAGTTTTCAATACAATATAAAAATACATAGCTCGATAAAAAATGCTTATTTTAAAAATGTTAATTAGTTGAGCTTAGTTCAGTAACATTTTTAACTAATATCTAATGATCAATCATTCTCCGTTAGTTCAAAATTTAATAATTAGTGGTGGGTTATTAATAGTAATAATATTTTTCCACTCTGTCCTTCCCAGAAAGCGTTTCTCCGAATACTTATTCTATAATAAATTAATTTATTTCTTTTTGCCACGTCTTTAATGCCACATAATTTATTACGAGAAATATTTTTCTTGTCACGCTGGCAGTCAGAAGAAGTGATAATATCGTTGTAATCATTTATATCCAAAGATTTTATTTTGACAATGCGAATTAATAAATCGATGAATATTCATGAAAATTTTGTAAATAGAGAGTTCGTAATTTAAATATTAATGGAAGGCAATGTTAGGTTTTTTATTTCAGCTATCGGCGAGTTTTTAAATTCTTCAAATTATTGTGCGTATTTCATTGGACCGGTTCTTTATTCAGCAATGAGGTGCAGTAGAATCCTATTCAGTGCGTGTAGTTCGATAGAACGCGTGATGAAAAAAGACGGTTGAATGTGCGAAACTCAGGTGTAGCGACTGCGGGAGCCTCGCCTACACAAACCCACACACAAATTCGTGCTAAGGGTTTACATAAACATGGTTCCAAGCGACGTTTCATTATAATAAAAAATTCAAACCAGTTGGATCTATAATATCCACAATCATACCCAAAACACTATAAAGCAATTTAATAATAACACAGAAGATTTTGCTCACTATACATAAAAATTTTATTAACAGATGCTATCGAAATATTCCAAAGTAGTTTATCCGTATCTCAATCTCAATCTTTGAAAATGGTGGAGAAAGTAAATGTGGCATTACAAACGTTAACGGATGATCATGGTGTTCGTGTTGCTAAGAAATTTCAAAAAGTGCTCAGTAAAAATCCCGATATTAAAAAAAACTGCGTGACCTTCAAGATTGTTTAAGTGATGAAAGCGAATATTTTGCATAAATTGCATACGTAATATTACATTTTTAGATGTAGAACATTAATTTTCAAAATACACGTCACGTTTGTAGCAAAGCATAAACATTTATCGGAGAATATTATAGAACCTTTATTAATGATGAAGGTGTACACTGAGCACCACAAACAGCCATTCATGGACTAAAGAATAAGAGGTAAGTCGTTCAATTATACAGGGTGTTTCAAGTCATAATTATTCAAAATACAAAAAATTGTATTAAAAAATATTAATAAATAATGCAATTTTTTTTAATTAAACTTTTCATTACAAATAATTTGAAGATTCTAAGCAATCAATTTTATACTCAATTTGACCCTAATATATTTTCTCTATATTTGACATTTATTTCGTCGTAGTAGGCGGTAGTTTTTATGTTCAGGATATTTTTTTCTTCCAAACATAGAATTTATATTGTGTATTTTTTGGCTGCGTTGGTTTCATTTATCGGCTCGGAGGAGTAGTTGGCTAGAACACGCGATAGCAAGTGTGACCAGATATTTCTCTGTCATAGCTGTGGGTTCGAGTCCTGCTATCGGCACTGGCAATGTCGGTGGGAATGGTTGTATGTCCGTGTTTTTGCATCAATGAAACCCCCGCCTGTGCATCTTTGGTTTTTGATTTGGCGGTTGTCTAATTTCTGTGGTGTTTATTATTATTATTATTTATCAGAGATGGGGATGAATCCTTTGAAAACGGATAAGAATTACGGATCCGAATCATCAAAAATGATTCGAACTACACATCCCAGGTTCGGTTCCTTTTTGTATAAAAGAATGATTCGAATCGCAGGATTCGTATCCTTTTTTCGGATCATGGATCCAAATCCTAAGGTTACCTTATTATTACAGTTGCAGTTATTATTTTTTACTATAATATCATGGTGCTTTGCTTAACTATGTAATATGTAAGTGTTGTATAATTACATAAAAAAAATTGAATAAATAGCAAATGCACTGACCATGATATTTTTCAATTTGCTGATTTATAAACAACAAATTAATATTAAATACAAACGACGACGGGTCGTTGTAATGCAAACTAAAACAAATGCCAGATACCGTACGCTATGCTTATCAACATGTCGCAATAGGCAATGTGTGGGTTCCGTCCGCCCTCGCGCTATCTAATCTTAACAATAAAACGCACAACGCCTGCGCAAAAAGTATTCTTACTACGAAAAAAAAAATCGTGTCATCAAAAAAGGATCGAATACGAATCCTGTTTCATTTGCCTTTCGACTCCGGATCACAAATTCTTTTATATCAAACTATTTGAATACCGAATATTCAAAAAGAATTGAATCATGGCTTCGAATACTGAGTGATTCGTAACGTACCCAACTCTGTTATTTATTATACAGTGTGCCCGTAAAGTATGGAAAAACTCATTGTTTCTTAAACCAAAAACATTTAGAAAAAATCCTCGGACACGTCGATTTTTAATTGCAATTGCGCACTTTATCCTTTATTTTTTTTTGGTTATGACGTCATCATTATTTCCGTTCTGATGTCATCGGTATTTTTTTAAATGGAACACGCTGTATATTTCTCCATTTTTGGATTCTGCCTCAACAGCTGATTCCAAATATGTATACACTTATGGTCTGAAATTGATGTTGAGAGATACGGCCATTTTGAATATAATAATTTACTGATTTTTCATGTTTTGTTTGAACAAATAATAGTCACTAGAAGTACTAGAACTAACGGTTAGTTAATAATAAAAACAATTTATAGTAAATGTTCAAACTGTACTCCTTGTTGTAGCTGACAGTACCCTAAACGATGAATAATCTTGTTTACAATTTCCTGAGAAATGTTGTTTATTTCTGTTCTAATTCTCTCTTTTAATTCAACAATGTTTTCCAGTTTGGTTTTAAGAACTAAGTTTTTTAGATGGCCCCACAGAAAATAATCTAATGGATTAAGGTCTGGTGACTTTGGTGGCCATTCGATGGGTCCACGTCTACCAATCCACCTGTTCAGAAATGTTTGGTCAAGACACCTTCGAACGTCTGCTGCATAATGAGGAGGGCACCATTCTGTTGATACCATTGGCTTTCGTCAATGTTTCCAGAATTAATTCTATTGGGGAATAAATTCAATAACATTGGGATGAAATAGCCCATTAAAAATTAGAGATATGCCGGTCCGTTTACAGTTCCATCGAAAAAAATAGGGTCCAATGATTCTATTTTTTACAATTCCAGCCCACACATTTACCTTTTGTGGATACTGTGTGTGCTGCACCCGCATCCATCAAGGGTTTTCTCTTGCCCAGTATCTACAATTCTGACGAATCACTTCATCATTTAATTTAAAAGTGCATTCAACGGAGAAAATATTTTTTATCAGAAGAGAATGACCATTGCACATATTCATCATTGTTTCATAAAATTGTATCCTCCGATCCGGATCAACATCACTTAGTTGTTGCACAAGCAGAATCTTAAAGAGACGCCATTCCTCTAATTTTAATACTGTATGTACTGATGTTTTAGTAACATCATAATTGCGACTAACCTGGCGAACGCTGGTATGTGGATTTTACTTCAACAGTCAGTCAAATACTTAATTTAGTATCCTCGGCAACACCTGGGTGACCTGTTTTGGGTAAATCCTCCACCGTACCAGTCTCTAGATTTTTTTCAATTTTACTCACTGTCAATTGAGTTGTGGGTCATTCTGGATATTTAATATTAAATAAATTACATACTTCATGTTATAAATTAAAATAAATCGACAACAGTTATTGAGAAACCACTACTGGGGTAAAGTATTATTTAGTGCTTCACTGTCAAAGACGATAATGATAAAACAAAAAACAAACAAAAACTAGCCTACTTCTAAAATTAATAAAAAACGTGTTAATTGTACTTTTTTTTACTTGTTTTTTTTTAAATGACTGTATCTTCCAACTTCAATCAATTTTAGATCCTAAGTGTATACATATTTAGAATTAGCTGTTAGAACAGAATCCAAAAAATGGAGAAATTACAAGGCGTTCTTTTAAAAAAATATATCGATGACGTCATAACGGAAACAGTGAAGACGTCATAACCAAAAAATAAAAGATAAGATGCGCAATTTCAATTAAAAGTCGACCTGTCCGAGGATTTTTTCTAAATGTTTTTGGTTTAAGAAATAATGAGTTTAGAGTGGAATGAAAAATAATATTAACTGAAAATTTTTTGCTAATTATTATTTACTAACTTTTACAAATCTTATCACAGATAAGTATAACATATATCTTTTTAAACAATTATTTTCCCGGCTATTTCCCAAGACGCTGAAACTTGGATTACAAAAAAAGATAATATGCACATTATGTTCAGTACAACTGACTCAATAATGTTATTTTTAATTTCAACTATTCTGTCTAGTAAAACCAAAAATAAATAAAACACAAGGTACTCACCAGTTGACACACTTTAAAAAACTTTAAAATATCTACCGACACGTGTTTCTGCTTGCATTGCGTCATCAGGGTAGCCAGCACATTTAAAGAATCCAAAGTAAGGAAACTTGTAAACCTTAATGTAATAAACATTAATGGCTTCAGAGAACAGAATAATTGAAATTATATAGTGGAAATACCCCTTAGGTTTACAAGTTTCCTTACTTTGGATTCTTTAAATGTGCTGGCTACCCTGATGACGCAATGCAAGCAGAAACACGTGTCGGCAGATATTTTAAAGTTTTTAAAGTGAGTGTCAACTGGTGAGTACCTTGTGTTTTATTTATTTTTGGTTTTACTAGACAGAATAGTTGAAATTAAAAATAACATTATTGAGTCAGTTGTACTGAACATAATGTGCATATTATCTTTTTTGTAATTCAAGTTTCAGCGTTTTGGCAAATAGCCGGGAAAATAATTGTTTAAAAAGATATATGTTATACTTATCTGTGATAAGATTTGTAAAAGTTAGTAAATAATAATTAGCAAAAAATTTTCAGTTAATATTATTTTTCATTCCACTCTATATTTTAACTTTTACCAAGAAGAGGAACTTGATTTGTTTTTAAATGATGAATTTATTCTATACTTTAAGGACACACTGTATTTATTTCGCTACATAAGTTGACTTCCACCAAATATAATTCTGTGACAGATTTGCTGCACTTTTTTGTAATTCAGTATTCAATATAACAAACAACCGAGAAAGTAGTTATTTTAAAAATGATTAAAATTTATACTTTATATATTTATAACTAGTAAATTATAACTAGAAGTTAGACATTTATTTTTGATATTATTTTGTATAAAACTCGCAGTATAGAAAAACCTAATCCCGCTGTTATAAAAGTGCGGTTTATCTAATTAATGAAAAAGTTTTCTCACCATCCAGCATGTTGAAAGTAATTAAATTCTGTTACGAATTATGGTTTTGCAGAGGGCGATTATTAAACTTTAAATAAACTACAAGAATTTAATTATTTTTTAATCGCAAGTACTAACGGAAGTTAATTATAAAAAGTATTTAAAAACTTTCTAGAGGCAAACCGAAAATATTTACCAGCGCGTTGGATATTAATTCGCACTTTTATATACTATAGAACAATTTTAATATGAAGGAGAATTCGTACAAAAGTTCTTCTTAAGTTCTATCGCAAATTAAATCTATTTCAAAGCAATTATTTAACACCGACCTGCAGGATCTAATTGAAATTTACTCCACTAGCAGACCGCTGTTGAACAAAATGCAATTAAATCTTAAATTAAATCTATTTTCTTGCTTTGGGTGCAATATAGTGGCTAAATAAGGGACTACGAACAAGCTTTTTGATAAATTCTTAAATGTTGTTATCACTGGAGAACTGTTAATAATCCTCGTCTAATCAAAATTTTCCTGCAGGGTGTTTCCAAACGATTTAGACTGCTTGGAGTAGAATCCTGTTATATTATGGTCCATTTTTGACATGGAATTTCAAGAGTTGCGTTAAAATAAGTAAACAATTAACTCCTAATATGTAATGAAATTTAAAATAAACACCTAATAGTTTTTCTGATGATGGTAACCGAAACGTTAGAAAAAAAAATACGTGTATATTTGACCAAAAATCTCTATAAAACGATATCAAATATTATTACAGATATAAATGTGAAATTTGGAATATCACTAATGCAGTATGTGGTCACAAAAAATCAATGTTCGAATTTTTTGGGGAGGACCCCTAAAAGTTGCCAATTGGCTAAGAAATTGGTAAAGTTTAAGCTCAATTGGATAACGTTAACCCTTGCCTCATTAAGGTTGAAGTTATGAATTTTTTATGAAAATTTTTAAAACGCCCTGGAGATTTTTTATGAAAATGCCTAAAATAAATAAATAAATATAAATAAATATCATTTTTTTATCTTTTAGGCTATAATACATTATAGATAAAATATGTCAGCAGATGGCCATATCAATAACTTAATTATCGGAATGCCGAATAAGATATTCGCCAACACATTGGTTTGGAAGTTCACCTATTTAAAAAACCTATTGGTATCCCTAATATGATTTTCCCGAAAAAAAATAAGAGAAGAAATTTTCCAACCTCACCCCCAAAATTTAAAAAAAAAATCCCCAAAAAATATTTTTCCCAAATATTTTAAAAAAAAAAAAACCCCCTTTTATAAAAAAAAAAAAAATTCACTTCCCCCCCTTTTTTTTACCAAAAAAACCTAAAACAAAAAAACGGTTTCCCCCAAAACCCCCAATTCCCCCCCCGCCCCCCCCCCCCCCCCCCCCCCCACCCACCCCCCCCCCCCCGCCCCCCACACACCACACCCCCCGCCCCCCCCCCCCCCCCCCGCCCCCCCCCCCCCCCCCCCCCCAACCCCCACGCTAAACACAAACACCACCCCGCCCCCCCCCCCCATCACCCCCCCCCCCCCCCCCGCCCAGCACACCCCCCCGCATACCCCCCCCCCCCCCCCCCCCCCCCCCCCCCCCCCCCCCCCCCCCCCCAAATTTATATTTTCCCTCCCACCCCCCCCCCCCCGCCCGCCGCCGCCGGCCCCGGCCGCGCAGAGGGATACACATATAAATAGGCAGATGTGTTTTTTTTCCCTCCCCCACCCCCCCCCCCCCCCCCCCCCCCCCCCCCCCCCCCCCCCCTTCTTCCCGGCTCCCCTTTTTTTTTTTTTTTTTATTTTGTTTTTTTTTTTTTTTTTTTTTTTTTTTTTTTTTTTCCCCCTCTCTCCTCCCCCCCCTTGGGTTTTGTGTTTTGGTGGGTGGGGAATAGCATAAGAGACAAAATTAGATACATATACATAGAAGAAAAAACAAAAACAATAAAAACAGCAAATACAGCGTAAAAATATGACAAGTAGTGTAAATAGATTAGCAAGCAACAAAAAAATTAGTAAATATATCAAAACATCAGGTGACTTTGGTTTGTAAAACACATATGAATTCATTTACAGAATGAAAAGGATTATTTGTTAATAGTTTTTTAAGCAAACTAAAGATCTGCATCTGCAATTTTGCATGTAATAAAATCGTTTAACCTTTCGATAACTTAATAACTTCAACCACATTATGTGATGAAAACTGGTTCATGGTATACCAAAATTTTCATAATAATTAATAATAATAATAATAATAATGTCATATTCACAGACATTTCTTTTGCAAAATCTCAGATTTTGTATGTTTATTTTACTGATTAGTAAAAGGATATAAGAGAAAATGGACAATAACTAGAGTAGGTGCGTTAGAAAACAACTGACAGTCGCTGATAGTAAATAATGTACCATTGTTTTGTTTATGTCAAATTGTTTACTCATTTCTTATTAATACTGTTTCTTAGTTAGTGCTCAATTTTCTAAAAAAATAAAATGGCAAATTACACTTTTGCAGAAATGAGTGATATGCATTTAGTATTAGGTAAGTTGGGATATTAAATAATTTAATTATGTATCATTAAAGCATCCGATTTTAAGGTGAGTGCCATAGCAATGGAACTCTTGCAGCTAGACGTTACGCTGCAGGGTACCCGAATAGGCACACACCAGATCGACGTACTTTTTTGACAATAGACCGTAGATTAAGGGAAAATGATAGCTTTTAAGAATTCAGAGTAGGAAACTGTGGACGACCTCGAATACGCGAATCCGACGCCGCCGAGGAAAGGGTATTAGACCTCATTGACGAATATCCTGATAGAAGTACTAGGCATTTAGCGGCTGAGGTAGGAATCTCCCATATGGCAGTCTGGAGAGTGTTACATGAACAACAGCTGTACCCCTACCATGTTCAAACTGTTCAAGCATTACAACCAGGAGATTATGCTCCTAGGCTTGTATTTTGTAGATGGTTGCGACAAAAGAATTTACAAAACGATAACTTGGTTAAGAATATTTCGCCAACGGATGAAGCTACTTTTACTAGAAATGGCGTGACAAATCATCACAATTCACATTTATGGGCCGACGAAAATCCGAGAGCAAAAAAAAGAGAACAATTTTTCAGTTAACGTATGGGCAGGAATTGTGGACAATTTTTTAATTGGACCATTTTTTCTACCACACCGTCTGTCGGGGACAGAATATTTAAATTTTCTCCGAAATGATCTCCCCAATCTCCCTCAAGAAGTACCATTACCGATACAAGAAAACACGTGGTTCCTTCAAGATTGGGCACCCCCTCATTACAGTCGTCAGGTCAGAAATTTTTTGGGGCAACAATTTCCAGAACGTTGGATTGGGCGAGGAGCAGAAGCACCTATAAAGTGGCTTGCCCGCTCGCCAGATTTAAACCCCCTTGACTTTTATCTTTGGGGTTATATGAAAGAAAAGTTCTACTCTGTGCAAGTTGATAGTGTCGAACATCTCAGAGAGAGAATTATAAATACTGTAGATAGTTTTCGCCAGAAGCAGCAAATTTTTAATAAAATCAGATTTTCATTTTTGAAAAGATGTGTTAAATGTATTGATGAAGGCGAAGGTCACTTTGAGCACTTGCTAAAGTAATGAAATAAAGCCTGAATAAATTGCTGTTCAATTTATGAAATTTTAAATTATTTAATTAGGTAATTGTGTTGTTTATTTATTTATAAAGTAATTATTTAAAATAAATTGTTTACAATAAGTTCCAAAAAAGTTATTTTGTTAAAATTAAATTGCTTGTTTATTCAGAGGACACTATTTCATCGATTTATAAGTCTTATCGCAAAAAAATTTGTTCAATTCTGCTTTAGTCTTTTAATTCACAATTCCAATAAGCTAAATGCTTGAAAACTAAAGCACGTAGAAATAGAAGGTTAGAGTAAAAAACTTTTAAAATTAAATTTTATTTTCAAAAAAAATTTATTTTTTTGCCTTTGCTGTGTCCATAGAAATAATGGGGGATAAATCACATGACCCCCACTTCTCCGTCTTTTGAATCGAGATAAACTGATCATAATTACTTAAAACATTGAACTACTACTAGTGCTATATTGTAACAAATTTAAAGAAGATATCTTACAAGGACTCCAAAGTTACAGCAAATTGTTCATTTTTTATTTCCGACTTTAAAAATTTTTGGAAGCATTTTCGCATATCGTCATTATTTGTTGCCTAGAATTTGCCATTGAGTTTATGACATGCTTTTTTTGTTACACCCTGTATAATTAGGGAGATCGTTCACAAATAATGAAAATTTAAAGGGCCCAATACACTCCCCTGAGGAGTTCCAATCTTTATATCGTATATATTGGATTCTGCGTCAATTATTTTTACAATTAATTTTCTCTGCGATAAGAAACTTTATCCGTTCATTTATAGGACCGCGCAAGCCCATACTGAATATTTTTCACATACCAAAGATTTGTCTATGCTGTCGAACGCTCGAGTAAGATCAAATAATACAGCCACTACATGACGATTTGCATCCATTTTTTGGTTTACATGTTGAATTAGATCAATAGTGCCCGATTCAGTTGAAAACTCTGGCCTGTAGCCGTGTTGGGATTTTGTTAAAATATTATTTTCATTTAAAAAAATTAAAATTCTGTTATAGACAATCTTTTCGAAAATTTTGGAAAATATACTCAAGAGTGATATGGGGCGATAATTCTCGAGATTGTCACCTATTTTAAATATAGGAATAACAGCTGCATTTTTAAGAGTTAGGAAATTGTCCCGCTGAGGTGGACAAATTTATTAATTCAGTAAGAACCTCTGATAATAATTCATTAATACACTGTTTTATTAATTTTACTGGTATTTCATCTAGGCCTGTAGATTTTTTACTCGGTAAGTTTTTAATAACCTGTTCAATTTCACTTTTAGTGACTGGTGTAAAAACATAGTTTTAGCAATGAAAGTAGGGGATGTGCACACGGATGACAAATTATTACCAAAATACTCATGTTTATTCTCAACAACATTTGATAAATATTCTCTGAAAGTGTTTGCGATTTCTTTTGGATGATAAATTAACATATTTTCAAACTGATTGAGGTGATGGTACGGTTATTTATATATTTTTGTTTTAAATTATTAACTAGGCTCCATATAGTTTTTGTTTTGTTATGAGATGTGTCAATAATAGCGTCATAAGGTGCCACTTTTTCGTTTCTTATATCATTTTGTATATTTTTTTTAACTTCTTTAGGAGAAAAGAAATAATATTCAAATGCATTTTATTATTTAAAGTTGAGTTATAAAAAAAGAAATATTTGTGTATTGAACTATTAGACATGGGTCTCTTAAATGGTAACATTAAATGTAAATCAGAGGTAGACAACCTGTCGCTGTTCTGCGAATTCATTTTCTATTTTTAATAATAATAATAAATAATAATAATAGATACTTTATTTGCCCAACAGGTATAACCCAATTACAGGACAAAGCTAAATTGAAACTAATTAATAATATCGAGAAAAAAAATCAGTAATATTAACATAGAACGTTGGTTGCAAAATATTACAATTAACGCATAAAAGCATCTTAAAATTTAGAAGTATATAAAAACTATGTGAACGAAAATGTGATATGGCATAATAAAAATTACAAAACAATTAAAACTAACCACAAAGAAACTGTCTAGCACAATTTAATAATTCTTGTTGTGAGCAAACATTTAAATCACAAATATCACTTAATTTATTGAAGTAATTACACATACAATACAATGGTGATTTTAACATAAATTTGTTTTAGCACGATTACAGTAAAACGTTGGATCCAGACGAGAATGCAATCTTGGAACATTGATATTAAATTGTGAAAGAATCTCTGTACAGTCAATTTTATTATGAAATATTTTATATAGGAATACAAGAAATGAACAAATTCTCCGAAATTCAAGGCTCTCAAAGTTAAATGTGTTTAACAAATGATTGTTATTCATACCTCTGTCGGGATAGTGTCCTGTTAATTTAAATAATAAGAATTTTAGGAATTTTCTTTGGATTTGTTCTAAGTACTGCTTACAAATTTCGTAATACGGATTCCATACAATCGATCCATACTCGAGTTTGGATCTTACATATGAGTAATATAGTAATTTTAAAGCCTCCAGGTTGGTAAAAGATTTGCAGTTTCTTATAATGAAGTCAAGCATTCTTGTGGCTTCTTTCGATTTGGTTCTTATATGTTCACCGAAGCTCAGCTCAGAATCAAAGTATATACCCAAATCTTTAATTGAAGTCTGATGTTCTAGACTTGTTCCATTTATGGAGTAATTGTACTGAAGCCAGTTTTGTTTTGGAAAGAAACAACTTTACATTTTCCGACGTTAAGGTCTAATTTATTAAGATAACACCATTGACTAATTCTATTAAGTTCATTCTGAATCAGCACGCAGTCTTCCTCAGATTTGATATTTCTGAAAATTTTTAAGTCATCTGCGTACACCAGTTTATCGCATTCTAAACCCTCACATAAATCATTTATAAATAATAGAAACAATAATGGCCCTAGATTACTACCTTGTGGAACCCCAGACGATGATGTATATACTGATGGCTTATAACCGTTGTATGACACAAATTGATATCTGTTTGTTAGATGGGATTGCAAGAACAGTAACAACTGCGTGTTAAATCCAAAATGATTCAGTTTTTTCAGTAATATGTTGTGATCAATTCTATCAAAAGCCTTTGAAAAATCTGTATACACCACATCTAATTGTCCTTGTTGGTCAATAATATTTGATATATTTTGAGTGAGAATTACTAAGTTTGTTACGGTTGATCTGTTAGTCATGAAGCCATGTTGATATGGTGATATTACTGTTTTCGTGGACAAGTAGATGCGGTTGTACAAAATAATTTCAAAAACCTTTGCAAAGTTACACAAGATAGAAATTTGTATGTAGTTGATTACTTTTGAAGTATCCCCAGCTTTAAAAATTGGACATGCCTTTGCCATTTTCCAATCATCCGGAAATGTCGATGTATTAAGAGACTAATTAAATAGTATAAACAATGGAACTGCTAACACCTAAGCGCAATCTCTGACTAAAAAGGAAGGTATTAAATCCGGTCTCGATGTTATTTTATTTTTTAAACTTTTCATAGCCTTTTCAACTTCAATTATTAAAATATTGGTGATATTAATATTACCGTAATTAGTGTTGGCTGTAATATTATTATTATTGTTCTGATCGCTCGGAGCAGCATATACTGAACTAAAGAATTTACTGAATATATTAATAATTTCATCTGGCTTTTCATAACTTTTATCGAGATACATCATTTTACTCAGTATTTTAGATTGTTGCCGTTTTGAGTGAACAAATGACCAAAAGTTTCTTGAATCTGTAGATATTGAATACTGAATATTGTCAAGATAGTTGTTATATGCTGCATCTGTCTGCTGTTTGATTAAAGACCGAAATCGTTTAAATTCATTTAAGTGATAATAAGAATTTGTTTTTTTATAGTTGCGATAATGTTTATCTTTAACTTTGATATTATTGATAATTTCCCTTGTATACCACTTCGGATAAACTCTCTTATAGTGTTTAAATTGAGGAACGTGCTGATCTAAAATGGTGTAAAAATTGGTATAAAATTCTTTTGTTGCTTCATTTACGTTTGAGATATCTTGCAAATAGTACCAATCTGTGTCTAAGAGAGCATTATATAGGGCCGGATAATTCGCTCTTTTAAAATTATATGATTTTTGATTAGAATTTAAAGAGAAGTTGTTGTTTCTTATTGAAATCTTTAATTTAATAAAAAGGGCTGGGTGAAAGATATCTTCCTTCACAAGAGGTGCATTATCATGCAAAATATTTAGCTGTCGTGTGGTATGATTCCAAATTTCAGTCTTCCTTCAATGTACTATACCTACTACTTTAATACACATACTGTATATTCTATAGGGGTTCATATGGCACTCTTCCTGAGATTCCGTCATTTTTACTTTTATTAATATTTATATTACAATATATAACTACTTATGAGCTTCTTATTTTCACTTGTGTAAATTTTTTATAAAATCTCAACAACTTGCTTCCTTATTTACATAAAAATAAGTATTAAAATTTTTCAACAATTTTTTTTCACATTTCCACCATTTCCTTACATAGAACGTTCGATATTTACTCATTCATCATTGCTTTGCAATTCTCTCTGAGGAAATTTTCGTGAATAATAATGTAGCAGTAAAGCAATATTCCAGAGTCTCTTCTGTAAATAGGAAAAAATATGACACTACCTACTTCCAACATCGTAAATGCCATCGTTTCATTAATCAAAATGCTAGCTCCAAGAAGACGATGAAAAACCTATAAGGAAATTGTTTTGTTGTATTTTATTTAGATTGAATATATCACATATGTTTTTTGTTGCAACGGAATACGGAATAAAAGTTAGAGTACATTTCGATGGTCACTGAATATTTATTTATGTATATAGAGTGGTCGAAAAAATACACAAAGAACATCATCATTAAGTCTGTTAATAGAATATCGAACACATTGTAATTGCTAAAAAGATCTGTGTATATTAGTGTGCAAAAATAATTGTCCCAAAATTTTAAATTCTCTATTTATCTATTTCTTTAAGGTCACATTATAAGTACTCTAGGAGATTCAGATCCGGTGAATTTTGAGCGTAGGTCACATTATAAGTACTCTAGGAGATTCAGGTCCGGTGAATTTTGAGGGTAGTGATTTGCTGCTAGAAACACATACAGGGGGAGGCCGCCCCTGCTGGCTTTTGTTAGATAATACATATTTTTCATTAATACATGTAAAGGTAGGTCCTATAATGAAAACTAATCAATTACAATGCTAAATAATTAAAAAAAAAGACTAAGTTAACATTCTCAAGTAAATTTTATTGCCTTATTTGCCTCATGGAGAACTGTAGACAGTCCTAAGCCGCTTGTTTGTCTATTCAAAGTAAGTCCAATAGATGTAAGAGAATTCTTATTTTTAAGTATTAAAAGCATCGATACCGCCAGACACCGATAAAGGAGTAAACGGACGCATAAAAGGGTAGGCAATAAAACAATTATCTTATGTCCATTGGGTACACTGCAGAGTGTCACGCTCTTATAGAAAGGAAAACAGTATACGCTTTCTTAGCAATTAAATCAAATGCCAATGCCGATACATTGCAGCAATACTAACAAAACAATTATATTTATATTACATAATTTTCACATTTGCTTTTTTATTATACAAAAAAAAAATATTTTCTAGTAATCACTATGAAGAAACGTTCAGACAAATTTCTAAAAAATATTGATCCACCCTGGAAATTTTGGAGGCGACGCCCATGGCTACAAATGATGGTATATTTGCTCTAGAAACTTTTTCTAATGGATATGTCGGATGGGGTACTATCCTGAATAGTAATAATCATTTGGATATAAACGGTGGTGTTTGGATAATAAGGAGGACTTTTTTTATTTAATGAAGACGTCAAAAAAGATTTCTGAAAACATGATTGGAGACCACTTAATCGGATATGTTTTACCTAAAAGATTAACCGGTCCGATCTACTACGGCTTTTTAAAGAACATTCTCGTAGATCTGTTAGACACAACAAGGGCAAATATGTGATTTATGCACGTTGGCGCACCACTTCATTTCCACATTTTATTGCATGAACTAAACCACACTTTTCCCAATCTATGTAGCCTGGGTGGATCTACATTGTGGTTCACTCGGTCACCTGATCTAAACCTGTTAAATTATTTTTTGCGGGTTTATTTAAAAACAATCGTTTATGCAACTCCCCTGAATATTCTTGATAATATTGTGTCACTTGCACGAAATGCGTGTGAAACATGGGAACCGAACGAATTTTTTAACACGTCAGATAAACAATAATACGGTGTCTCAAGAAATATTTTCTACGTTCAAATTTTTACATGCACTTTATTAGAAAATGACTAATCTCAAGACAAAATCACAAGAGCACGATATGTGTATTTTCCAAAAAAAAGTCAAGTTCAGATTCACATTGAGAACACTTTTAATGAACAAAAAATACGGAATAAAATTTGCTGAAACTCTCCTGTTTCCCATGTCTATGTTAATGGAATTTTTATATACTCTTTAACAACAAACCATGTAGCAAATTTCAAAACAGGGTCAAATCAGTTCACGGGTTCATGTGTATTAAAAAAAAAAACACTTGTCTGACCCATATATCAAATGGCATTAGCTTCTTTAGGAAACACGTGTCAATATAAACTAATTAAGTATAGCCATTTTGAAACACCCTGTCGTACAAGCAGGCATAAGTAGTTAGACATATTAATCAGCTAATTATATACCTTACACAAAGATATGTGTGGAGTGTGTTTGATGTCATACAAACATAGCTACATAGTTTCTGCATAACAAGTGGTGTAGAATATGGCTTGCGTCCATTGACCAATAAAGCAGCGAGTAACAATTTCTAGCAAGCTGGTCAGAGTATTGTACAGCTTATTATTAATTATAATGATCAAGCGCTCCTTGTCGACTACGGTTTCTAACTTGACATTCAGTAGCCTGCCACTGTGTAGCAGGTTGATACAAACTACTTTGCTCACATTATGTCGCGAAACTGTACCGAGAAAATTTTGATTAGGTTGGTGTCTGATGTATAGTAGGAGAAATCGCTTTAGTGACGGAACATGCAGGGTAAGACGCTATAGAACGCAGAACAGGATTTATCTGTATTGCTCGCTCGTTTACATTTTCAATGTAGGTTTTTGTGCTCAGTTTAGCTAGCAACAATTTAACAATTGTAGAAAAAAGTATTAACTTGAAATAAAAGTATTGAATTTAAAGTATCGATTATACATACAGTAGTTGCAGTATTCCAATTCACTTAATATAAAATGTTACTGCCCAGCAAGAACCGCGAGGTGGTATGGCCATGTCTTGCCAGGAAAAGATGGGTATGGAATATTAGTATAGAATAAAGAAATTATTTAAAAAGTAACAAGAAACCTTTAAAAACAAAATAAAAACAAACAATATACTCTCAAAATAGTAACAGAAACAAATATTTTTCTCAATAAATAAACTAAAGATAAATTCTAATAGTAAAGTTGTTACTATAATAAAAACAAAAAGACGTATTTTGGTCAAATTGAAAAAAAAAATAATATTAATAAATAACAACATCCTGAACAATAATATTTATCACGCACTGAACCACAAAAGCACAAAAAACGGAAATAAATGATACAGTTGTTCTCACAAAAATTCACTTCTTACTTCACTTTACCTCACCTCACATCACTTCTTCCTCTGAATCCTCGCCCTTCTCACCTTCTTCATTTTCAGATGAACTACTATCCTAGTTCAAATTTATGATAAATTTATTTCCACCATCTATTTATGAAAAGTGATTATTTAAAAAATGCTGAATGTCATCATTCAGCATTTTTTTAAATAATCACTTTCCTAATTCTTTTTTCCCAATCTTCCTTGTTAATTTTCGATACTTCAATCTGAATTAACTCTACGACTTTTTTATCGAATTTCGGAAAAGTATTTCTTTTTCTGACATTTTTCTTCAATTTACACCAAATTAAAAAAAGTTAATTGAAGATGAAGTTACTTTGTGAAAATCCATTTTGATTTAAAAAATTATAAACACTTTTTAGTACTTGTCTAATTTTCACTTTATTGGTTATTTTACAACTAGTTTCATCCTATTCGGCCATTTTCAAGTAAACTAAATTATACACAGATTTTACTTTCATTTAAATATAAACTGAACTGAATAGAAGGATGGGTCACTTTATGGTTGATAATATAATTCAAATTTGTACAGATGTTATGTCTTTAAATGTAGGTTTTTTTTTCAAGATAGTAAATTATATTATGGTGTGATTTTTATTAACAGCTGGTTATCTGAATAAGTTTAATAACGAAGAATTATTTAAATCTATTTGGTCGTTTAATATGTTGTAATTTTTATTCCTATTTAATTTATTAATTTCTAGAAATTCTAATAAATTAAGTTTTTTACCAGAAATATGTAATATTTTAGGTTGATAATCATCAGTTATTGTATGACCAGAATCTGTTAGATGTTTATAAAAGTTGGAATGTTGTTTTTGTGTGTGAATATATTCTCTATATCTTACTCTGAATGATCTACCTGTTTGACCTACATATGAGGCGTTACATTCTAGGCAATCTAACCGACATACACCACATTTTCTAGAGATGTCAGTTTCTTGTTTTGCACTGAAAACATATCTGCCTATATTTTTGTTAGAACTTAAAGATGTTTTAATATTAAATTTGGAAAACGTATTGCTAATTGAATAAGAGAGTTGACCTGATTATGGTATTGAAATTAATGTTTGAACTTTTTTCTCGTTAATAGTGGGATAAAGTTCTTTTAAAAGAACTATAAATATCTGCTTAACATCTGCCTAATAACTAATATTATTTATAATACGGATTACTTTCCGTTGTAGCCCAAAAATTCTACAAGTACAGGAAGCGTGACCCCAACTTATCAGGCCATAGGACATCTGGGAATATATGAGACTATAATAAGCCGTTTCAAAACCTGCTTATGAACCAATTTTGAGAGAGCTCTTATAACAAGCGTATTCTTGGAAACTTTTTTTAGATACATGTACAATATGTCGGCCCCAGTTTAATTTAGAGTCTAAGATAACACCTAAAAACTTTACATTATCCTGGTCTTCAAAACCATTTATGAGGCTATGGGAGAAAAGCACATTGACAGTTTTATTTTGTTTAAAAATTAACTTATTTGCTACAAACCAGTCTTGAGCAGCAGCTTGTGTATCAGACATGAGCTCCCTAATGTTACTCAAATACTTGTGTCCTGTTATCAATGTTGTGTCATCATCAAACATTAAAAGTTCGGCACTTGGGACACTCATTTTCAAATCATTTATATATATCAAGAAAAGAGTAGGACCCAAGACCGATCCTTGAGGCACACCGTGTGTAACACATCTTAATCTAGAACAATTTCCATCGATAAAGGTAATCCCTGATATATGGAAAAAAGTATAGTCACTTCAGTACATAAAGTAGGAAATGTCATAAATTACCGGCCAATTTATATGTTATCCTGAACTGCATCTTTTCACTAAAAGGCACGTATCTAATTAATAGGTCGCTGCAAGTATGTTTAAGTGGATTTGAATCTTATAAATATGATATCATCTGGAGTTCCACAAGGTACAAATCTGGGTCCTCTACTATTTTTAATATTTGTTAATGGTATAGAACATAATATTACTATACAGGAGAATTACCAGTGTAAATGACTACAGGCAAGTTAACTAGATGGAGTGTAGCTGAAAAACCTCATTTTAATGTACAAGAATGTTTTGTGTTATTTGTTTGCAATAAAGAGACAGTGATAAGGTATAGGTACAGTATAAACAAGAAAGTTAAGCACATGTCCAAAGTAAAAGATCTGGGAATGTATTTCAATGATTAGCTCAACTTTAAAGATGAGATAGATTATATTGTTAAGAAGGAACTAAAGCAACTAGGTTTTATCGTTCGATCTACAAAACATTTTAATGACAAACTGTATTCATGTTGTGTACTATTCGTTTGTAGGGTCCATATTTGAATATTGTGCAGTGATGTGGTCACCAATATACATGTCAGATATTAATAACTATATAGTGTACGTTCAAAAGAGGTACCTTAAGTTTATCCATTTCAAAGAATGTGGACTGTGTGGAGTATATGATATACAATTGAATTATACAGGGTGGGGCAATAGTGCGTCGGACCTCGATATCTCGAGTTCTACGACAGCTAGAAATTTTTTAAAAAATTGCAAGTAAACTAGATAAAAAAAGTCTATAACTGGAAATTATTTTTGAACATACAGGATGAGCCAAGACGAAATTACAGGACCAAGTGCTTTTTTTTTTAAATGGAATGCTATGTATATCAGTACATTTTTTTGAAGCCTCTTTCTAGGCTCTATTCATTCCTATATTAGTATTGTCTATCTCCCAACCATTTTGATGTAATGAATTTTTTTGTTGAAATAATGCCACCTGCAGATGGATATTAAAAAAATTAACCACAGTCACAATTATGGGTTTTAAGAAAAACTTATGTGAATACCAGTTACGAGACATCTAATTAATGTTTTTGAATCATTTTCATTTCTTAAAAATGTACACGGTGGCCAAAAATTAGTATTCAATTAGGAACTTTTTAAATTGAATTTTCTCAATTTTTTCAAATGGAACAACGATGTGATGTAAAAATGAAAAACGAACATTTTTTGTAAGTACTTCCCTATGGCTAATTGCAACCATTTTCGTTTTATTGAGCAATAATTACAACATTCAAAAATAAACTTAAAAAAAGAGGTTTCTTCAAATAAAAATTATAATAAATGTTCCACATGTTGGCCATTTTGATTGACACACATCTCTATGCACTTTTGAAATGAGGTTCCCACTGTTCTTAAAACTGCCGGTGTGATAGATCTAAAGGCAGTTATTATACTTTCCTTCATATTTTGTACTGTTGTTGGTGTGTCTCTATAAACAATTTCCTTCACGTATCCCCATAAAAAGAAATCCATTTTTGTAAGGTCTGGGGATCTAGCAGGCCATTTAGTGGGTCCATTTCTTCCAATCCTTTGATGAGGGTAGGTATTATTTAAGTGGTCTCTAACTGCATTTAAATAATGTGGTGGAGCACCATCTTGCTGAAACCACATCCTATTTCGAATTCTTCCAGGGAGATTTACCAATAATTGTGGCAGATAAATAGCTCCAGTCTCCAGTCAATGTACCATCAAAGAAATGTGGCCCTATTACATGTTCTCCAATAATTCCTCCCCAAACGTTTATAGATCATCTGTGTTGGTTATCAACTTGCATAAAAAGTGAGGATTTTCCGAAGCATAATAATGGAAATTGTGCCTATTAACAAATCCATTTTTATGAAAAGTTGCCTCATCAGTGAATAAAATATTATTGAAGAAGTTGACATCAACTTGCATTTTACCTCTGGCCCAATTACAAAATTGTAGGCGCTTTTGAAAATCGTCATCAGATAATTCCTGGTGCATTTGAATATGATATGCATGCAACTTATTTGTTTTTAAGATTCAACCCACAGACCGTCTACTTATTCCTACTAATGAGGTCACTTCTCATTGACTAACATGGGGATTCTCATCCGTTGCCAGCACCACAGAAAACTCATTTTCTTCGTTCACAACACGTTTTATTCTTTCACTTTTTTTATATTCGACATTTCCAGTTTCCAGAAATTTATCGAGAAGGTTTTGGAAGCTGCTAACATCAGGAAGCCTTCTTTCAGGATAACGTTGGTGATAAATTCTATTGGCAAGTAAACAATTTCTGTCTGACGCCCAAAACACAAGTCATGTCTACAAGTTCCGCTTTATTAAAATTCATATTGTAAAATTCCAAATATTTTAAATTCAGTACAAATTGTAAATAACGACAGATAAGTGTGATAAATGTTCCTTTGTAGACGACACGGTATACCAAACTGAGGTTTTATTACTTGTCGAATAACGAAAACAGCAAAAAAATGTACAAAAAAATATTACAGTAAAGGACTGGTTAAATACTATTTACTCATTTCAATGGAAATGGTCCCACTAAATGGCCTCATTTCAAAATTGCATAAAGACGTGTGTCAATAAAAGTGGGCAACACGTCGAACACCTATTATAAATTTTTCTAATGAATTATTTGAGGGAACCTCTTTTTTAAGTTTATTGTTGAATTTGACACTTATTTATTTATAAAACGAAAATTGTTGCAATTAGCCATAGGGAAGTACTTACAAAAAATGTTCGTTTTTCATTTTTACATCGTTGAAAAATATACAGGGTGTTCCATTTGAAAAAATTGAGAAAATTCAATTTAAAAAAGTTCTTAATTGAATACTAATTTTTGGCCACCCTGTACATTTTTAGGAGATGAAAATGATTCAAAAACATTAATTAGATGTCTCGTAACTGGTATTCACATAAGTTTTTCTTAAAACCCATAATTGTGACTGTGGTGATTTTTTTAATATCCATCTGCAGGTGGCATTATTTCAACAAAATTGTTGGTAGATTTTAAATTTTTTGCTTTTTGTTACTTAAATTTATTTAAGTGTTTTGTATCCTGTAATTGGGTTCTACCTGTAGGATATGTATATGAAAATAAATAAGACAAAAAAGTTATAGCGAAAATTTACTCTCACCCCCCATATAACTACCCCACCAAATCATGATATTTAGATTAAATAATTTACAAAATATGGTCCAAATTATATTTCTATAACTTAAAACGGTTCGAATTTATTGACAAATAACTATATTGTACTTACCCTCTTTAAGGGGTTGTAGCTCCCTTATGAACTGAAGAGAAATCATAAATAAAATTTGCACAAATTTTATCACCTTTTGTAACCGAAATGCGGCAAACATTTTAAGCATATTCAAAAATATGCGATAAACAAATAAAAGAAAGTCTTGTGTAGGTGTAGTCAGCTAATTTTTATTAAGCGTTGTAGAAAATTATAATTTTAGGTAAAAGAGTTTGTTTCGATGAAAATAGGTCCAACTGAAGAATTAGTTAATATCTAATTTTTTGGTTAATATCATGAACTCAATTTTGAGTTTCATCTTACATATAATAAATTATTATAATTATACCGTATTTTGGAAATTATTTTGTTAAAAAATGTGCGGTTTACTCAAGAAAGAAATCTCAAATTTTGCAAAATAATAATTAATTCTTTAGTAACATTTTACAATTTTTTTATTATAATATGCACAAAGATTATTAATATATTATGAGAACTTGAGATCAAACCTTTTTAAAAATATAGATGGATTCAGTCAGAAGTTAAATTTTAGAAGCGCAAAGGGTCATAATGTGAGACATAAAAAAGAGTAACATTTCAGGCCCCACGGACGAAGTAATAAATTTAATGCATAGTAAAATTTGTTGAAATAGCCCAGGTTTAAAAAAGAAAACTAAACTAACAGAGTTAGAGTACATTTTCAACATGTATAAAAGTAATATGTTCTTACGTATAAAAATATATTTCATAAAATTTTTATTTTTATATCCTAAAATAATACCCAAAAGCCGTACAGTCAATTCCTTTATGTGGCTGAAGTGGATATGTAATCTAATGAGTGTGTACTCCACATATTTTTCCGATAAAAACAAAATTTAGAATCCTAAATAAAAACATTCTCTGCATCTTTTAAAAATACATTTGCTGTAGTTTCGTAAAACAGCATGAAGCAGAATTTTAGATGACCTAATTCACTATAAATTTTTAAACTAAAATCATAAAAAATCAATATTTTAAACTGTTTACATTAATCTACTAGACTCGGTACCTCAGTGAGCTAGAGCGGTAAGTGATAAACGTAGCTGGTTTTAATTTCTGCGGACTCCCGGGTTCAAATCCCGGTTTCGATTCTGACAGAGTCAGAGGGAGTGGTTGCGTGTCTGTGTTTTTCAACAATGTAACCCCCGCCCGGAAGTCCCGGCTTTGAGTTTAGGAGTTGTCTAATTTATGTGGTATTTAATGTTTATGTTTGTTTATGTTTATGTTTATTAATATTTATGTTTATGATTATATTTGTTTATGTTTATTTTAGGTTTATGTTTAATTTTAGGTTTGTGTTTATGTCCATGTCTATGTGTTGTGTCTAGTTTTATGTCTATTTTTAGGTTTATGTTTATATTTACGTTTATGTTTGTTTATGTTTGTGTTTATGTCTAAGTCTATGTCTATGTCTATGTCTATGTCTATGTCTGTCTATGTCTATACATATACCTATGTCTATGTCTGTTTATGTTTGTTTATGTTTATGTCTATATTTACGTTTATGTTTATGTCTATATTTACGTTTATGTTTATGTCTATATTTACGTTTATGTTTATGCTTAGGTTTATGCTTATGTTTATGGTTACGTTTATGTTTATGTTTATGTTTATGTTTATGTTTATGTTTATGTTTATGTTTATGTTTATGTTTATGTTTATGTTTATGTTTATGTTTATGTTTATGTTTATGTTTATGTTTATGTTTATGTTTATGTTTATGTTTATGTTTATGTTTATGTCTATATTTACGTTTACGCATACATTCACATTTACGTCCACGTTCATTGAAACTAACCATTGTTCATTTATCCGTTGTCTGAATTGAATGAAGTTCTATTTTTAGTTTTTCTAAAAGTTTTTGACTGGAAAATGATGTTAATAATTTTTCTTCTTCAGTATTGATAGTCAGAACTAAACAGAGGGACTCATTTTCTTCTTGTTAGTTTTCTGTTTTATTTAATAGGAATAGGTATATTAATATTTTTTTAAGTAAAACGTAGGTAGATATCAAAACACAATTTGTGCATTTAAAAATATTAATGATGGATTTAAGACAACAAAAACAAAACGAACACAAACATTCTTTCGTAAAACAAAATAATCGAAATACAGTAACTAAAAACATCCTCGAGTAACATAATATATTTTGTATATTTAGGGAATTTCTGTAAAAAAATTGTAACTGTTGTTAAGAACACTACAAATTGTTAGTATCTATTGTAGTGAAGAAAAATATTAAAAAGGCTGTAATCTTCTTTGTTTTCGATTGTAAATTTTTTTAAAAATAAGTCAAGATTAGATGATTCTGTTCTTTATCTTTTAAAAATCAAATAGATTAAATGTGCTATGCAAGGATGATTTCTAACAAGGGCAGGTCATCTGATTGAGCATCTGTTCAAGTCTTCAATTCGAACGAACCTTCGTGAGTTTGCAGTCCTCAATACAAACAACTGTTTGTTCAAATAATAGGACGCGCCTCTCATGCGTTTCAGAAAAACGGGCCTCTGAATAGCAACTGTTCCCCTATTGAAAAAGTATTGAAAAAAAAAATGAAACAATGGAAACCTGTTATTGGCTTGGAGCCATCCAGTGACCTAGAACTCTGAGGTGGAGCGCCTTAAGTACAGGGTTACCTGCGGTTTATGGCAGAGTGAATATTCTAAGGATTTATAAGCTGAGCGCTGAATGTTCAGAGAACTATTTGTCGGAAATACTTGAGAGGCGCGGCTTATTATTTGAACAATGAGTAGTTGTTTATATTGAGAACTACGGTCTCACGAAGTTTCGTTTGATTCGGAGACTTGACGTCTGTCCCTCTCCTTGTAAATCTGAGTATTTACCAAGACTCAAGTTGTTTTTACCAAGGCTAAGTCCTGTAAAACTTATTCCCGGCAAGCTCGGAGATCCGGATTCTTGGGGGTCCTTGGTGGACGTAAACTAATTAATTAATTGTATACTATATACTAATTAATTAATTATATACCTAATTCCTTAGGACTACTCCTATCTGCAATGCTCTTCTGACTAGAGGTACTGCTCAGGTGGGTGTAATCTGCGCTGGAAGAGAGACGAGTTAGTGCTGCTTTGGGAAACTGTCGGTTGGACGTCGGGGTGAGGGGCGGCTGTCCACAAGGCAACTGCCTATCACCCCATACATGGTGTCTAATAATGGATGGTCTCTTGGAGCGCCTAACTTCGGAAGGATTTCTATGCGCAGGCATATGCGGACGACAGGCTTGTCCTAGTGACCGGCCGCTTCCTAAACGTCGGTTGCAACAGAACGCAGGTAGCTTGTAGAATAATAGAAAGATGGTTCGGCGAAACAAGTCTTTCAGTCAATCCATCTAAGATTGAGATGATCCTTTTCACCAAGAGAAGAAAAATAGAGAATTTTGGGACACCAATTATGTATGGTAAACCTCTCGCGCTTGCGCAGGAGGTTAGATACCTAGGAGTGACCTTAGATAGTAAACTGTGATGGGGGCAGCAGATCGACAATGCCATCAAAAAGTCGACTGCAACCTTCTGGCTATTGCGTCGAGTGGTAGGTAGGAACTGCGGCCAGGACTCTACATTGGCTGTACACGGCGGTCATAAGGCCTAGGCTCCAGTATGGATTAGTGGTCTGGTGGCCGAGCGTGGACAGAGCGACTACGACCCGAAAGCTGGCAAAAGTCCAGAGACTAGCCTGCCTAGGGATCACTGGCGCAATGAGGAGGACACCGACAGCTGCTCTGGAGGTTCTGCTAGGTCTGCCAACGCTTCCCTCGTGGATAAAGACGGAGGCTATGGCGGCCTATCTGAGAATGCGGGATTCTGGGAGCTGGCAGTGTACAGGTAGAGCTGAAGTTCACGCAGCAATTGCTGGACTAGCGGAGACAGAAATCCCGATCACTATCCTAAAGATGAGAGAAGCGAAAGAACAGCTAAGGTTGGAAAGTAATTATACTCTCACTCTTCGCAGTAGGGAGGAGTGGAGTGAAGGAAGAATCGACTTTCCTTCGGACTCTCTGGTGTGCTACATAGATGGATCTCGGGTGGCCACTAGATCGTCCTCCGGGGCGGGAATATACCTGGAAGGTAAAGAAGTACAGGAGAGTTTTGCTCTAGGTTCGTACATCACGATCTTCCAGGCAGAGGTGGCGGGTAAGGCTGAGGGCTGAGGTTAGGAATGGGGCAGATCAGATGATATACATCTGCTACGATAGCCAGGCTGCTCTAAAAGTGGTGTGTTCTCCCAGGACGAGATCAGTTCTCGTCCAGGAGTGGGGGATGCCCTAGAAGAGCTTGCAAGGCATAAACAAGTGAGACTGGTGTGGGTCCTGTGTTCTAGCTAACTCGACCCCTTGCAGACAAAAAGATTATTACGACGCATTATTATTTAAAAATATGCCTATTATACATCTTTATTTTTTGTTTACAAAAACATGTAATATAGGTATATAAAACACATATGCATATGGAGTTACTTAGTTTTTAGAAGGGCCTCCTCATTACCTTCTGCTCAGGGCACCAATAATGTTAAAGACGGCCCTGATGGTTTATAATTTTGAGATACTATTTCGTTAAAAATTTTTATGATATGATTAAAAAAGTTAATTTGTTTGTTTAGGATACCCTTCTAATGAAACGTAACATCTGACAAATAAAGTAGCTGCAATAAACTTCTGACCTTTGTAAACAAATATTATCCAGCATTTTCACTGTTACTAATTTCTTCTTGACTTGCTAAAAAATGAGAATACGTGCGTGCATATTATGTTAAATATGAAATTTGTAATTTTTAAAGAACTTTAGTGTGTCACTTCGCTTTCTTTATACACTTCAGACTACAGAAGGATAAATATTCGATAATTAAAATTAACATTCATTGCGTTCCTTTTTTGTAATAAGTAACAATTCCATACCATAGTATCATTGTAATAATGCATTAACAAGTCTTGGCTATGTTCCTACAAAATTCTAGGTACACATAACACCGACGTAATTTTCTACGAAATAGTCAAACACCATATACTGCATTCGACGTATGTTTCGCCAACCAAGTTGGCACATCTGGAGATGATTAAAATTAACCTAATGCAAACAACATATCCTTTTTAAACCTAAATTATTGTACGGTTCAGAACCAGTGAACCTAACAACCTAATCTAACCTAACATAACCTAACCTAACCTAACCCTATCCTATCTAAATCATTGTAATGGTTCAGTGAATCGTTACTAACTAATCAATAGATTAGACTATATGAGATTGGCCCTCTGATAATATTCATAGCGTTTTTACAGTTTGTAATTTCTAAGCTTTCAAATGCATCTAGCTGTCTATTATTTACTACATTCCTAATTAATCTTAAATTGCTACTATATTTTCTATGGTTGTTCTCAAACGCAGGTTGGGCAACACCAGACTTACCTGTTCCACCAGATTTGAGGCGAGTCATATACTCCTCGAATCTAGTTTGAATTGATCGTCTAGTCTGTCCAACATGCTTTTGATTACAGTCCTTACCGCTAATTTCGTAAATCTCCGACTTTTCGTTGTTTCAATTTTGTCTTTTGGATTGCCTAAAAGTTGTTGTAGTTTATTTCCCAATCATGTGAAAATAAACTACCACAACTTTTAGTCAATCCAAAAGACAAAATATGGGAGAACAGATACTTTTGATACATTAAGAATGGAATTAGGTCTAATAGTTTTCGAAATAAGGGAAAAATGTTATTATTTGTAGTTGTTCAGTGTATTGTCCATTATTTGATAGTGCGTTTTTAAAATTCTGTATCATTGCAAATGGACCTGCATTAATCGTTTCATTGTTTAACCACAATAAAAATTAATATCTTTTTCTATCATTTTTGTCGCATCAAATGGTCATGTCTAGGGCTGTCAAAAATTTCCCCGTGGGACACTGGCGTACGCGAAATTAACTAATACAAGAAACAATAAACTGTTACAATTTATAACAATGTATGTAAAACTTACCCTCTTAACTAGCTTGATGAATTAGGTTGCTTATCACAAACTGGAGAAGGTGTATCCATTTTGCAGCATCAGGTATGTTTCTATGGATGTCTCCATGAATGTTGTTCGCTTTGGTGAAAATATATTCTTATATTTTGAAAACGGCCGTTCGACATCTACAGATGTAATACACGCATACATAAAATAGTCTTTGAACGTACTTAACGGATCTGGGGCTGTACCATCACATATTTGTCTTAATTTGGTAAAACCGGTGTCTTTATTTAACACACTTGCGAACTTTTCTTTAACACGCTCATTTGTAGCGTCACCTATAGCGTGTAGCAGTAGATTTAGTTCGTCCACTATTTACAATGACTCCGCTAACGACAACGCACTGTTTTCTAATTTTTTTATGCTTTCATGTAATGGTTTATAGTTCTTCGCAATATTTTTAAAGCTGTGTCAACGGAAATATCTTCGAATTTTGTCTGGCTTTCCTTAATAGCTGCAGCCTCATTTGGATTGAACTGTAGTATCACAGCTTTTATTTGTTGGAAATATTCAGCATAATAAAAAGCTGCCTGCAACCATGTTCCCCAACATGTAAGAATCGGCTGTGGTGATTCAGGAATACCGAGACATGGGCGGAGATGTTTAGGAGATTTAAGAAGCACTTTTTTTGTACTTGCTGTTAATGCATCCACCTCTGGAAAACCTTTTCGAATAGTTTCTGCCACAAGATGTAAAGCATGCATTTTACACGTAACATGTATAAACGTACAACCTTGTTCTTGCAAAGAACGGCCTACCGAACGCATTGTCACGGCGCCATCAGTCACAAATATCAACACTTGAGTTTTTGATAGTTCAAATTTTTCCAACGTCTCCAGCACCACCCTAGTAATTGTTTCGCTAGTACACTGACTTAGGTAACAGTAGAACTGTAGGTTTAAGAGGGTCCAGTACTCGTACTATAACATTTAAAATTGAATTTTTCTTTACAATCTGTTGTCTCATCAACAGATAACCACAGCCGTGTATTTTTTAATTCATATTTCATCTTATTTACCATGTCTAAGTGGACAGTTGGTAGATAGTTACATAACGTTGTGCAACTTGGTAACTTCACCTGGGCATTGTGTTTATTCCAGAACTCTCGAAATGGTTGTTTATCGAGTATGTGCAGCGAAACATCACAGGCAATCAGCATTAATAGTAAATCAAACATAAACTGTGTTGTCGAACGCACGCCATTTTTTTTATTTTTATGGTGTACACTATTTACGTGAAGTCCACAATCACGCTTATCCTAGCACATCAAATCTTTCTCGCACACTTTATAAATTATTTTAGCACCATCATAGAATAAATCCGGGAATTCACCTATGAATTTATTCACTTTGTCAGCAAATTGCCGTTTTCTACCCCTGCGTACATCTGCCATGCTTTATTATTAAATAAATATCAATAATACAGTACAACAAATAAAATAAAAACACAAAAGCAATATACAATACGCCCAAGTGACTTAACGTGTACACAAGTCGAAAGCTAATACTATACTGGACTGGAGAAAGAGTTTCGCGGTCAAGGTGAATGCCGGCGACAGTAAACACATCTGTACTCTACGACCATGATACACAGAAACGATTTGCAGCTTTAGTCATGTCTATACTGATTTACCTAAAAAAAAACTTATATTTCGCAGTAATATTCATTAAGTTAATATTAGGCATATAATTAATTCACTTACCATGCCAAATCATAGAAGAGCCAAGTTTTCAGAGACCTTTTACATACAATGCTGTAAAATTATATAACTGTTTTAGAAATATAATAATCTGTCCATTGAGTTGCGTAAAATTGAGATTAAAGGAACATTTTCTAGCTCTTCAATAATCAATTACCCTAATTAAAATATTTTATTTAATTTTTTTTCTTTCTTTCTCTCTAGAGAATAGTTGTATTATTGTTATATTGTTAGTTCAATAGTTAATAATTAAGATATAAAGGTTAAGTGTAAGAATAGCCATGTGCTAAACTTAACCTGTTGTACTTGTACTTTTTCCTTTTTAAAAGTCAATAAAGACGTTTATTGTTATTATTATTATTATTTATCTTAAGTCGCCTATTGTTTCGGTCGTGTAAATAATACATTTCAAATACCCGCTCCCATAGGAAAAATCAAGTAGTGTTAAATCCGGTTGCTTCACTGGCCACTTTTATGTTTCCTTGTTCCAGTTTACTTACTCGGGAATCGTTTGTGCAGCCATTGTCGGGCGGGTAACGGATAGTAAGTAGGGCAGTCACCCTTTAATGCCACTTGGCCTAAAAACATAAAAAAGTATATCTTTATTCACGACATAAAATGAAATATACATAAAGAAGAATTGTAAAAGTATGCATTTCACTGCACATGTTGACTGTTTTAAATGTACATACGGTAGGGAGCCTTGAGGTATAACAATTATTTACAAAAGTTGTACAATAGTTATAAACAAAATGGAATACATTTTACGAAACTGAAAATGAAATATTCTTTTTCATTTAAAATAGTATTTTCAAAGAAGGTAAAATGAAAAACTATAACTCTGTAATAATACCTTTCAAATGTTAATATTAAAGGAGATATGGGTCGAGCATCGACATTCCAAACATTATCCTTCCAAGAACGAAGTACATCAACAAATTGCCTATCTTAGCAAAATAGAAAATTACATTTTCAAAGTAGTATATTTATTCAGATCTGCCTACCACTCTGCAGTTTTTATGTAATCATCATTTATATACCCTTAGTCAGAACAGCATAGAATTTTCCACCTTAATAATATATAACTACCCAGCTTCTCTCATTATATACGTTTTAGAAGTGGCCCTACGCTATTATTTTGTTTGTAGAGTATAGTTTATGTGGTCAAATCTGCAGCATAGCCTAAAGCCATTTGTTCACTCAGTGGCGGACTTAAGACTCCTATCCAGAAGGGCTTATACCCTACCGAATTACGTCGACTGAAAAATTTGAAGATGTTTAATCACCCTATCTAACAAAAATTTAATCGAACATGCTTAACTGCTTACACGCCGTGCACCTTTGTTAACATTTACTAGCTAACTTTAGATTGCATCTTACAAAAGTAATTTTGGCATCTAACTTTAATTGTTAAACTAGCAATAAAGTGTGCTAGTAGATGATTGACAACCACATGAAATGAAATGTTTCTCGTATAATCAAGCCATTACCATTAAAACTGATCATCTTCAGATGATACCAACTTGGTTAACGAAACGCGCGTCGATATATTGCCAGTATTTTTGTCGTTGTATCGAAGGTACCAACCCAGTTAAGAATTCATGCTATCATTATCTGCGTTGTATGTTATTGCGGGTACAGATATGAACACGTGTGTAATTCAAATAGATTGAGGTGATAATGGGAAGGGATTCAGTAACAGTAACAGCCATTTGGGGGCTCCTTTCACCTTTTCTATGGTCTATAGTTGTTGACGAACTTCTCACTAAACTAAGCGATTCAGGATTCGACATCCAAGGATACGCTGATGACCTAGTCATTATAATAAGGGGCAAATATGATAGGTGATCTCAAGCCTAATGCAGATTGCACTCAACGCCATCAAAACTTGGTATTTGGATGAAGGTTTACACGTTAATATAAGCGAAACATTCATTATATAATAGCCGCAAAAATAAATTATTTACAAATTGACTTCTTCGACAAGGTAAAATATCTAGGTGTAATCATAGACCAAAACTCACCTGGAACAAACACGTGACAAGGGTTACTGAATGTGTAATAGCGGGCCTCTTGATGTGCTGCAGGCTCCTCAGTAAAACTTGGGGCCTAAAACCGAAAATGAGATGTTGGTTGGTGATACAAAAGTTGTCGGACCTGTTGTGGTAACTCCTGCTCTCAGCATTGTAATATCATGGCTGTTTCTAATCCCAAAGTTTGCTATTATTATAATAAACTTAATCAATATGCCACCACCCCATAGGACTGCAACAGGAACAGACACTAGTAGCGACAGTCCTTTCGAAAGGCAGATTCGTAGCCCTAGGAATATATCTAGGATAGAACTCTCGACAGAGAATTAGTAAGGCACACAAGTTTCACAAAAATAATATGTATAATAAAACAAAAATCAAAATTACCCACACATTACAATAAATTTCTTAATACACAATATGAATAACCTTTAAAAAATTGATAAAGTAAACTTTTATTGGAGAGTAGGAGAGAGTATTCGATACTTTATAAAAGATTTCTCCAGTTACAAGTTAGAAAAATAGTTTGATCTCACCAAATTCTACCATCTCTACCATTGGCACACACTAATTTATTAAAACAATTATTCAATAATTTACCAACAAAATTTATAGCTGAAAAAAAAAGTAGAATAATTTAAATTTCTTCCCAAAGTATACTACATAGTTTTACGTCCACCCTGACTCGTCCACGTTGACTGACCAATTCTCTGTTAGCGTCTCCATAATAACCAAAATAATTAGAACAATTACAAATTTCATAATTTAATCCTGGAATCTATATCTCGACGTCCTTTCGGATCGTCCACATTCACCGTCTGACACTCAACTTACGACTCTCCCCTGACCCCACGGCTTTCACAAAACCGTTTTTATTGAGTCAGCAAATTCTTATATGATATAAATGGTGTGCTACAATATGCTACTTATATAGGGTTTATTACAATGAGCTACTTGTATAAGGTGTATTACACTATTGTTACCTATGCATTATTAGTATGGTGGCAAAAAAAACAAACGATCACAAAATCATAGGCGCATGAGAATGCATGGAGCATAGGAGCATGAGAAGCAACAATCGAAGATTTGCTTGATCTGCTCCTTTTACATATGCATGTAAAGAAGGAAGAAACCCTCGGTGCCCAAAGAGTGAAATCCAGGAAATTAAAACCAGGTGATCTAGTTGGACATCTGAGTATTCTGAATGAATTTCAGTTAGTTTCAAGTTTTAAAGACCAAACCTACTGACACAGTACCAATGAGGCTCGGATTTTAATGGATATTTGAAGTTGTAATAACTGATCGCCAAATGTAGAGTTCTAGAGGACCGAAATTTGAAAACGGATCCCTTATCAGGTGGATCAAAAATGGAGGAAGGAGAATGCATTAAAAAAAGCACATGAGAAACAAGAATCTCTATCCTCTTGGACAGCGAGGCAGTACTTAAAGTCGTAAGTTCCTCTACTTGTAAATCTAATATAGTTTGGGAATGCCTACAAATAGTAAAGGAACTGACAAAGAACAACAAGGTTACCTTGATGTTGGTGCTTAAAAATGAATAGATAGAGTAGAATGAGAATGCTGATAATACGAAGGAATGTTCAGGATCATCATTCGTCGAACTAGAACTGTTTTCTGTTTTTTATTCCTTTCTAAAATTAATATCTTATTTCTTTATACATTTATATTAATTTTGCAACAACTTTACAACCACTAGCTGCTATACTCATCATGTCAGATAAATAAACAGTGGTAAGTTGCAGTGCCTCTAAATCATAGCCAGACTGAGCGTGATATATTGACTGCGACTGAATCGGCCTCGGGTTCAGCACCGCATAACTCTAAAACCTAGACGTATATTATCTTTTTTTATAATTCAGTATCCATGGTGAAATATGCCCAAAAAAGTAGTTGTCCAGAAAATAATATGATTATAATTTCAATTAGAAAATCAACTGTTCAAGTTGTGATCTTATTTTTAGTGCCTACTTCAATTCATTAAATTTTAAAATACCGTTAAATTTGTACCAACGGTTTTAATTAATAACACGTTAAATTTACATTGCTTTATCATGTATGAGGAATTTTCTAGTCACTGGGGAAAAATTACCCTCGCAACCCCTTATAATCCGCCCTTATGCTGGAATTGGAGAGAGCAAAGATCGATGTTATCCTATATTTAGCGCAACGCGTACTCTAAGAGCCACACCGCATGGTGGCCACTTTTTCTCGCCGTTTTCTTTTTCTTTGTCTTCTTAATATTTGACCAAATTTAAACAATTATTATTGTAAGTTAAAGCGATACTGTTATAAACAGCTAAGTCAATATGTTCATGTTAAAAAGAAACATGTAAATATTTTTGTATGATGTAACTATGTATTTTAGTTAGTCCTCAAATATAAATATACTGTGTGACATTGAAATTGCAACATTCGCAGGCATCACTTGCGTCATTAAGAGTCACTTTTTCTCAAGGAAAAGGTCACTTTTAGTCACTTAAAGCCCCATTCTTGGTAGTCCTCAACTAACAAGATTTATAAATTTCCCGCTGTTGTAATAAGGAATGAACCGATACACGATAAGGAATGACCCTCTACTGAGGAGAAGCAAAACGCCAACTTCATTCCATAATCACACGTCATCTCCTGTCAATAGTTCCCCGAATAGGTTTGTTTATTTGTGTTGTTCAAGCCACTTATTATCCGTAGTTCAATTTACGGAAATCCAGCAGGATGTAAAGTAGATATCTGTAACAACTTTTACCGGGTATAAATGAAACCTTGTTAATTTTCATTGTTTATGTAATCGATATTCGCTCGACGGACCCAAAGTGCTTCGCAAAACGTTACCCAAACTGTGGTTCTTGCAAATCGTTGTCTTGTTAACAGTTACCCATAATTTTTTATCGCGTATTTCTTGTTTAATACTGTTTTAAATTTATGTTCTCCAGTTCTACGGTAATTTCCAATTACTCAATTGCGAAACGATTGTTTTCGAAGTAGATAAAACGCAAAATTGCACCATAATAATTAATGCAAATGTAAAATGGCATACGGTATATATAAATAAAAAATTTAGAAACTTCACATACTGCATTTTTTCAAAGAATTTAAATCAAACAGAAGAACAATTGAATGTAAAAGAAAAAAGTTATGGTGGAAAATAGTTTCCCAAACATGTATACCGTATAAGTTTTGACACGACAAATTTGATAATAGGTCCTTATTCACCCCACCTAATTGAATTTACTTTTTACTTCGAATTTTGCTAAAATTCAATTAAAGCAGTGAACATTTTTGATCTACCCTGTATTTATGTTCATTCTGTTTAACATTTTTTTCCCTGTCTAGCAATATAATTCACTTTATACTTATTATGAATAATAACAGTCAAATCAGTTTAAATGTTTATATTTTAAAGCATGGAATATATTAATACTCTTCAATATAGGCGGCTGAATCTCCAAAACTAGTGGCGATCTGTTTACTATAAAATTATTGTTTGATAAAATAATACAACCACGATTAAAACCCCCCATACACACTCGAACATGCTCGGCTCGACACGAGCCCAACCCCGAACCGAGCATGCTCAACGATTCCCATACACGTCCGAACCGAACATGCCAACTTCAGTTTACCGCGAGTCTCATGCTGCATCATTACAAAATGGATCTTGAAATAACGATGGCAATTGTGGGTGGTTTTATATGTTTGGATGAACCTGCAATAAAAATGAGAAAGCGAGAAGCTTTTACAAATTTTTCATCCGCATCAAGATTAATTTCTTTGGCTTTTTCCACAAGTTTACCATAACTTTCCCCTTTTATATGTTTATTACTATACTTTTTACTTCTCACGTCCCAAAGGGCCCTGTTATCTCTGTATAAAGTAATGAATTCCGCCCAAAACTTTCTATTATCCGCGAACGACATCACAAAAATGTATCAATTTATTATTTATACAACGAAGTATATCACTCAACGACTTGCTATTTACCACACATGTACTAATATGTTGGCCGCTGGGCTCGTGTTGGTAGGGACCGTCGAGCCGAGCTCCGAGCGGAGCATTCCAACCGCCAACTGGGTTCGTGCAACCCACACACATTCAAATATGTTGGCCCAACTAGGTGCTCGCCCAACATATTCGTGTGTGTATGGGGCGTTTAAAACCAAATAAGGAACTAAATTAATTTCTAATAATTATCTCATAATGAATATTGGAAATGCTTTCCTTGCATAAATTGCATCATTTTATTATGTTATATTTAAGCTTTCTGAAAACAGAGGATGCATCTTTTTTTGCAGTTTTTAACACCGGTGTCCTTTTCCGTTTTAAATGTAAACAAATAAGACAAATAAAATTATAGCGAAAATCCACTCTCACCTCCCTGTAACTGCCCTAATAAATCATGATATTTAGATAAACATTTGACAAAACATGTAACATTTCGAATTTAATAAATGGTCCAAATTTAATTTTTTCGAATTAATTGGCAAATAACTATGTTGTATTTACCCCGTTTTAGGGGTTGTAGCTCCCTTATGAATTGATTTAAGGCAAATGTGTAAATAAAACAACTTACTTTTTAAGTTGAAGGAAGCTATGGGACACCCTATAAATTTAAATTGATTTCTGATTATTATTATTGAGAATAAATATAGAGGGTGTCTCACTAGGAACTGCATCGATCGATATAGGGAAAAGTACGTACCAGAAAATTTTGAAAATTTAGGGAACTACTAATGGCAGTATGGTCAGTCCAACTAAAATAATTACAAGCATCTGGCACTTCCGGTTATATCGGAAGTCGATACCAACTCGCTTATTTTAAATGGAATACCCTATATACTTTAGGATTTTCGAAAAGAGCATTAAATTCTGAGTCAAGAACATAAGATACCCTATGCCTAAACCCAGCTGTTTCAGAGATATTTGACATTTTAAAAAAATTTTGATAGGTGTAATGGTTTACAATAACCTTTATAACTTTCTTCGTGTAAAAGATACTCATTTGCTTTTTGGCATGCAGAAAGACCATAAGGTGAGCTACTACGCTCTACATTTTAAAGAAATTCAGTAATACTTACTTAAGTCAAATGTATTTTTTTTACATCAAGTTATGTATAATTAAATTCCTTTTTTTCTGATATAAATATTGTGGAGGTTTAACTTACAAGGTTTTTGAAATATTTGCGATTTTCTTAGAAATTCAAGAATTTTTAGTAAAAATTTTATCAAATTAGTCATGATTAGAAACAATCAGTAATGTCAGTCATTCTCTTATGTCAAAAAATGCTACCGCGTTTAAATTACACCCACGAAGACTTTTTGAATTTGTTTATTATTTATGGAGAATGTGATAAAGTAATATTAAGAACTTGCAGTACAATTCCTACTCGGTATCCACAAAAACGGAAACTGTCATCAAACACTGTAAAACACATACTGGATAATTTTAAAAACTATGGTTCTGTCAAAGCAAGAATTCAAAAGCGGAAGCTTATTGTTGATGACGAAAACGTAGAAATAGCATTTCTGGGATATTTTCATGCATTTCCAATGATGTCATTAAGACAAGCTGCTCTGGAATCGGGATTATGCAAGGATTCAGTTCACAGAATCTTAATTAAACGTAAATTTAACCCATTTTCGTTCCAAATGGTTCAACGATTAAAGAAACAGATTTTCTAAGAAGAGAAAATTTTTGTGAATTTATTCTAATAGGTCTGTATGCGAAGATTCTTATTTGGGAAATATTATATGGTCAGATGAAGCTAAATTTACCAAAAATGGACTTTTTAGTCGACACAATTCACATTATTGGAGTGACTCGACTCCTCATGTGTTCAGGGAGTGAAATTTTCAAGAAAGTTGGCAGTTTAATGTTTACTGTGCCATAAGAACCGATAGAGGGCATTAGAATTTTCTCAGGAAAATTTAAACAGTAAGTTATAAAGATTTCTTCTTCTGCTGATATGTATAGTTAATTCTTTTGTTTTTGTTTTTTTTTAGATGGAAGATATCTAAATATTTTACAAAATTTGAATAATATCTATTTAGAAAATTTACCTCTCGCCGAATATAGAAACATTTTTTATCAGCACGACGACGGTGTTCCCCCACATAACGCGTATTTGATAAATAATTTTTTTACAAGAATCTTTTTGCGATTAATGGATCGCCAATAATGGACATTTCATATGGCCTCCTCGCTCTCCCGATTTATCAATTTTAGAATATTTTATTTAAGGAACTATTAAAAATAAAGTTTATGAGAGCCCATTAACAACTATTGAAGATTGTATGTAGAGAGTAAGAAATGCATTTTAAAACTTATCACAGGATTCAATTAGAAGAGATACCCATGAAGAACTCATCCGAAGGTGCCAAAAATGTGTGGAGGTTCGGGGGCGGAATTTTGAACAATTATTAAATTAAAATGGAATCATGTTTTTAGTTGATTTTATCTTAGCTATTTTAGTTTATGCAAAGTGTCTTCAATCCAAATAATAGGCATGTTACAGTGTTTAGCGTTATTTTCTGTTTTTGTGGATATCTAGTAAAAATGTACTACAAGTTCTTGATATTACTTTATTACATTCTCCATAAATAATAAACAAATTCAAAAAGTCTTCGTGGGTGTAATTTAAACGCGGTGGTATTTTTTGACATAAGAGAATGACTCACATTACTGATTGTTTCTAAACATGACTAATTTGATAAAATATTCACTAAGAATTCTTGAATTTCTATAAAAATCGCAAATATTTCAAGAAGTTGTACCTTAAACCCCCACAATGTTTATATTAGAAAAAAAAGGAATTTAATTATACATAACTTGATGTAAAAAAATAGAGGGTGTTGTGTTGGACTTAAGCAAGTTTTCTCGGTTTGAAATTTACAAAATGTAACGTCAAAAATGGAACACTTGTTATACTATTATTGAATTTCTTTAGACTGTAGAGCTTAGTTCACCTTATGGTCTTTTTGCTTGCCAAAAAGCAAATGAGTGTCTTTTACACGAAGAAAGTTATAAAGGTTATTGTAAACCATTACATCTGTCAAAATTTCTTTAAATGTCAAATATCTCTGAAACGGCTGGGTTTAGGCATAGGGTATCTTACGTATTTCTGACTCAGAACTTTATGCTCTTTTCGAAAACCCTAAAATATATAGGGTGTTCCATTTATAATAAGCAAGTTAGTATCGACCTTCGGTATAGCCGGAAGTGCCAGATGCTTATAATTACTTTAGTTGGATTAACCGTACTGCCTTTAGTAAATGCCTATGTTTTTAAAATTTTCTGGTGCGTACTTTTACCTATATCGATCGATGGAGTTCCTGGTGAGACATCCTGTATAGTATGGTATACTGCTGCGTTGGGAGAAAATTAGGAAAAGGAAATAAAATGGACAGAGTACGTAACAAATTTTCACTTTTAACTGAATTTTAATAAAATTCGAAGTGAGAAAGTAAATTTAATTAGATGGGGTCAATAAAGACTTAATATCACATCACTCTGTGCCAAAATATACAGGGTACACATTTTTGGAAAAATAGGCTTTTTTGCCATAACTTCTTTATTTTACATTAAATTGTTTTTCTGTTTGAAAACTTAGATTTCTAGGAAAACATGTTATATGCACAGTTTTAAATTTTTAATTTATGTCAATAACTAAGCCGTAAAATCAAAGTGTCCTATTAGATGGTCTACTCTAAACTGCATTTCGTTTATTTTGTCTGTAAGTAGCATGGACTGTGTTGCTTACAATTTGATAAATGGCGAAATAATAATATTTTACGACAAACCAAATAGACGGCAACTCCATCGTACTTTAAGTCCGGAAATCGAGAAATACATTTTTGAATACGATTAACACGCTTGATATTACACGACATAAATATAATGTACATAAAATACAGAAATCGTACGTCTAACTTGTACAGCTTATAGATTTACACCGACAATTCGAATTCGGTGCTCAGTCTATTCATGCCCTCTATCTGACTCCTTTCCAATGCCCCGAAATGGCGGCACGATTTGGTAATCTATACCTCATACTGCAGTCACAACAAAGAGATTCCTGTAAGATGAAAATTTTTTCAATGGCCTGCAAGATCACCTGTTCTTTCACCAATCGATCTTATAAGGAACGTGACAGGCAGACAGCAGATTTATTATTGGTTTACCAATAGGCCTTCAGCGCTTACGACAGACGATTAGGACAGCTTGGAACACACTACTTTAAGAAGAAAACGTCTGGCTGTCTAATTTAAAGCACACCTCACTGCGATAAAGAGTGTGTATGACCGCGTAAAGCACTTATTGTTTAACAAAACAAAAATCATTAAAATATTTTTACGATTACTAGATGCATTTTATTCACGTAGTAGATGAACAAAATTATGTCGATATTGTGGTCACTTGATTTCTATTTCCATTTACAAAATAATGTGATCAGAAAGAAGGTGTCATACCTTGAAGATTTACTGTTTAATTTTCTTTGTTCCATTGTATGTTGGAAAAATGTTTCTTTACTCATCCATTAAATCCCGAAATTTCGCATAAAAATTGGTCACGTAACTTTGATCACGTAGTACGGTAGCATATTATCATAAAAAAGTATTATGGCCTTATTATCGTTTCCCTGTCCTAATTTACCTTTCAATGTGTGTTTGGTCGTACATTTTAATAAAATTGTTCAAAAACACGGAAAGAACCTTTAAAGCGGGAGACGATCCAAACTCATGGAGCGCAAGCACAAGCATGGAATTACAAAGTTTTACTTTTTAATTTTATGCAAAGACCTGACAGTGTGTTTACACTTAATTAAATTAGTATTTAACTAAGTTTTTTGAAACAAAGGGAATTGGATTGAAGAGTTTACATGAGTTTAAATTACAATTAACTGGAAACGCCGCTACTTTCATTGTTTTTTATCTCTCTATTCATTTTAACAAAAAATATGCCAGTGTTTTCTGACAAGTGTTGATATGAGTCCTGATAAATCTAATAATTTATAGGAAAGTTATAAAGGTTATTGTAAACTATTACACCTGTCAAAATTTTTTTAAAATGTCAAATATATCTAAAACGGCTGGGTTTAGGCATAGAGTATCCTACATGTTTTTAACTCAGAATTTTATGCTCTTTTCGAAAACCCTAAAATATGTAGGATATTCTATTTAAAATAAGCAAGTTTTTCGACTTCCGGTATAACCGGAAGTGCCAGATGCTTTTAATTATTTTAGTTCGATTGACCACACCGCCATTAGTAATTCCTTAAATTTTCAAAATTTTCTGGTGCATGCTTTTTCCTATATCGATCAATACAGTTCCCGGTGAGTCACTCTGTATTATGTGTTGTTAATGTATCGAAAAGAAATGAGATTCGAAATAAAATACCATAGCGAATTCTGCCCTTCATCCATAATTGATCGTTCGAATGAATATTTCATATAATCGAAATGAAACATGACAACTACTAATTTTACGCGTCATTCATAATCGATTATTCGAAAGATCATTCTATTATTCAAAGCGATTATTTCGATTCGATTATTAAAATATATCAGTTATTCCCAACACTACTATAACTGTAAAGCAAGGAGTGCGGAAAACCAGCGCAGCGTGTACATTTTACAATAAGCATGGCATATGCGGGCGTTAATAATCGTGAAGATAGCGGGAAGTAGAAATTGATGGTTATATAGGTACAGGATACAGGCATTTGTGGCCGGTTGATTTGAAAAATGCTTACTGAGTCAATTTTAAATAATATATATTTATGAATTCTTAGTCAATACTTACAGTTCTGATTGGTACTTCATCATTTTCAGATAAACTTTTATGTATGTATGTGAGCGTATGTGTGTGTTCGTATGTGTGGAGACGTGTATGTATGTGTATTAGTGAATGTTAGATTATACTTATTGCCCAATCAAGTGTGTATATCGACACCCTTACGTGTATACTTTATATTTATTGCACCCCATTGTATTATTAAGTATCTTGTAACTAATGAAATTTCTGCAAATAAGTTTTATTATTATATTATTATAAATAAATAACGTTTTATATGAAATGAAAATATGAAGTATTTTTATTCACAGGTTATGAAATATATTGACACTATAAAATGATTTACTGGAAATTCTGCGTGCATGTACCAATATGTTCGAAATTATTGCAAATAAAGCGATTTATGACCATTCACGAATCAGATAGATATAAAATATAGGTATTTCAGTACATTTCCGCTTTTAGTATCTCTTAAAAGGATTTGTACCTTTACGAGAATCTGGACCTCAATAAGTTATTACAGAAATTGGAGGAAAATTATTAACTGTCTCAAATGATATATTTTAAAGTAAGATGAATGTGTCTTGGCAATCAAGTCGGCATCATCAGATGATTAAAACTGATATTCTATAGATGTTTATGTTTACCTGGATATAGTAGTGAACGACATCAATTATAATAAAATTACATATTTTAAGCGCTAGCAATTTATAATTTTTAAATATAAAGTTTACGTCACCAACATTTTTAAAAATTGTACTCCGTGTACATTTTGCCAGATTTAGATAGTTCTATTTTTTATAAAAAATACAGCCATATTAGATTTGGAAGGCATATTTTTAACGTTGGGTGAAAAAATTCAGATTTTCAGACTAATATGTACTGAAAATATCACATTAATTTGTTGAGTGACCTTTTGATAATGTCCTAGAAATAAAGTAAATGCTACATGCCTATTTTCTATAATAATTGACGTAATTCATCTTATTTCCGGTCGTATTCGCTATTTCAAATCATTCGAGTTGTCCGTCCTATTCACATACTGCTTTACTTTTTGAGTATGCCCTAACAATCAAATGGAGTCAAATCTTGATACCTAGCGAACCATTCCATCAGTTTTCTATTTATTCATCAAACTTGGAGAAAAATAACCAAGGTCTGCTCGATCGAGAGCTGCTAATGCGAACTTTGGCTTCATCTTGTTACATACAAATATCATTCCTACGAATATCTTCTTTATTTGAATCGGGAAATGTTTCGATAAATTCTACAAATTCTAAATTCTTACAACAAAAGCAAACTACATCTTTGTAGAATAATTGTTAAACTAGGTGTCAAGTGTAAAAAACAAAAAAGAAAATTTTATTGGAATTTGGAAAAATTAGAATTGACATGAATGATATAATTGTATTTATATACCTTGTATAGGCTAATGTGTGCCTTTTTATGTTTATACTGGATTTGTCCTAAAAAAATCAGTTTACTAGGTTGCCAGTGACAAATATTCAGTCAACTTGGAAGCTCATGGCATTTTTTTTGGTGGAATTTTCAAAAATTGAAAAGATTTTTGATTCTCGTTTAAAGCAAAAATAAATATTTTTGGGATATAAGATGATCTAAAATGAAAATACTCAATCACCAAAATATAACCATCTTGAGAAGAGGACGAGTACAAGGTTGGTTGTCACTGTTACTATCTTTATTTTTATAATAATAACATATATTTGAAACTTGTAAAAACTATATCCCGTTTTTATGCAAAATTATTAAATAGACATCGATATTTGCTAATTTGTGAAATCCGAATATAAAATAGCACCAAATATAAAATTTTCTGTATGTGGAAATATGTTATGACTTTTATTTTTATCGTATTCTTCGTTTTCGAAACAATATTATATTACTTTACTTTTAATGAAGAGACGATAAAGTGCTAAAAAAATTTCTATTATAAAAATGTGTATGAACGATAAAGTAGCCCTTTAAAATAGTAAGTATCTTACATACAAGAGGAAAAAAGTTGTTAAGTGAATTATATACTGACAGATATGAATAATAACCAACAAACTACCCAGGGCGTTGATAAATGAACTCGAGGTAAAAATTGCATTACTAAGTAATTTTACTCTGTATTTACCAAGTGATAAGCTAAGGTCAAGCGCTTCGCATATTTCTTATAATTTATCACAAAAAACGAATATTCTCTTCTAAATCAGCTGGTTTTCTAGGGAACCAAACAACTTGGAAGCTATTGATAAATAACTTGAAAGAAATATACAAACTCTGACTGATCCTTTTGGTACAGAGATTGATTTATAAATGATTTAAAATAATTTATAGGACAGTGGCTTAATACCCAAAGAAGGTAGGAATCTGTTTCAGGATTGATATGGGAGAGGGTCTCGTTTTCCCCAATGGATTTCGATTGTATCATGATTATCTTAAAATTCATATGTTGTCAAGTTGCAAGATATTAATTAATTTAATACCAGTATTGGCAATTTTAGAAACAACTTGGTGAAACATCCTGCATATGAATTTTATTTAAACATAATAAATTTGTAGAGACTAATGTAAAATATGTAATTCATAATCATGATATTAAAATTCAACTTTCAATAACCCAAGCAATGCCTTGAATAGCTACTGTCAAATGCTGACTAATGAAAAAAATATAGAAATGGTAAATGGGAATGTTAAGAAAAATATGTATGGCAGTTAGTTGATTTTTGAGGGTGCTCCAATGTAGAGTAAAAAGCACATCTCCCTCGCAGGCAAGTTGGCGTGGCAGGTTTTATCCCTGTTATTATGTTTTGAAAGTGTTATGAATTGTTTTGTAAATATGACTTTTGGTATTTTTTAATAGATTTGTGTATTGAAATTCCAAATTCAGTCCATTTTATTACTTGTTTACTATTTAATTATTAACCCTCTGAAGTATTACTACACTCATAAGCAAAACAAGTCAACCCCCACTCGTGACAATATGTAAGTAACATTATAACATAAAAATTCGGCTGAAGCTTTAGCCCTTGACCCTCCCGCTCAGCGTTTATCAATATTTGCTTTGATTGAGGGTAAAGTAACTCAGTCGTAATGTACCTGTAAATTCTCATCCACATGCAAAATGTCCCAGGGATTAAAACAGTCCTTTAAATATTTAAAAAAAATTGCAACTCCACAACCAACTATTTGTCCAGAATTTCGCTTTTGATTGAGGGTAAAGTAACTCGTTCATACTGTACAGGGTTATTCATTATAAATTACCCACCCCTTATCATCGTTATTATTGCTTATAAAAAAAAAAGTTTTAAATAACAGTTGTGTGGTTACGACTGAATTTTGTTAAAATGCTATCAAAAGTACAGTAGCGTGAAGATTTCAGGGGATACAAAAAAAATTTATTTTTTTTAAATGGGATACCCTGTATATTATTAAATTTTTGGAATGATCCTTTTTTCCTGATTTCAAAAATATACTATATATTACTCCTATCATATACCATTTTTGAATTATTGAACGTCGAATATCTTAGTTAAACTAGTTACTGTAAATATGGAAAAGTTAACATTATTAAAGTAAGTTATGAAAGTGACAACTATTATATTTGATAAGTTACATTTCTTTAATGAAATAATCAAAATGGTTTACAGTGAGGAAGAAAAAACCAAATATTTATACAAAATAGGTAACAAAGATTTATTTAGGAAATTTAAATATAAATAAATGATAATTCATAAAAGATGGTCGATGTGTTCACCATTATTGTCAATGCATAATTGATGACGTCTTCATATATTTATAATTGCACCGGAAATGGCTTCATTATTTACATTCATATTGTTTATTTCAAGTCGAATCCTGTCTTTAATGACTTGAATACTATTATTATTATTATTGACAATGTCTTTTAGAAATCCCCAAAAAAAATTATTTCATAGGGGTCAAATCCGGAATGTTAGGTGGCTATTTAATAGGTTCATTATTCTCTATCCATATTGGGAATACATTATTCAAATGATCTCGAACGAGTAGGACACTATGCGGAGTTGCCCCATCCTGCATCCAAATCAGAACAAGTTCGGCTTCCGGAAAATTCTGCAATAGAATATTTTCTGCTTCTGGGATACTTATTTCCAGATAGGTAACTCCAGTTAAAGTATAATCATAAAATATATGCCCAACAATTTTGTTTCTGAAAATTCCACACCAAACGCTAACAGTTTTTCTTCCTGATTTTTTTTATTTGTTTTACCAATCTTTTTCTGATGTGCATGTTTTCCTACAACCTTCGATTTTTCCTATTAGAAACTCCTGCCGTAGAAAAGGATGATTCATCAGTGCATAATATTTTAGTAAAAGAATCGGGATCTTCATCCAACTTTTGTATCATCTGGCGGCAAAAGTCCAGCCTTTTCCATTTATGAGCCTCAGTTAAAACTTGTACGGGTAAAATTTTATATGGTCGGTAGCTGTTATTTTTTAACTTTTACCTAATTGATCGCCTGCATTATTAATACTACATTCAGAATTTTCTAAAAAATAATACAATTTTTTAAAAAATCTATTCGCAAATAAATATGGTTGAGCTTACCTTCGAAATGAAGCAGTATATCTAGCTGTTCTTCCTGTTTTGCTTGAACTACACTGGAGGTATTATTCTCCTTTCGGTAAATATTTTTGAACATATTTTCTGATAGTGTTGGATGATTTGGATACAACACCCCAAATGCTCTTTTTGCTATACGTTTATTTTTGTTATTTTGTATTTAACAAGTAATTTATAATGAATAACCCCGTACCTGTAAATTTTCATCGATCGGCAAAGGGTCCCAGAGATTAAAATAACCCTTCAAATATTATAAAAAAATTGCAACTTCACAACGAGCTATTTGTCCAGAATTTCGTTTTGATCGGGGGTAAAGTAACTCATTCGTAATCTACCTGTAAATTTTCATCGACTTGCAAAGGGCCACAGTAGTTGAAACTACCTTGGAAACATTTGAAAATGTATAACTTCACAACCAGCTTTATTTCCATTTTCTTGTTTTGATCAAGGATAAACAAACTCCTTAGCAATGTACCTGTTAATTTTTATAGCCTTGCAAAGGTTCTCAAAAAGATAGTTGGGTATTTTCCCCATTTCCGTATATATATTTTATATTCAGTTTAAGGTCGTATTATTTATTACTTTTTTAGTCGACCGCGAAAATTATTTATATGTTATTAAACAAGTTTGGAAAACCGTATCCTCAAAGGTGAAGGAAAAAATATGGATATTTTCAGAAATATTTCCATATTCCACATTTCCCTTTTTTCATGTTCGGTGAACATTACTTTAGCATTTTAATATATTTTAATATTAGTTTCGCTTTGATTGGTTAATACGTGTCTTGGAAATATGTTTATAAATGGGCATAGTCAGAGATTTACTCGGAGGAATTAAGCACAATTCAGGGGTTGACGTTTATCTTTATAACGCATCGCAGGAAATCGTTGTGTTCATTTTGCATTGAGGTCACCCTTTTTGGGAGAGAGGAGGTTCCCAACTACATCTATGAGCTTATCTAATGATTGATAATCAACTAATCATAATAGAAATTTAACATCCCAGCTAAAATAAATTAATTAGTTTCTTGGGTAAATCTTCTACGAACGAAATTTTTTTTTGAAATGAAAAAAAATGTGGAATGGAATGTGTTGTTCTTTCAATTTAATTCAATGCATTTTTTACGTAAAATAAATCGTTTCTGAGAAAATTGGGAACCCTGACAAAATCGCCCTAGATTCGCCACTTAAAGATGGCGAACTTAACAAAAATCAGATCGGTGAGAACTTTTTATGGGTTATTTAGGAAGACAATTATTACAATAATCCTATAAAAAAAAATTATTACTAATTTTGTCTCCGAGGATATACATACATATATAAAACGTAACTATCTCGCCCGTACTATTAAATAATAGTATTTTATATAGCAAGGGGATAAAAAGGTGTTTTTTTTACAAGTGGGACGTTTATAGTACGAGCCGAAGGCGAGTGCTATAAACCACACTAGTAAAACAAAACACATTTTAGTCTCGAGTTACACACAGAATTTTTTATATCGCAATTCGAAATTAGAAAACAGTATAATTTTGTAAAAATACGGCAAATTGACAAAGTTACCTTGTCGTAATGACTAAATTCTATTGCTGTTTCCATAGAAACCAATAATAAAACAACTAAATATTGAACGATTTAAACGTAGCCTTTGACACATTCTACTTTACAATAATTATTATTTGGAACAAAATGAGTGATAGTGAGGAATATTTTATTTCTGGTACTCCTCCGGAAATCAGGGAGCAAGCAATTGCTGTAACTTTAGATTTATTACCAGCAAAATATAGAAAATTGTACGAAACAGAATATGATTTGTTTATGCACTGATGTAAGCAGAAAACTGTGAATAATATCTGAGTCTGTTCTTTTGACATCTATCTGAAAGCCCAAAAACTTTAAAATATTCCCTGGTCCATGTTTTCGATGCTTAAAGCAGTTTTGAAAGTAAAGAATAATGTAGATGTATGCAATTATCAAAAAGTAAAAGCTTTTTTGAAAAGACAATCCACTAGGTATAGGGCTAAGAAATCTGAAGTTTTTGACAGAGCAGATGTCGAACGTTTTTTACTAGAAGCACCAGATGAATAGCTTTTAATGTTGAAAGTTGTATTAATAATGGGCTTGACTGGCGCTTGTCGTCTCGAGGAATTCTGCAATATGACCATTGATGACATTGTGAGAAAAGACTACATGCTGGTTGTTAAAATATCTGATTCGAAGACCCACATTGAAAGGACTTTCACGGTAATTGGTGAGACAGTTAATGGAATAAATCCACTAAATATATAACCCCACAAAGGGGTTTTTCCTCAATATCGAGAAGAAAAATGTACGGTCCAACGAGTTGGTATTAATACATTTTCAAAAATACCAAGTATTGTAGCTAAATACCTTAACTTATCTAATTCTGAGCAATATACGGGTCACAGCTTTAGGAGATCTTCGGCATCAGTATTAGCTGGTTCTGGAGCTGATATTCTTACCTTAAAACGTCATGGGGGGATAGAAATCCTCAACAGTTGCTGAGGGATATATAGAAGATCCATCCAGAATAAAAAGGAAATTTCAAAACACATATTTTCAAACAATACTACAGAAATGACTATGTCTGCCGATGGTGAAAATCAAACCAACCACTATATTAATAAATACAAATGAATCAAATATTTTTCGCACATCTAAAACTATAATTTCAGGAATAAATGTAAATAATGTTAGTAACAGTACTATTCATATAAATTTTCGTTAAATTATGAATAAAATTGTTAATGAAATTTGTTAATAATTAATAAATGCTTGATGTAAGAACTTTAATTTGTTGTTTGTTGACTATTAAGTTTTATTTCACACTATGAAATAAAATTTCTTTGTTTCACACTTTTTTCTTTATTTTTCATTTGACAATAATGACATTGTTTTGATTCATTGAACCTGTCCAATAAATACCATTTTAGGATATGGCGTTACAAAAATATTATTTTTATTAGTATTTTGTAAAATGTAAACTTACCATCAGTTCTAAAAAATCTAGTTCTTAGTCAGTAAAACTTACATATTCCACTTTCTGCAATAATTAAAAAGTAAATTTTAATTAGAAAAGTAAGTATTCATTCATTATAAATTTCATCTAGGTTGATAACAAATTGTACTTATTTAGTCAATAACATCGTCTGCTCGGGCTAAATGAACCGTATTCAAATGTAGTGTAATTAACAAAAAAAATGCACAGCTTTTATGAGCACATAGAAGGCTTTGTATTTAATTCACATAAATGCCAACAAATTAGAGGCTTTAGTGTTAAAACTAAGGCTGAAACGTGTGAAACGCGAATATCATTAGCGACTATTCATTTTACATAGAGGACAAAAATGTGTTTCATTAAATCTTATTAAATAGATATGCTTTTAATGCACTTTTAAACCAAGCTGTATTATGGTATTGTCTATAATTAATATCAATATTAATATTTTTTTAGATGTTACACATTTTTAGATGGGCAGACATATTTAAAAAAAAACTATGATAAAAGACATTTTGGCGCAGCACAGTGGGACGAAATGCCGAATACGTGGACAAAAGTCTCAATATTATTAAATTTGAACGACATGTAGTATTTATATGTTTTTGAGGTGGCTGAATTCGAATCTAATATCAAAATTTTGAAATTCAAAATGGTGGCAAACATTTTAAAAAAATTAATAAGTTCAAATTGGGTATTTATATGTTTTTGAGGTCGCTGAATTCGAATCTGATATCAGAATTCTATCCGCCATATTATTTTCAATTGTCAAATTTTAATGTTAGATTCGAATCCAGCGAGCTCAAAAACATATAAATACCGAATTTGAACTTATTAATCCGGTTATTTGAAATTTTTTTTCCGCTATATTGGATCAAAAACTGTAAATCACTAATTTTCGATAAAATTGAACAATATTTAGAGCTTTTTTTAACTTATGGGCAATCCATTTCACTATATATAATATGTTTATTTTCAAGATACGAGTCAAAATATTAAAAATAGCACATTATTTGTCTTTTTTTTAACGTATTTTTGTTATTGTACGCTAGATATCAATTAGTACATAATTTACAGTCATAGGGACTATTTTCTTTACTATTCCAGCATTCTATACGAAATGAAATAAAAAATCAACATATTGCAGCTGGAGCTCCATCTGTTGTTTAGTAACGGATTCGTGGCTATTCGCGAGATTTTATCCTTCAATCTTAATGCAAATATAACCTGGTTTATCGGAAAATACAAAATTTAGTGAAATTCCGTGGAATTCGTAACTTATCTCTCACTTTTCACTGAATTTTATCAAGGTTGTTCGTTATTTTACAGTATACTTGTTAATTTGAATAACAAAAGTTAATACATTACTTAACAAGTTATTGACCGTTTAAAATCAAGTACATACCTTGAGGAACATCCTTCATTTTCAATATTGGGAATAGTCGTTGACAGAATCTCTACGTGCACTTTAATTTTCGCACAACTTTTCAAGCACACAGGGCTTGACACGCCACTAATAAAAGTACGTCACTTTCGACTCGCTGTGTAGCTTCAGAAAAAAACAGCTGACCGATTCGGTTACCGGAATTCAATGGTGCCAACATTATTGTAGCCAACCAAACATAAAAAATCCCTACATTAAAACTTTCCTTTTGTGCCTTTTGTCCACGTATTCGGCATTTCGTCCCACTGCGCGCAGAGGTTAATTTAACAACTTTTTTGAATAATTTGTAGGATAGTGGCGTAATATTCAAAGAAAGTACGAGAAAAATCGTTGTGCCTCAGTGGCGGATCATGATTTTGTGGGGTCCCAGGCGCAACCTAATCTGGAGGCCACCTATTGAGTCTACTAGGAATTAAAATATCATTTTGAGATGGTTCATTAGAACAAACAAAGCAGAAAATCGTAACGTTTTTTATTTTTTAAATAAACAAATATATGACAAATAAGATACGAAAATGAAAAACATTCTCAGGCAGTAGAAAAAAATAAATGCATCAAGGTACGTTTAAAATGGAACTTTCCTTGTCTTCATTCCTGGGAACATATCAATAATAGGTTCATAATCTAGCAGTTGAACAATATCATTTTCTATAAATATGAGTGACAAATTGCTCAAATGTAACTGGCTTAATAAATTACGTAAATATTTCTTAACCAGTTTAAGTACAGAAAGTGACGTTCACTGCTTGCTTGTAGATAGACATTGTCAGAAATTGAGTAGTGGTGAGAGATATGAAATTTCTCGTATGGTCTAAATGCTACTATCCGACCGTTTTCATAGATGTCTCTGTGGCGGAGCGACTTGCGAAGCAAGTACCGAGAGCGGCGACCTCTAGCCCAGGTGGACTAAACTACTGTTATTAAATATGATTTGAACGAAACAACTACTCAGCGGGCAAGTACCCCGACCTTCATTGGATTACACCTTCAAATAATAATAAT
>JANEYF010002463.1:600000-802500 GCA_029963845.1 Rhamnusium bicolor
AAACGAGTGAGAAATGATGAAATAAAATCAAGAAAGCTCGTGTAAAAGGTGAAGCCTATAGAAACTACGGAAATATATTAGTCCCTGCGAAACAATTAGCAGTCTGTCAGTACAAGAACAAATGCACTGAAAAACTACTCGATGTGGAAAAAGAAGATATTTTTAAAAAATTCTATGAGATTCCATCTAAAAACTAACAAGATGTGTTTCTCCAAGGCTTAATAGTTTGTAAAGAAATTAAGCGTAAACGACCACATAAAGAAGGAGCACAGAATAGGGCCAACTCTTTTTCTTATAGCGTTCTACTTGGCAATGTTAGACAAAAGGTTTGTAGGAACGCTTTCTTTGGTTTGTATGAAGTTTCAAACGCACGTATAAAACGAATTAGATGTTTGTTACAAGCAAGACGCACTCCAGTTGACAAAAGGAGAAAATAAAGAAGTGGAAACGCTTTAAATTCTTCAGAAGTTATTGCAGTTACAAAACATATTTCCGTCAAAACAAACTCATTATGGTACTCACAAACGTAACTACCTGGATGCAGAATTGAACGTTAAGATAATGCATTCTCTATTTTTGGAAAAGTATCCGGCATCAAAAGTGAAGTATGAGTATTATAACAAAGTGTTCAGATAAAATTTTAATTTGTCATTCGGAAGACCACAGGTAGATGTGTGTAATGAGTGTGAAACCCTTTATTTAAAACTAAAAAACGAATCCCTCAATGATACGTCTAAAAGAGTTGCTGCAGCAGAACTTCTGATTCACAAAAAACGATCGAAGAAATTATATAATGCCTTGAAAGCTTCGAAAGAGCTTTGTATCACACAAGGTAATGTGCTATTTCGTTTGAATACATGCAAAATTTGCAATCGCCCCGATGTCCTGCTCAAGATCTATTTTATTTATCTCAATTAACTGTTAGCATGTTTGGTGTGCACAATATGAAGACAGACAATGCAGTTTACTTTATGTACCATGAAGGCCAAGCAAAAAAAGAGCCCAAATGAAGTTTGCTTATAATATTACAGAATTACATCTGTTTTGCGATAATTGTCCCGGGCAAAATAAAAACCATGTTGTTCTCTGTTTTTGCTCAGCCCTTGTCAACTCAGGCCGGTTTCAGAAGATCGAAATCTTTTATCCTATTCGTGGGCATTCATTTTTGCCTTCCGACAGGGACTTTGGTCTGATAAAGCATAAGTTAAAGAAAACAGAAGGGGTCTATACACCAATGGAATATGTTGAGATGATAATAAGCTCTTTCGCAAAAAATAACTTTACAGTACATGTAGTAGACTCCTCGCATATCAAAGACTTCCGGAATTGGTGGAGCAAATACATCAAGAAAGATGTGATTTCAGTGGAAACATCTGCCAGATCAGTACCCAGAAACGCAAAAGAACGCTTTAACATTTCAAAATTTCATTACTACTTGTTCAATGCAGATAGTGGGAACGATGTTATTGCAGCCTATAGTCTTTGGCTGCAAAGGAGGAGTTATCACGAATACTTTTCCGCTGCTATTGCCAGGAGTAATGACGACTGATTTTCCAGTAGATTCTGCTATTCCTAACAGGATAGTTCCAATTTTTGTGAAGAAATTGGAGCATATCAAAAAGTCTTATAAGTTTGTGGACCAATATGAAGAAACCCAGAACTTTTGGAGAGACATTTTAACTTGGCCCACCATTGCGAAGGATGAAGACATGTAATTTTTTGAATTTTTATCACTTAATTAAGTTTCTATTTTAGTTCAGTTTTACTTATTATCCACATTTTTTTTATGTTTCCTGTTTTCATAATAAAATTTTGGAAAAATACATAGTCGTATTTCATTTAATGCAGAAACAACCCAAGGCCATGTAACATTTGACATCCTGACCTTCTTTGACATGACAGACAGTTACCTGTTTCATAGTATTTTGTTAGCTATTATGCTGCTGTATGTCATATTACATTTCAGAAGTTATCTGAAAATATTTAAGATAAGTAGTTTTTTTAAATTATCCCGAAACTCGTTGTTTGTGTCTTGGGTTGTTTCTGCAATCAGTGATTCAATTGTGATATTGCATCCGAAATATATTTCAATCACTATCCAGAAAGAGACAATCTAATAAAGCTATTTTTAGGAAGTTAAAAGAAAATCTCATTAATTGTGGGTCCTTCAACAAGCCAAGATAAAAAAAAATCAGATATTTTTATCTAATTTTATAATACATTACAATTACAAAATAAAAATTCAAATTAAAGTAAATATTCAAACTGATGTCCGTTATGTTCGATACATAAATTACACCTGTTCAGAACACTCTGAACTGCATTATAAATATGAAGATTTGAAATGGAATTCACACAGTCTATAAAATTTTATCAGTTAATTTATGTTGGTACTGGTTTTCTTGCATATGTATAATGTCTTTAATGTGGCCCCAAAAGAAAAAATCCGTTAAGTCTGGTGATGCTGGTGGCCACCTCACTGGTCAGTTACTTCCCATCAAGTTATTTCCAAAATTGGTATTTAATAATTCTGAAACGGTCCTGATATGAGGTGGTGCACCATTTTGTTGGAAGAACTGATTTCTTGCCTCAATTAAGAGTAGATTGTCCATAAATTCCTCAATAATTTTCTGATTTAAGATTTTGTAGTACCGTTGGCCATTAAAATGTTCTTGATATATGTGATATGTTAAAACACGATTGCCACGTACAGCACACCAAACACTAAAATTAAAGCGTCCCTGAGATCGCACGTCAACGGTACGGTGAGGGTTCATATCAGATCAATAGTGTTCGTTATGCCTGTTGAAACTTCCTACACTGCTAATGTAGGCTTCATCTGTCCTAACTACATTTCTAGAGAAGAATGGATCTTGTTGACTTTTTTTGACGATACCATATGCAAAACTTCAATCATCGCTGAAGATCAGTTGGTTGCAGGTGATATTGTTTCCTTATTGTATAAGGCCTGAATTTGTGCGTCTTCAAAATACCCAAAATCAGCCTCAATTTAACGACTTGCAATTGAAGGATTTGCAACCGCCGTTACAGTTATAGAAGTTTCTTCAGCATCTTCAGTGTTGTAATTTTTTGATCTTGGCTTGTTGAAGAATCCACAATTAATGAGACTCTCTTTTAATCTCTAAAAAATAAATTTATTAGGTTGTCCTCTTTCTGGATAGCGATTGAAATATATTTCGGATGCAATATCACAATTCTTATTACTTTAAATCAAGCATTCTAGCATAACATATTTCTCGTAATTTTGGTAAGACATCTTCACTTTTACAATAATTAAATGGAGTGTAATTATGGCGGAAACAAAAGTATTAATATGCACGGAACAGAAAAAGTTAATCTGCAATTTACTGTCAAACGGATAAACACTGTCATAGGTGACACACGCCTACTTGAATTAAATATAAAAAACGCAAAAAGTAATGTACTAAAAGAATATTTTCGTTAATAAATACTTACACATCAAAAGCGACCACACATATGATATAAAGTTTTAAAGGAGAAAAAATTTTCCTTTTTAACGAAACCATAGCCAACAATGATTCCCATTTAAAAAAATACAGCTCTATGCCATAACTCGAAATTGCACTTTTTTAAAATTTTCTCGACGCCAGTGTATTATACAGAAAAAAGTGCCTCAAGAATGTAAAAAGTTGCTTTTTCATAACTTTACAAATAACCAAGATATTGACCTTACTTTTACTTTGAATACTCTTAGTTCACTTTTTAAAAAATGATTTTATTTTTACAAGTACAGTTGATTTCAATAAAAACTGGTACACTTTCTTTTAGCTATGTAAATCATTCGTTCTTTGATTGATATTAATAATCTTACAAATGTCACTTTGACGTTAATCAGTGGTGTCATTACTAAAAATGGTTCGACGTCTAACAGATACTCAAAAATTTCGAATTGTTTCTAAAATTGAAGATGGTTGGTCCATAAGAAGACTTGCTGCTGAATACAATGTGAGTAAAACCACGATAATGAGTGTTAAAAAACAATGGGAAACCAACCAAACGGTATCCCGTAAAGTTGGTTTCGGTAGGCCCAGAAAGAGCAATAATCAAGAAGATGAAAATTTTATAAATTACCTAATAGAAAACCCTTTTCAGACTGCAGTAAATGGAATTTCAGAGACAAATTTCCCTGCTTCGGTATCTACTGCTTGCAGAAGAATAAAACTACAAAGCGACTTGAAGAGTTGTTCAGCGGCTAAAAAATACAAACTTTCAGAAGAAAAGAAGCAGGGTAGGATTATTTTTGCACTCAACTATATAATCAATGATGAAAACTTCTGGGGACAAGTTGTCTTTTCTGACGAAAAGGTTTTTAAATCCTGTAACGATGGCCATGTTCGCGTATATAGGCCTCCTTCCACTAGATACGACGAAAAATATACTTTCGATCCACAAATATCAGGAAGGTTTTCGGTCAATGTCTGGGCTTGGATGAGCCTAAATGGGTTAGGTGTGTGTTGGAACAGTGGTGGTCATCTCAATTCCATTAAATATATTGAAATATTAGACAATATTATGTTGCCGTCAGTAATAGAGGTGTTTCCGGAAAATAATTTTATTTTCAACAAGACAACTGCTCCATACATACGGCCCATCGTGTCAGGCAATGGTTTCTTAATAAAAACATAGAGTTGTTTCATATTAGTTGTGACCTAAATTTTACAGGGTGTCCAATACAATATATTAAATGATAAAAACGTGATATATTTTCAGAACAGCTGTACGGAAATTTTTAATTGAAATTATGATGTAATCAGTAATTCAGAATAACATATACTTGTCTGAAGTCGCTAAAATCAACCGTTTCCGAGATATTTAAGGATTAAAAAACTGTATATACTACACACTAGGTACACAGTATTTTCATTATTTGCATTTTAAATAGGTAACTTGTACCTACTACAAATAAAGTTTTAATAGAAACAACATATTATTTTTAATAAATTATCCATTCCTCAACTACATATAACAAAAAGGAAAGTTTTAAAATCTGTTGAAACAAGTAAACAAATGTAAGTATGATGTTTTTAAATTGTACCTCGTAGAATTTCCTATTAAATAGAATTTGTATTAAAAAATCAAACCTGTAGAATTACATGTGGAAATGTCGAAAGTTTGCTATTTAGGTTATTGTTTCCGCTGTTTTCAAATATTTAAACAGGATTTAAAAATTTTGTTATACAAGGTGTTGTTTTTAAGAGAAATTGATTTTTTTTATGAAGCCGGGCCTGTATTTCTGTTTCGGTTAATATGTTAATCGATTCAGTAAATTGAGTAAAACATACCTACTGAATATCAAATTTTTATACAGTCGTTCGTATGCTGTTCCTTAAGAAATAATTAGGTAAAACTGATAAAGCAACCCAGTATCTTGGTAATGAAGGTTGTTGGACCCATTAACCATGGGTTATTTGTAACCACCTAGGTGCCCCACATCCACAGTTATGTACATTTCCCTATGAAACACCCTGTATGTAATAACAGTGTAATGAAGAAAAAATTTTAGAATGACACTTCGGGAATCATTCCTGCTTGGGGTAAAATTCTGATATATCAAAAATGAGTTAATTTAGGGTTTTATAAGTTTAATTGTAAAAATCGTCACTAATAAATTGCCTTTATTTTTCAATATATGAAAAAAATCACAATCAAAAAAGTTGTTTAGAATGCAATTTGTGTCTACTTACCAAATTTTAGGAATATAAATTTACTTTGTTGGAACTGCCCCTTTTTACATTCTTATACCTAATATAAGGAAGTATAGTAATCGTGATTTTTTTCGACCTCGAGATTTTGATTGATATATACGTTTTGAATCATCCTGAATCCATTCTGACTATTTTCTGAATGATGTCTGTCGGTGCGAGTGTGTGTGTGTATGTGTGTAATCGCGGTAACTCAAAAAATACTAATGGGAGACTTCCCAAATTTGGTAGTTAAGATTTTCATCAACATTTTAGGTGACACATTAAATTTGGTGAATGTGGTACCACCAGAAGAGACACAATGAATGAAAGAAGAAAATGGGTACAATTTAGGGAAAAAAATTAAAAAATTTTATTGCATTTCTGGACGAATCTTGACGAATTATAATGAAAAAACATAACTATGGAAAAGAAATCTGTCGGCATGTCTGTAGTATCGCGAAAGCAGCCACAGTTTTTGAGATAAAGCTTTCAAATTTGGTACACGTTCTAAAGGCCAAAGACAATGATAAATTCGGTGATGAGCAAAATTGGCCTGCTGAAAGGAGGTCCACGGGACCCAAACTTTTTTCTATTTGCCTTTACAAAAAAATATATTCATGATGAAAAATTATAAATCATGTCTACTAGATCAAGAAAATAAAATATATTTTACAAGTACTTAAATAAAGCTGATGTAAGCTGAAATTTTTTACACATTTGATCTCACAAAATGAGGTTAGGATAAATTTAACAGTTTGACATTTGAAATGTCTAATTTTGTTACAAAAATGTCAATGCCAATAAGAAGGAATTATTAAAATATATAACATTTATTATTGACAGTATCGAATGACGCTGATAATTAATTATTTAAAAATTTTAAATAATATCAGATAGTTTTTTTGGGGATTTCGGTCAGATATAACTAATTTTATTATTTGTTTCTAACGTTTCGGTTTATTACACCATCATCAGAGAACTCCTATGTATTTTTAGGTTAGAACTGCTCCTCCATGTTGTTGGGTTCATCCTTTTGGCTTCTTTCACCCTTGCCACGAAATACATGTATGTAAATATATACCGGGGGTAACAGGAGCATGGTACACCCCCTTTTCTCCTTTAGTTTTGAAGATAATTGATTGAAATGTGGGATATCCTATATACATAATAAGCGTCACTCTTTGACTTTTTTTTTTACACTTCCGGTTTCGCCGGAAGTGACACTAACTTTCGATTTTTAAATGGAACACTCTGTATATTATTGCATTTTTGAATTCTGCATAATTTTCTGAATCCGACGATACCAAATAAGTGACATTTCAAACGTCAATATTTTTTATAATATAATTTTTAGTTTTCCATTTAAGTGTACCATGATGGTTCCGATTTATTCTAAATGACCCGTGTAATGCTAAAAAAATCGAAATCCTGTCAAAGATACTAAATTACGTGATTTATGAGCAAATAAAGTTCATCAAAATGGTTTTTTGGGAAAAACTCAATTTTTTCAAATGGAACCATATTGGTACCGTGGTACCATTTATTAGTACTATTAACAAGGAATTTATTCATATGTCGTATTAAAATGTACGATAAATACAAACAAAATTACAGGTAAAAGAAAATAAGAAAACACAATTTTGTTCTAATTACCTTGTTATACATAAAGTGGAATACAAAAAATGAACACAAAACATTACAACGGTTCTTCAAAATACTGTCCATTAACGTCAATGCACTTCTGAACTCGCATAGCTGTTTCTCGAAGAACATTCGCCAATTGCTGGGCCGTTATGCTATTAATTGCGCGTCTTACTCGTAGCTCCAGGTCTTCACGGGTTGTAACGGCGGCTGCGTAGACAATATTTTTTACATGAACCCAAACAAAGAAATCAAGGGGTGTTAAATCAGGTGACTTTGGAGGCCACTTGACAGGACCATTCGTCGAAATTACGTTTTCTCCGAATCTCCGTTGAAGTTAATCAACTACTATTCTTGAATTATGGGGAGGAGCCCCATCTTGTTGGAAATACATTCCCTGTCGTAAATTGAAAGGTAAATCAGCTAAACTGTCCTCAATTTCACTTTGCAGAAATCCCAAGTATCTGGCACCAGTCAGGGGTCCTTCAAATATTATTGGACCAATGATTCTACTACCGATTATTCCAAGCCAAACATTGAAACCGAACCGCACTTGAAAGTTACCCTCCCGTAATAAATTTTGATTTTCTTGTGACCAATATTTTGTATTTTGCCGGTTAAATGATCCCAAATTTGTAAACCTAGACTCGTCCGAAAATAAAATCATTCCCAAAAAATCATTGTTTGGCTGCATGTTATTCTGCAAAATCCAATTGCAATATTCCATCCTACGTTCGTAATCATTTTCGTACAAGTGCTGGTGCAATTGGTATTTGAAAGATTTATAGTGGTATTTGTGGAAAATTCGGCTTACTGTTTGGTGACTGATTTACAATTTAAACCCAATTTGCCTTAAAGAAACAGTCTTATCAACTTCTACTCGAGCCAAAACATTAATTTCCGTTCCTTCGTCAAGAATGAAATTTTCATCGGGAGCATTGTTGGGCTCACTTCGGAATTGATTTCCAAGATGATTAAAATAATTTCTCGTTGGACATTGTCTATCAGGATATCGTTCGGCATAAAGGTGTCTAGTCGCAACAGCATTTTTTCTACATTCTCCATAAATAATTAACATGTCCACGTTTTCATCTCTTGTATAAATTTGCGGCATTTTCAACACAATTAACAAGAATTTTAAACAATTTTTAAAGGCACAATAAAAACACCAGTAAACCAACAAATGTTTGACAAGCTAAATATTTCATTGTTTTCAAAGCCACCTTAGTTAGTTACTTTCCGTTAATTTCTTATTTTAATCATGCCAGAACATAATTTACATGAGAATAATGATGTTTTATATATTAATACATTATATTTATTATTTAATATACTGTAGTAAAATATTGGTCTGTCACAGAAATTTATTGTCTGAGAGTTTGAGATCACTAATAGTAGATTTTTTTAATCAGACAAGAATGTACATTTTAATATTGTTTTAGGAATAAATATTTTTTGCTGAAAACTATGTAGGAGAGAAACATTTTATGCCATCGCATGATGGCATAAAAAATTGCTCTAGAAGAAATTTTCCTAAATTTTGAAATTTTTTTTGAGGAAAAAATAAATTTTTATAAAAAAATTGCGTGTATGATAATTAAGAAAACTGGCAAAGACAAACACTAATTGATAAAAAGTAAATAACTTTATAACAAAATTATTTTCCTTGTAAAACATGAAATATATGTATTTCTATCCGAGAAAATTTCCTAAATAGACAAACATTTTGATATACATACGCGCCTCCCTGCCTATTTTTCAGCAAAACATGTTTATTCCCACAGCAGATATAATTTTTAGTAATAGCAAAATGACCTTTTTTTCTAATTAAGACATTCTGCTGTACTAATCTAAAACTTTTTGACATGATAGATTCTCTCTCTTCTGGGACAGGCTAATTTTTTTACTAAATTAGGAAAGTATATATGCTGCAATAAAAAAGTAATTAACTACAGTAGTAGAAAAACCTTGCAATGGTAGCAAAACTCCTTGCTACCAGGAAAATTATAGAGCGGTAAAAAAAATGTTGCTGAAAGTGAAAAGAATTAACTCTATCGTAGCCAGATACTTTGCTTTAGCTAATAAATATCTTTACTGCCACACTAATATCGCTTTATTATAACAGTAAAGTTTATTTTCCGTGGCTAGATAAAAAATATTTTATAAAGTAACTTTGTAGTAGGAGAGCCAGTGACATTTTTCGGTGATGATTTAGTTAAGGCCTATTCTTTGAGAGGATGTTGAGAGGGGCATAACTAAGTGTCATCCGCGAGGATTAACCCGGATTCCAGTCATAAGGGGGTGGCAGAACGCCCCCCAACGTGTAAAAAAAACTGCATCTTTTTATTATTTAGTTAAGGCTGAAATTTTCTCCAGTAGTCCTCTGATAGCCCACAATCATCGATATAATATTTGCAGAACGATTGGCCAGTCATAAGGGGGTGGCAGATCACCCCCAACATGACGTGTGAGCGATGATGAACTTTTTATTATTTAGTTAAGCTTCATCTTTTAGTAAGTTGTTGTGACAACTATTTCAAATGTAAATGCCAATTTGCAGAACAAAATGGCGGCATTAACATCCTGGCAGAACGATTTGAATATGTAAAAATTTTTACTTTCAACCGCATATATCTTTGGAAATATGCAACATGAGAGAAAGTTGTATTATTGTTTTTTTGTGGGAAATTTAATTCTCTACAAAAAAAGATCTTTCGACATTTTCGTGTATCTCCTTTAGTTTCTGAGATATACTGAAAATTAAAAAAAATTTGCAAACATTTTTTACGTTCAGACGCAAATATCTTTGGAACTATGCTAGATGCGAGAATACGACTTGAAACACTTTTTGTAGGAATTTAATTCTCTATAAAAATAGTCTCTTGACATTTTCGTGTATCTCCTTTAGTTTCTGAGATATACTGAAAATAAAGAATTTTCTTTCCATTGCCGACATACCGTTGTTGAGACGTACTAATTAATATTTCCCTAAAACCACGTTTTCTTATTCCTACAAGTTCAGAAACGTCGAAAAATGTCATTTTTAGCAATAGTGAAATTGAGCCCTATACCATTATACATTTTTCAACAGTCATGCGATGAAATGTTAAGGACAAGTCACCTTAGCCAAATTCTTTCCGATTATTTTTGAATCATCCGATTTTTTATATGTTTCTGTACCCATTGAAAGAAAGTTCAATGATTTTTTTTCGGATGCTTCTATTGTTGCGTTCTCGAACTCGAAAAAATTTTCGTTGCAATTGTGTTATCTGATTTTCATAATGATACTGATTTCAGAAAAATATAATCAGTGCCTATTGAGAACCCCAAAATATGATGAATATTATTGTAATTGTATTACTATAATAATTAAAAAAACCCGATTGCCATGAAAAAAAATTATGAAAATTTTTTGAAAAAAATCGAAATTATTGAAGGTCCATGATCTCGATAGATAAAAAACATTGTAAATGTATGTTGAATCATTAATATCTTTTTTTGATCATATCAAAAATGTTCCAAAAAAGGAAATACACGAAATAAATAAAAAATATCTCAAAAAACATCGTAATTTCAACGCATAATTATTTTTATTATTTCAAATAAATGTTGTACCACTAAGCAAATTTTTTTGAATAATAACGAATTCGTGACTAATTTTTTTGAATTTTTATTTGAATAACATATGATAGTAAATATAAAACAAAAAGTATGAGTGGAAAGTAAAAAAAAGTAAGTATAAAAAAATGTATTATCAATTCTCTAGCCAGCCGGAATCACCCTCCTCATCGTCTGCTGAATCGAGATCAAGGCGTGCATACAGGGTATTCAAATAGTTCTGCCAGGGTGTTGAAACCACCATTTTGTTCTGTCAATTGGCATTTACACTTGAAACTTGAAATAACTGAGATAATAACTATCTTGAGCACCAGAATGTCCCTCACGAATGTTCTATTCATGAGGAAAATTCCTTATTTTCAGTATATCTCAGAAACTAAAGGAGATACGCGAAAATGTCAAGAGACTATTTTTGTAGAGAATTAAATTTCCTACAAAAAAGTGTTTCAAGTCGTATTCTCGCATCTAGCATAGTACCAAAGATATTTGCGTCTGAACGTAAAAAAATTTTGCAATTTTTTTTTATTTTCAGTATATCTCAGAAACTAAAGGAGATACACGAAAATGTCAAAAGACCTTTTTTGTAGAGAATTAAATTTCCCACAAAAAACAACTTTCTCGTATGTTGCATAGTTCCAAAGATATATGCGGCTGAAAGTAAAAAATTTTTACAAATTCAAATCGTTTTGCCAGGGTGTTAATGCCGCCATTTTGTTCTGAAAATTGGCATTTACACTTGAAATATTGTCACAACAACATACTAAAAGATGAAGCTTAACTAAATAATAAAAAGTTCATCCTTCACACGACATGTTGGGGGTGATCTGCCACCCCCTTATGACTGGCCAATCGTTCTGCAAATATTATATCGATTATTGTGAGCTATCAGAGGACTACTGGAGAAAATTTCAGCCTTAACTAAATAATAAAAAGATGCAGTTTTTTTTTACACGTTGGGGGTGTTCTGCCACCCCCTTATGACTGGAATCCGGGTTAATCCTCGCGGAGGACACTTAGTTATGCCCCTCTCAACATCCTCTCAAAAAATAGGCCTTAACTAAATCATCACCCAAAAATGTCACTGGCTCTTAGACTATTACTGTCGCAGTAAATTAACTTTAGCAAAACGAATTTTACTGCCCTGGCAAATCTCTTGGCTGGCGCCTATTCAGATGGAGTTTTTTTCTGCTGCAGCTTGATTTTTGGCTGTCACTGCAAAAAACTTCCCTCAGTGTGGGGGTGCTACTTAGGATGTCACCAATTTACACGCACTCATAGCAGGCCTGCGGTGAGATGCCGTTTAATTTAAAAAGAAAAACCTGTCTAATCGTAACTGGTGATAATGTTCTGTTCTATTATTATTTAACTTTTTTTAGGAGAGCGAATTTCATCTGTCCCAGTACCTGGTCGAAAAGGAATATCTTATGTACAGAATAACAGCAATAAATACAAAGAAGCGAAAGTCATGCGAAGTTTTAGATGCAAAATTGCAGCAAAGTCAGTCTAAGATAAAGCGATTAGAAAACGAAGTTGACGGATTGCGGAATTATATATGCCTGCTGAGTACGAACAATTCAAAATTGAAGAACGAAGTAGAAGCTCTAACAAAGAAAACAGAACGAGTGAAGAAAAATGAAGTAATACAAGAGCAGGCCCATTTGAATGAGGAAATGGTAAACATAACAGAGGGCATGATAAATAGGAATGACGAGCCTAGCGTGCAAAAACTTAGAGAGACAATAGTTTCCTTAACAAAGGACAACAATTTATTTAAGAATCAACTTGAAAAGAAAGTTAAGGAGTTAAAAGAGATACGGCAAATATATGGGAAAACTATCATCGCCCTTTCTTCCGAGAGACGGAAGACAGAGCTCCTGGTGAAAAAAACAGGTAAGTGCATTGTCTTACCAAGAGTCCAGCTTAGCCAGCGTTTTCGAGTATTTTCAAGAATAAAAAAATATGAACTTCAAATCAATCTGGCGCACAGTGATGCCAAAATGTCTAATAGCGGCAAAAAATTATTTTTGAAATTATTATATATTTTTTTAGAGTGAATGTTGTTAAATGCGGTTATGTAAGAATGTTAATGATTTCCTAAGTAAAAGACATCAAATTATCTATATAGGGTGTATCAAAAATGGGTGGTCAAAAGCAAAATTAGTTGAATATTTGCTGTTTTTTTTTTAATAACTCCAAAACGTATAAAACTGTTCTAATATATATATATATATATATATATATATATATATATATATATATATATATATATATATATATATATATATATATATATATATATATATATATATATATATACACAGGGTGAGCCACGGTGGGTGGAGTATTAGAAGTATATGGAGAATGGATCAACCGATTGCTTTGAAATTTTGGTTACCAAGATAATCGAGTATGATCTCTCCAACTAAAATATTTTCGAAAGTACGGTGTTGCCACTTATACGTAAACCTGGCAACATCTTCGTTATTTTAAATGGAATACCCTGTATATTTTTGCGTTTTTTGAATCATCGTCTCTTTCTGAGTAACTTTTATTAATATTTCCCTATACCTATCTCAAGCCGTTTTCGAGATAATAATTCTTTTCTGAATTTATTGCCAAAAATTTGACTTTTAGTAAATCGTGTTTTCTCCTACCTACGCAGCAATTAAAAGATAATTTTTCAGTTGCGGTTAAGCAAGGCCTGGGGGCATCTCCTACATTAATCACATGTTTCAAATATCATACAGGGTGAGTTAGAGAACGCTTTCTATAAGTGACTTAGAAAAATGCACGAAAGTCAATTTTTTTAAAATGGAATGCCCTGTATATTATTACTGATTCGGAAAGGTGATACATTTACCTATTTAACAAGGTAATATACTCTATATCTAATGCACACCGTTTTCGATTTATGGGCATTTTTCTGTAACCTTACCAAGAATATTAGTCTTTTGATATATCATAACGGGTGGGCCATGAAATTTTCGTTTTGTCATTTTGTAATGACAACAGATGTTATTTTTCTAAATAAATTTGACGTTAGTGATATATGCACCTAATTTGAATTGCTATGTAGCACAAATATGGCAGAAAATAATTATACAAACACGGTTTTAATTGATTTGTTTATTATCTATGGAGAGTGCAATAAGATTATCAGCAGAAGATTTAATGAGAAATATCCAAATTTGCCGCAGATGAACAACAGAAAGTTTTTACGAATTCAGAGGAATTTTATAAATTTTGGTTCGTCATTAAGAGAAGCAAGAAATTTACCTAAACCTGTGACATCTGACGAGGTAAATGAAATCAATGTGCTAGCATATTTTCATGCAAATCCCCAGTATTCCATACGTTGTGCTGAGCGGGATTTAGCATTGCTATATTCATCCATTCGAAGAATACTAGCAAACCATAAAATGCATAATTACAAATTTACAAGAGTCCAATTTCTCATGCCTCAGGATTATCTACAGAGAATAGAATTTTATGAAATGTTACTTGTACGTATGCAAGAGGACTCCAATTTTTTAAAGAAAATTATATGGACTGATGAATCAAAATTTTCTAGGGAATGGATTTGTAACACACGAAATCGTCACCATTGGGCCACAGACAACCCCACGTTACTAGAGAGGCTGGCTTTCAAGTCAAATTTAGTTTCAATGTGTTTTGTATGTTAATGGATGACAAAATAAAATATTACATATACGACGAAAAATTGAATTCCAGAAAATAGTTAGATATAATTAGAACAATTGTGGAAGACTTCTTTGATATTATGTCAATTGAAAAATATATAACTTGTTGGTATCAACTCGACGGGGCTCATGCACATTGTACACATGAAATTAGTATGGAGTTGGACCGCTTTTCCGATGATCGTTGGATTAGACATTTGGGACCGTGGAATTGGCCTCCGAGGTCCCCTGGCCTTACCCCGTTAGATTTTTATCTTTGGAGTACTCTTAAAGATAGAGTTTATAAAACTCCAGTCCACAACAGGGAAGAATTAGAACGTCGAGTGATTCAAGAGGTTGAAAACTTGGACTCCGCTGAAATAAGAGCTGCTACAACAAACGTCGTCCATCGTCGTATACAAAAGTGTCTGAAAGTTAACGGTCTACATTTCGAACAAGATTTTTATATTTATTACTGTTATTGGTATTATTTGTTATTGCTACTTAGACTTTGTTACTGTTGTTGCTGCTTAGTTATTATTTTTTCCTAATACTGACACTGTTATGGTTCTCTTAATGATGAACCAAAATTTATAAAATTCCTCTGATCTGCGGCAAATTCGGATATTTCTCATTAAATCTTCTACAAGTTCTGCTGATAATCTTATTGCACTGTCCATGGATAATAAACAAATCAATTAAAACCGTGTTTGTATAATTATTTTCTGCCATATTTGTGCTATATAGCTATTCAAATTAGGTGCAAATATCACTAACGTCAAATTTATTTAGAAAAATAACATCTGTTGTCATTACAAAATGACAAAACAAAAATTTCTTGGCCCACCCGTTATGATATACCAGAAGACTAATATTCTTGGTAAGGTTACAGAAAAGTGCCCATAAATCGAAAACGGTGTGCATTAGTCTTGAAATAATATTTTAAGACGCAGTAAATATTTTTAATAAGTTTTAAATGTATTTTAATGAAACGTACATAACATGTCAGAAAAAATCTTATTGACATTAATATTAAACAAAAGAATATCATAAGATTAAAAATGAAAATAAAGTAAAACAAATAACGGGTGTCTTGCATTATATTTAAATAATTCCAACACACCCCCTCAAGACATACGTTATTATAATTTAAATAATTTCAAGTCCTAATCCTCGAATACACTTGTCATGTAATTCTCGTGGAAGAGCTTTTGTTAATATATCTGCTACCATTTCACTTGTAGATACATGACTTAATTTCACAATTCCATTTTCTACCGCTTCTCTGACAAAATGATGACGAATATCAATATGTTTTGTTAGAGTGCATGATAAACTGGATTCAAAGTCAACTGTTCAGCTCCCCGGTTATCAATAAATAACTCGATTTTTGCAAAATTCTCTTGTCCAAGTTCAGTCAGCAATCCTTTTAAATATATTGCTTCTTTTACAGCTTCTGATAAACTAACATACTCTGATTCAGTGGACGAAAGAGCAACAGTTCGTTGCTTTTGGGATTTCCAACTTATAGCACCCCCTGCCAAGATAAACACATGCCCAGAATATGATCGCCTATCTTCAATGCAACCACCCCAGTCAGCATCACAATATCCATACATAGATTTCATTTCTTTAGTGTACAGTATCCCGAACTCTTTTGTTCCAGATAGATATCTTAATATACGTTTTGTTGCTAACCAATCTTGTTGAGTGGGTTTATTAACAAATTGAGCTAATCTTGAAACAGTATTAGCAATATCCGGTCTAGTTCCAACCACCAAGTACATTAATGCTCCAATAACTTCTCTATATAGTCGGTTATCAATTTCTTCATTATTTATTGAATAGTTTATCTTCTTACTTGGCAATTCTCCTGGTGTTTTCACTGGATTACAATCATTCATTCCATACTTTTCAAGTAAATTAATAATATATCTTGTTTGATGAATACAAATATATTTATCAGTTTGATTAATTTCTAACCCCAAACATTGTTTTGCAGGACCTAAATCTTTAATTTCAAAATCTTCTTGAAGTTTACATTTAATTTCATCAATCCAACTGATGTCTGAAGAAGCAATCAAAAAATCATCAACGTAAATCAATAATAATAAAATATCTTTACCACGTTTAGCATAATACATACAACTCTCTGCTTTCGTCGGCTTGAGTCCAATACTTTTTAACTTTCTTGATGATGTTGCATGCCATTGTCGACCAGCTTGCTTGAGACCATAGAGAGCTTTTTTTAATTGACAAACATCACCTCCTTGCTCCATAAGTTTTAACATATTCAAAGCTTTAATTTTCAATTCTTCAGTGACCTGATTATCATTAATAATCCATTCCAAAGCTTCATAAAACATTTCCGGAATTTCCATGAAGACTGTTTCATCCAATGTCCCATTTAAATATGCAGTCACTACGTCAAATTGTCTGATTTCCAGATTCAACTCAGCTGACAAAGCAAATAAAAGTCTCATTGATTCCATTCTTGCAACAGGAGCAAAGGTTTGATTGTAGTCAACACCATATTTCTGACTGTAACCTTTTGCAACTATACGAGCTTTTCTTTTTTCAATTAATCCATCTGACCCAAATTTATTTGTTAATATTACACGACTTCCAATAACACTTTGATCTTGAGATCGTTTTACAATATCCCAGGTATCATTTTTTAATAAACTCATGACTTCAAATTGAATTGCTCTTTTCCAATCATTACTCTCGGTAGAATTCATAGCATCATTTAATTCAATTTCAACTACTCCAGCAAAAATATTATCATCTTCATTATAATTATATTCAAACATATTTTTAATTTCACAGTTACTAGCGGTTGCAAACAATTTTCTGGGACGACCTCTTAAACCTGTTTTAATTAATCTTGGTCTTCCACGTCCTCTTCTTTCTTCATTATTTTCTTCTGTTGATTCTATTCGGGGTGTTTCATGAATAGATGGTGGAATGTGAATATCCGATGATTTTTCATTTTCTTCATCATCTACTTGACCTTCTTCAGGTATTTGTACTGGAGTTTCTATATCATTACCAGATCCAGTTATCAATTCAACCCAAGACTTATTTTTGTTTTCAAAATCATCAGCAATCAGCTGTTCAATTTTCTGATTTTTTAAAATTGTAGTCACATTATCTTCAATAAACTTCACATCACGAGCAACAATAAATTTTTTATTTTCTGGTAACCAAATCCTGTACCCTTTCGTTTCACGTGGATAACCTACAAATATTCCCTTCATTGATCTATCAGATAATTTACCTTTTGCTGGATCTTTATCTAGAACATATACAGTTGATCCAAATGCTCGTAAATAATTTAAAGACATTTTGTCTCTATTGAACCTTCTCTGATAAGGAGTATCTCCATTGATACTTTTTGAAGGACATCTGTTTCTTAAGTGACATGTTGTGGCTACAGCATCAGCCCAAAACATATCTGGTAAACTTGATTGAAGTAATAAACAACGTGCCATTTCAACTAGAGTCCGATTAAAACGTTCAGCAATACCATTTTGCTGAGGTGTTCTTACAACAGTTAATCGATGCTGAATACCTTGATTACGTAGAAAAATATCCATCTCAGCATTACAATACTCTTTACCATTATCACTTTGAAGATATTTAATCTTTTTGCCTATTATACGTTCTGCTTGAGTTTGATACATCTTGAATGCTTCTAGTGCGCCACTTTTTTGTTTAAGAAAATATACTTCACACCATCGGGATCGATCATCAATAAATGTGATAAAGTATTTTGCTTCATTTACTGATTGTGTCCTAAATGGTCCAACAATATCTGTATGGACTATTTCAAGGATTTCTTCACTCTGTCGTTCACTTGCTGAAAATGGTAATCTTGTCATCTTGCCTCGTAAACATACTTCACATTTTGACAAACACGTCAACTGCTCAGGAGATACTTTACTTTTAGTAGTTTGATTAATAACTTGAGCTAGATCATTTGCATTCAAATGACCCATACGACAATGCCACATTAAAACGTCTGAATCAGCTTTATCTTCAGCAATACCAGCTCCTTCATTACCTTCTTGTATGTAGTAAAGATCACCACGCCTTTCAGCTACAAATTTAATATTTCCATCACTGTCCATAATCATCGCTGAATCTTTTCGGAATAACACATCGTGATTTTTATTTGTAATTTTGGCAACTGAAGCTAGGTTTGATCTTAGATCTGGTACAAATAATGTATTTGAAAAATCTACTGACCTCAGCTGTTTGACATTTCTGACTGATAAATTAACGATTCCCTTTCCTTTGATTTCACTGCTAGCTTGACTAGCCAGGTTGATTCTTCTATTGGTTTCTTCATTAAAAGATTTAAATAATTGTTTAATCCCCACATAGATGTGTAGTACAACCACTATCAAGTATCCATGGTCGACAACTTGGAATACTACCAGCAAATTCAGTATGATACGCTGCAAAAGTATCATCATCTGCTTGCGCACATTGTTTATCTTGTCGATACTGTCTATTCTGCCTATCTTGTCTATCTGGTCCGTTTCTTCTAAAATTTGGCTTGAATTGTTTTATTGTACATTCAGGAGACTTATGTCCTTGCTTCCCACATTTAAAACAGTATCCTTTGAACTCATTAGTATTATTCTGTTGATTTCCAGCTCCCACACTTCCAGCTACCTCTACCACTGAATTTGAACCTACTTCACTCTTTTCAAGAATCTTCACTTTAAGAGCCTCAACATCCAATAGTTCATCACGTGATTCCATAGCACATTTGAAACCTTCATAACTTTCTGGGAGACTATATAATAACATTATAGATAATAAATCTTTGTTTACCGCAATATCCATAGCACTAAGTCGATCAACAATATCAGAAAATTTGTTTACATGATCCCTGACATCACCACCTTCATCTTATGAAGCATAAGTTGCTTAAGTAATAAAGCTTTTCTTGCAGGTCCTTTAGATGCATAAACTGATGTAAGTTTTTGCCAAACTTTGCGCGAAGTATTACATCCACGAACATGCTGTAATTCTGTCGAACTAATTGCTAATATTAACTCTGACTTAGCTTTACGATCAGCTTTGATCCATTCATTTCGTGCATCGATACTCGCCTGGTTACTTTCTACAACAACAGGAATCTGTTTATCACCACTGACATATTCCCACATATCATTCTTGATCAATAACGCCTCGACATGAATTTTCCATGCTTCATAGTTGTCTTTACTCAAAAGCTCAAATCTTGTAGCACTCAATGTTGACGTCATCTTGATTTCTTCTTATTTTTCGAAGCCTGGGCCCATAACCTCTTGAAATAATATTTTAAGACGCAGTAAATATTTTTAATAAGTTTTAAATGTATTTTAATGAAACGTACATAACATGTCAGAAAAAATCTTATTGACATTAATATTAAACAAAAGAATATCATAAGATTAAAAATGAAAATAAAGTAAAACAAATAACGGGTGTCTTGCATTATATTTAAATAATTCCAACAATTAGGTATAGAGTATATTACCTTTCTAAAGAGGTAAATGTATCGCCTTTCCGAATCAGTAATAATATACAGGGCATTCCATTTAAAAAAATTGACTTTCGTGCATTTTTCTAAGTCACTTGTAGAAAGCGTTCTCTAACTCACCCTGTATGATATTCGAAACATTTGATTAATGAAGGAGATGCCCCCAGTCCTTGCTTAACCGCAACTGAAAAATTATCTTTTAATTGCTGCGTAGGTAGGAGAAAATACGATTTACTGAAAGTCAAATTTTTTGGCAATAAATTCAGAAAAGAATTATTATCTCGAAAACGGCTTGAGATAGGTATAGGGAAATATTAATAAAAGTTACTCAGAAAGAGACGATGATCCAAAAAACGGAAAAATATACAGGGTATTCCGTTTAAAATAACGAAGATGTTGCCAGTTTTACGTATAAGTGGCAACACCGCACTCGAAAATATTTAGTTGGAGAGATCATACTCGATTATCTTGGTAACCAAAATTTCAAAACAATCGGTTGATCCATTCTCCATATACTTCTAATACTCCACCCACCGTGGCTCACCCTGTATATATATAAATGTCTCAGTAAATGCGCAAATTGCAAACCTATAACTTTTTGACTTATTTTGTGATTTTTTTTTTGATAACTGGCATTTCTCTAGAATAGAGGTAAACTCATGAAATTTCGAATTCAATTTTCTCGATAATTCGAAAAATATGAGGTACCACAAGTCACCCCTCAAATTTTAAAAATTAGCGGTTGTGTCATTCGGGGGCGTTGCAATAGGGGAAGAAAATTTAACGCCAAAAAGTGTAATTTTAATGTCAAAAAATAGAACTATTTCAAGATTTTGCATAAATAATAATATGATTAATAACGTAAGAAAGGAATTTATTCCATGCATATTATAGGCCGCACTGTATAAATTTAAACACAAATAAGATTTATACAATTAAATTAAATTTCGTTCAAAATTTTAATATTTATTTTTTTTAAATACTTATTAGGTGAATGTTAATGGACAATAGACATACACATACTGGGTGTCTACGAGATCACTTTCCGGCCGTCATTTCTTTATTTTTTGATGGATCAAGATAAAACTTGGCACGTGTCCCAAGTTTCTATAACTTCCGGTTTCACCGGAGCTGCCCCAACTTTTAATTTTTAAATGGAACACCCTGTATAATTTTACATTTTCCTAATCTAGAGTCATTCTGCATATCATTGTAGTAATTTCAGAATAGTTTCATTTTAAAATGTTTAGAGCCAATTTTAATTAAGCATTCAGCATCAAATAGATATTATGTAGTAAAAAAGAATCAGTACTGGCAAAGGACAGGGTGTATGAATTAGTTATTTACGTTACAAGTCCGGAAAGTGATGTGTTACGGTACGAGTTAGATGTTTGAAAATTTTTGGTAATTTAGAAAGATGTGATTTTATCATCTTGAACCTTTCTATAACACATATCAATATAAGTAAAATCCAATACGCATTTTTCCTCAATTGTCTATTAATGTTAGAATAATTTCAGGGGGGAGGTCACGGCACTGTATATTAAAAAATTTAAAAAATTGATTTTTTTTTGCAAGAAATATTAACTTGTAAAGGTAGTTTGAGGTGTGAGAAGGGGTAGGGTATGCCCAGAAGATAAGAATGATACGCAGTCATTAGAGACTGATGCTTTATCTGCGTATCTGATATATTGTAGTCATTGGCAAGGAAGAAACCTAGTGTAAATTTCATATACCTAATATCATCAATAAATTGTATATTTATTACTATATAATTATTGTTTGAATGAGTACATATATATAAATTTCAGAAAGAATTTGCAATATGTATTCATAATTTAAAAAAATATATATATTATCAAATAAAATTAGTATTAGTGAAATCATTTCATTAAATTTTGATATGATTTTTTAGAAAAAGAAAGCAAACAATTTACAAAAGCAAATGTGAAAGCAAGTTCCATAGAGGACAGTCATAATATTGATGTTGAAAAAGTAAGAAACTTAATTAGTGTTACAAAAACTCGTGTAAGTAGTGTTTATTCAACAAAATATTAAAAAATGCACGTTTTTTATTAGTCCACGAATTAACTTTTTAATAATTTTTTGTAGGATTGGATTAATAATAGTAATTTTAATCAACAGACAAAAAGTTGCAATATTAAAAATGATAATGAACGAAGCTTAAATGAAAATGAATTAAATTGTGAAACTCCTGATAATGGAAAGACAGAGACAGAACAAAAATCTTTTGAGACTATATTTAAAAGCAACACAGAATCAAGTAAATATTTTTTATGTATGAAATATTTCTGAAATGTAGACATGTCCTAACATGAAACTTAAATACAAATTCAGAAACATTTCAGATATATTTAAGAAACTTAACGTTACCTATATTCAGAAAAAATCAAAATATTTAAAACCGGAACAAAACATCTGAAATATAACGGGATTATTTAAAAATGCGCTTATTTATACATATGTGTATGTGGCTTTCAATTTGGTCTCAATAATAATAGTTTCTGGTTTAATAAAGATAATTAATAAACTCATAACTCCCTCATAATTTGTAATTCAAAGGAGAATGCATTTTTGTCAATTTCTTCACATTTTTGTCAATTTGTTCAGTAATTTTCAACTTCCTGGGGTACACCCAGTTTTACATTTAAAAAGAAACTTGCATAACCCTCGTAATTTGTTAGATTATTAGAAAAAAATTCAGTTATTATTAATAAGCTACCGAAGAAAATCTCTGATGAACAAAATAATAATAAGTGTTTAGAAAAATTAAATTTCTAAGTTATTTTACAACTTCAAATTTTTATAAACTATTTTTATTGGCAAGTCAGAAATTAAAAGGAGGTTTCTGTTTCCAACTTTTGGGAGCACAATATAGGACTCATACTAATAAATATTGTTCTTACCGATCAGATTTGGTTTGCTCTGAGAAAGATGATAACGTGGAAATTTTTGAACGGATTCAGGCAGGGAAAATTAAAGTAAGTAATAAAAATATATAATTATTTCGTTTTAAAGTTTAGTTTTTAGATTCTACCCAATATCAAGATATTATCTCCAAAAAACTACACCAGTAAAAGTAATTGTGATAGTGGTTCTCACGTATCGGATACGGTTTCAATATCCAGTTCGAAGTATGATAATGAAGAAAATTCTGAAGAAATTAAAGTAATCGATAAAAATAGTAAATTATTTTGTTTTAAGGTTTAGTTTTTAGATGTTGTCAAACGCGATGATTTTACCTCCACAAAATTATACTACTAACAAAATTCAAGTAGATTCAAAGGGCACTTCCGGTAATGAATCGTATAATTTGACTACAGATATTTATGAATTTAATTCAGATAGCGTTGAAGATAATGATGATAGCAGAGACAAAGACTTCAATATTTCAGATTATTCAACAGAAAAGTCAAGTGAATCCTCTGAGGACGGTAGTTTGGAAGAAAGTAACGATTATGCCAAACCATATGTTCAACCATTGTCTGAAGTTATTAAGGTAAATACAAAGGTGAAATGCTAGTCCTTTGCGTCATTACGTGTTCTAATAATAGTATCTAACAATAATAATACAATATTTAATGTGAAATTTAATTAAACATAGCTGTACAGCATACAATTCTTCATAAGAGATATAATATTATTTTTATCTTTTATGGTTTTCCCTGTATTTCATATGCAAGGCCTCGGTGTACTTTTTTCATGTTTTCATGGTTATTAATTTTTTAGCATACTAGGTTGAATTTTCATGAACCTTTTTTTTATTTCAAACTGCCATAAGTTTCCCTGTCTAAGGAATTAGTTTGATTTAAAATGAATAATTTATATTATTTGGTTATCTTCTAAATGAAAATTACGGGTATCTACTACGTGGAAAGAAAGGGATTGTTAATTCAAAACATATTTTTTATCATCTGAACGACAATCGAGTAGAACACGGAAATCTTAGACTATTAAAGTAAGTTGATAGTCGAAGACGGAAACCGTGCACGCCGTAGGTACCCAATACGACAGTACAAACTTATTTTCCTATATTATGCAGAAAAAAACTTATTTTCCAATAGTATTAGAGAATCCGTTTTTGATAAAGATTTGATGTCATCATTATTGAAATAAATTTGTATTCTATGGTAGTTAAAAAGACCAGCGATATCAGATTGCTAAAAGAATTTTGCACTGCTTTTAAAATACTGTTTAAAGCAAATTAAATCTTTAATATAAATAATCATTTGCAGGCGAAGGTCCACAAATTTCGTCAGCAATTTTAAAATATGATATGATATCGATGTGTTTACACTGAGGTATTGTAAATTTTTGTTTCCTTCGCTTAGTTAAAGGGACATTCCATATTCATGAAAAAAATCACATATTATCGAGATTTTTGCGGAATTATATGAGTCAGATAATTCAGAGAACGAACATTAAGATCGTTCAATTCCGTCAGTTTGTCTGTCTGTGTTAAAAATATACAAGGCGAGCACTGTAATAACCAAATTAACAAAAATCTATGTTATATTATTTCATATACTTATATCTAAAGATCGGATTTTTCGGCACTAAAAACCTCTAAAATAAGTAGTCCACACAAAGATACGAAATAGGCAAAAAAGGCATTAGCTCTAAATTTTATTAAATGCCATAACTCGCAACATAACATAATATTACATAAAAAATGCGTTACAAAATATGAACTAAATTTGTGTTCCTCTGTTACAAATGCGTTACAGAAAATAAAAAAAATTTTAAATTTCTGTTCGGCTGTTGCAATTGCAAACTATCAACTGATCCATGTTCTCTGGTGTTAATTTCTGTCTCTTATCTGATAGTATATTTTTATAAATAGAAAAGCTACGTTCCACATCGCAGGACGTAATTGGAATATATTTAAAATTGGGCACGTCACATATATGTAAATCCTCTGACAAATATTCTTCCTCGCCAGATAATACTCTGTGCATATATTAGTAACATACATATTCTAATCCAGGGTTGCGATGAATAACCTTTTGTAATTTTTCGACGGCTTTTTTTTGCCACAAAATCTTAGCTTTTGCTAAGTAAGATTTTACTGTATTAAAAATTTTCATTGAATCAGTAAGTGGCATTCCTACAGTTTCTAACTGCTGTATAGATGTAACTAATATTTTAAAATTAGTAATATAAATAAGATCGTTTCTAATGTTTGTTTTTTTGAAATATTCTTGTGCTCTAGCCACAGATTCAGAAAATCAAAGTAAATAGAACATTTTAGGCGAAAATAGGCACCTAGGCGATAAAAAAGGCAATTAAATGTTAAAAAAAGCACTTTTCTTAAAATGCAATAAAATAGGGTATTTAGGCAAAAACAAATGTAGCTCAGAACGATTGTTTTTTTGTCATTCATATTTTGGTGTTTGAAATTTGTTTCTGTCTGTAATTTCAAAGAAAATGCATTTTGCCTAAAATCCGACCTTTACTTATATCACACAGAGTAACTTGTAAGTAACATTTACTTATGTTATAATTTATAGAAAGAGAAGACAGATGCAAAAAAAATTATACAATGCAAGTATTGTCTGGAAGACATAGCCAACAAAAATTTCATGCGGCATTTAAAAAGAAACCATTCAACTGAAAAAGAAGTCGAAAGTATATTTCAATATCCAAAAAATAGCAAAGAAAGGCGACATGCGCTGGGTATATTGAGAAATGAAACAAATTTCAATCTTTTTATAAAAGGAACCATAAGACCAAATCGAAACCGATATAAAAATTTAGTCGAGCACGAAAAATATTATCCATGTGCATATTGTAAAGGATTGTTTTTTAAGGAATATTTGAGACGTCATGTTAAAAACTGTATTGCTATCAAGACGCACGCTAATGCAAGTCAAGTAGAATTGAAGAAAAATGTCCTTTCTCGCTCTCATACAATCACTGCCTGTGCGGTAGATCCTACAAACGTAATTTCGAAATTAAATGTTAAGGAGCAGGTATAGTTTTTACTTTCGCTAAATAAATATTCAACATATTTACCAGTTAGTACCTAGTTTTTGTATTTTGGGTGTTTGATTTGATGAAAGCTGATGACATTGCATTCGAGGCCAAAAAAGATTTGCTCATAGCTCATTTCGGTAATTCATATTTGAAAAAGCTCAAACGGGAACGTATGGCATACGCTTGTAGTACTCGAATGAGAGAACTTTCTCGCTTGTTGATAAGCTTTAGGAAAATTATTTATAATGAAAACGTATCTTTCAAAGACATTCTTCACCCAAAACATTTTGATATGGTAATAACTGCTGCTAGACACATTGTTGGCTATGATTCATTTAAAAGAAAATTTAAGTCCCCTAGTCTTGCCATGCATTTGGGTACATCACTAAAATTCACATGCGATGAATTAACACACCTGATAGTACAAGAAAGTGAAGGTTTAAATGTCAGTCGTCTATTGAACGTAAATTGGTTAGAGAATGTTAAAAATTTCAAAAAATTGGTTGAATCGCGGTGGAACATTGAATTGGGACCGCTTGCAAATAAAGACTTGCAAGAAAAACGATGGAAGAAACCACTTCTCTTACCTTTGGTTAGTGATTTAAGAAATTCCGAGAAGAGACTATGAATATTGCAAACAATTGCAAACAGTTATTTTATAACAATCAGGATAATGAAAATACATATAAAGAGTTATTACAATACAGTCTAGCCTTATTAATCGTTTTCAATAGAAGAAGAATTGGCGATGTTCAATTTTTAAAAATTGAAGACTACAAACTTGAAAAAAAATAACATTTGTGCAGATTTTGAGAGTATCTTAACAGAGAGTGAGAAAGTTTTGACAGGAAAATATAAAAGAGTTATTAATAGCGGTAAGGGTTCCAAGGCTGTTGTAATACTGATACCTGAAATTATTCAGGATTTCATTAATATACTGCTCGATAATAGAAGCAAATATATTCCATCAGATAACGAATACGTGTTTGCAACACCAGGTAGCACAATAAAATGGGGTAAGGGGGATGTGGCTATAAAAAATCTGTCCAGGAAAATGAAACTAAAAAAATCCAGAAGCTATTTCCAGCAATAAATTGAGGAAACAAATTGCAACAGTGAGGAAACAAATTGCAACAGTGATGCAAATTCTTAATTTGACGAGAGACGAGACTAAGCAATTTTCTGATTTTATGGGGCATACACAAAAAACCCATGAACAATTCTATGAGTGAGAATAACTTTATAGATTGTAAAATATTTTCCTAATGTAATGTTTTTTTAGACTTTCAGTTGATATTTATCAAACCGCGAAAGTTTCCAAAATACTTCTCATGATGGAAAATGGATGTGTTCCAGCAATATAAAGGAATATCATTATCACAAATTAATTTCGATTTCAATTTGGAAAATGCAGTAGAAAGTGATACCAAGAGTAAGTTAATTATCTAAAATATTTGAGTGTAAGTGAATTTATTATTTTTTTTAGCAGGTACAGAAATAGTTTTTTCAAAGCAAAATTCGAGTATAGTGTCACAAGATGAGACGTTAAATGACCAAAGATTACTTCAAAGAACACATATTGAAGAAAAAGGTATGATTTACAAAATGCTAGTTTAAATATTAAACCTTCAGGTCCGATCTTTATGAAATCTAGCCAAAGTAATTGTTAATAACAACACCTTAATGTTTTTAAAATTATTTTTATCATTTGCCATCACGGTTGCATAGAAAATTATTTAGTAATTAAACAGCTATTCATGTTTCAGTTATATTTTTTTTGCTGTGACATCTTGTAGAGAAGATGCAATATATTTTAATTTTCTCCAATGAACGGGGTTAACGGGAACAAATTCTTGACAGAATTTTTTTTCATAAAATGGTAGTCTTGGGGGTGGGGGTGAGAAACCAGTCTGACTTTCGGTGCGTTCAGTAATTCTTAATTATGGAAGGTGAAATTTTGAGTGTTTTCGTTGGTAACCTCAAAAGAATCGGAATTACTTTAAATATTATTCTACAGGGTGGGGCAATAATGTGTTCTACTACGATAGCTCGAGTTCCTAGACAGCTAGAAATTAGAGAAAATACAAATAAACTAGATAATAAAGTGTATAACAGGAGATTATTGTTCCGAGTCGAGACTATTCTACAGGGTCAAGTTCTTTTTTTTTTTAATTCATTTTCTCAACCATTTTGATATACAGTGTGGAAATTAAGTAACGCATAAAGTCAGTAATTCCGTTGATATTAATTTTTTGGAAAGAATCTCGAAGGGGTATAGCGATTTTAAATTCGACAAATATTTTCAGTCTAATTTCAGTTTCTTATGTCATTTATTTTTTAAGTTATGACGTCAACGACTTTTTTTAAAATGACAACCTGTATTTTTTATTATTGATTTTGGTAGTAGTTTTTATTATGGTTCCGACCGTATAAAATTTTCAATAGGTTGTTATTTGAAAAAAATCGAGAAAAAATAACATAAATTCATTAAATTGGGAAAATTTATCTAGTTGCCTAAGTTTGACGGAAAGTTATCGACGGCACATTCGTTTTTATTTTGAAATTATACAAATAGTTGAAAAATCGAACTAGAAATTTATTATCTGCTCAATTCAAAGTTAGTAATAACGATAACTTCGTGAGGCAAACATTAGTATAAAAAGAAACTAAATTGCTTAACCAGAAAAAAATCTAACAATATCATCAAACACAAAAATAAGCACAGAAATAACAGTTGTTAAATTACATTTACACTAAATGTTCAAATTGACGACCCAAGACGATTATAAAATTCATTTCTCACATTCTGAATAGTTTGAGGCGATATTAACCTAATCGCATGTTGAATTCTTTGCCTGAGATCGTCTAAATTATTGGGTCGATTGTTGTACACTTTACTTTTTAAGTACCCCCATAAAAAGAAGTCTAATGGCGTTAGATCAGGAGACCTAGGCGGCCATTCTGACTGACCTCTTCTTCCTATCCATCTTGCTGGGAGAATTTGGTCCAAGTATCGTCGCACAATAATTGCGTAATGAGGCGGAGCGCCATCTTGTTGTAACCAAATGGTATTATTTGGTAGGTCAGGGTTATTTGCATTGGGGAATAATGCAGCTAATGCAGGCATCAATTCCAACTGTAAAAATTGCAGGTATCTATCTCCAGTTAAATTGTTTTCAAAAAAGAATGGACCTATAATTCTGTCACCAATAATTCCTGCCCGAACATTAACTTTCTGAGGATATTGGGTATGACTTTCCTGCATCCAATGGGGATTGTCCCTAGCCCAATATCTACAATTCTGTCTATTGACATGGCCATTTAAACAAAATGTTGCTTCATCCGAAAATAAAACACGCTGGAAAAACATTGGATCGCGGTTGCAAATTACCATCATTTATTCGCAAAACTCTTGCCTACGATCAAAGTCATCTTCTGTCAACTCATGAACCAAGTGCACCTTATATTGGTGGAATTTTTGAACTTTCAAAAGTTTTAGAACTGTAGTGTGGCTTATATTGTGGTTCAAAGCAATGCTTCTACTAGTTGAATGTGGATTGTTTTCAATTTCTAGTAGCACATCAAGTTGTGCATCTTCATTTAATGTCGCCGGACGTCCAGTTTTTGGAATATTCTTTACAACGCCATGTTCCCGAATTTTTTTTCAATCCTACTAATTGTTGATTGATTTATGGGCTGATCCGAGTATTTTCCTCTAAAAAAGATGACAATTCTTGATGTGTTCTAGCTCTGTCGCCATAACCAAACATTATTAACACTTCAATTCTCTGTTTGTCGCTCAACTGTACCATTCTTATTAATAAAATAGTTTTTCTAATTTAGAAAAAGCAAAATAATAACACTTATTCTATTGTAACATTTACAAATTATTTAAATCTGACAGCCGTAACTAATGTGATACACCGGCAACTAGACATATTTACCCAATTTAATGAATTTTTATTATTTGAACTTTAAGACTGTTTTTCTCGATTTTTTTCAAATAATAACATATTGAAAATTTTATACGGTCGGAACCGGAATAAAATCTACTATCAAAATCAATAATAAAAAATATAGGTTGTCATTTAAAAAAAAAGTCGATGACGTCATAACTTAAAAAATAAATGACATAAGAAACTGAAATTAGACTGAAAATATTTGCGAGGTTAAAATCGCTATACCCCTTCGAGATTTTTTCCAAAAAAATTAATGTCAATGGAATTACTGAATTTATGCGTTACTTAATTTCCACACTGTATAATAATTTTTATTATTGCCTTCTGCAGATGCATATTGCGGTTAGGAGATAGTCAATAATAATATGCGAGTGAAAATAATCTAGAAAGAGGCTTCAAAAAATGTACTGATACCTAGCATTCCGTTCGTTTGAAAGAAATGCACTTGACCCTGTAGATTCGTCTTGACTAACCCTGTATATTCGAAAACAATTTCCTGTTTTACACTTTTTTATTTAGTTTACTAGTGTCTTTATTTTAAATTTCTAGCTATCATGGAACTCGTACTATTGAAGTCGTACGCACTAGTGCCCCACCACATGCATTTCTGTACTCTAAATCGATGGTTGCTGGTTGCTCGTTACTTTACGACAAATAGTAGATAAGATATATCTGATCAAAGATGAAATAAGAAGTTCACAGAACCAGAGCTTTTTTTGCTAAATAGAATTTATGCATGACTCCGACTGTACCGGGTGAGCAAATTTTTGGTGTTTGTGTTTGTTAGGGCTGGGAAAAATAATCGATTAATCGAAAAATAATCGATTAATCGATCATTTGATTAATCGATCATTTGATTAATCGATTATGTGATTAATCGTTTAATCGAAATAATCGATTATTTTTCAATAATCGATAATCGATTATGACTTGACAATCGCCCAGCCCTACATTATTCAAATAATCGATTAATCGATCATTTGATTAATCGATTATTTGATTAATCGATTAATCGGTTATAATGGATTAATCGAAATAATCGATTAATTTTCAATAATCGATAATCGATTATGACTTTTGACAATCGCCCAGCCCTAGTGTTTGTATAGGGTAACTCTGTAATTGTATTATATACAAAAAATGGAAAACACATTCTTTATCGCTTTTTTTGAGACAAATTCACTGGCGGAAACAAGAATTTGTTATCGTCTTTTGTTATAAATAAAAGTTCGATTTCTTGACTTTTAGACACATGTCAATATCTTGATTGTTTGTAAAATTAGGAAAAATTGCCTTTTATATACTTTTTCTTATGATTAATTTTTTATTAATATGCAATTTACTGACAAACGAATAAACACCGTCTTAAATGGCACACTTAGAATAATATAAAAAAACAAAAAATAATCTACTAAAAGATTATTTTAGCTACAAATCTTGCACATGAAAAGCATAATTTGAAAATTCTCTTTAACTAAACCATAGCCAACTATTGTTTTTGACGAACATTAACGTATTGGGCAAAATTAACTTACCATATGAAGTGGAGGGCTGGTTCGTTTAGCATGAATTATTGCTACGGCTACTTCTGTCAGTTTCGAATATTTTCCTGTTCATCCGTAATATTTATCAGTGGCGGCTGGTGAAATTTAGGCTATGTCATATCTCAGTATTGGAGCATGGGACCCAAGTGATACTTAAAGGCGTAACTATCAGGACTAAATGAAGAAGTTTTTGCAGAAAAAAAATTGCGCTTGAAATTTGCGAAAAAAAGTTGGAAAAATTAGTGCCCCCCCAGGTTATTTTTTAAACGATTTATAAAATATTTGTGAAACATTTTTTTTCAGAATCAGGTGGAAAATATAAGTTCACATTTCAAATTTCATCGAAAAATATTGGTTTTCTATAAAGTTACACCGTTTTGAAATTTTATTTTAGATTCATTTTTCACTTTGCAAACTTCAAAACGGTGTAACTTTATAGAAAACCAATATTTTTCGATGAAATTTGAAATGTGAACTTATATTTTCCACCTGATTCTGAAAAAAAATGTTTCACAAATATTTTACAAATCGTTTAAAAAATAACCTGGGGGGCACTAATTTTTCCAACTTTTTTTTCGCAAATTTCAAGCGCAATTTTTTTTCTGCAAAACTTCTTCATTTAGTCCTGATAGTTACGCCTTTAAGTATCGCTTGGGTCCCATGCTCCAATACTGAGATATGACATAGCCTAAATTTCACCAGCCGCCACTGATATTTATTATGTTTTGTGCAAACTAATGGTTTATCGGCACGTTGTCAGGTAGCACGCATGACGTGGTCACAGACAGAGTATTCTGTCGTGGTTGACCCGGTAAAAGACTGTCAAATTTATCTGTTCTGTCCGGATTCGGGAGGTAAAGTTTTGGAGGGAAATGATGGGATTGGTGGATTTGGGAATTAAGTTACCAATTGCCCAGTACTTGTGCGATGACAACAAAAATAAAAAAGTAATATATTTAAGTTTAGCCGCGTATTATTGCAACTTATTCTGGCAATCAAAAAAGAACAAATTATGTGAACAAACAACTGAATAGCGAGCAGCGAACAACTATGCTTTTCATTTAAAAAAAGTTCAACTTTATGCCATAACTCGAGTTTGCATAGAAAAAGTGAATGCAACAGTTGTTTTTTCTTACCTTCACAAACAAGATATTGACATGTGTCTAAAAGTCGAAAAATCAAACTTTTGTTTATAACTCGAAAACACCCGTACATATTAAGTTCGCAGTCGGTGTTTGTATAAGTCAGTTTGGAAGAGAGAGTAATTTATTGGATTTTGCATTTCTTGGCAGTATCGGTTCTTGTGATGTTTAAGCCTTACTCTCAATAGACTATTATAGCCGCCGTTATTAATTATAATATACAAATTGTTTTTATCACCGTTATCAACTAAATTTCACATATCCTCCTTAATAATAAATGTTGTTTACAGATACAGATGGCCTTCTGTGCATACCCCCTCCCTCAATGAAATTTAATATTTTATATGACAAAAATTAATATTTAAACACTGTATTGACCTAAATATGAATAATTTAAGACTGTAAAACTTAGTAACATTTTATATTGTTATAATTTTTTTATCACAATAAAATTGTATGCATTTTCAAGTAATTAATAAAATTCTAAAGCCTCTATATTGAACATGTATTTAAACATTAATAAAGAACTTCAAGTTATATGTGTTTATTAAGAAATAATAAATGTGTCCTGTTTAACTCATGTGAGAAAACGCAACTTCACCATTTGACGTGTCTTAGATTAATTAAATCATACCCATTGCGTTGGTTTGATTACCTAGATAAGTACCTGTAATATATTTTTCTCTCAAAAACGATTGATACAAAGAAATTTTTGCAAGAGATAAAATAGTTTCTAACGGAGATAACATTACATACAGTCTTAATTTGGGATACGCTGTATAGGGAATTTATATTATTGCAAACAAGTGTTGTTTTAAGCATGTACAAAATATAACCGAATTTCAAATAAAAGCATGCAAGAAATTATTGTGTTTTACTGTAGTATGTCATACACAACACGTCAGTAGCTATGTACAAATAATCGTGTCAGAAATTAAGAGTTTAAACTTGCACTTCCTATTATTAATTGTATAGAGTATATCCTCGGATCTTGTGTCGGAGAGGACACATTATCCTCAAAAACTTTTAAAACACACATTTCTTAATTATTTGGACATTCTGTAGATACGTTAAATGATGGTTTTCTTTGTGTAAGTCTTTTTTATTTTAATAAGCAAAAATTCTTTCCTCTACATTTTTTTTCGAAAACGTATAATCAGAAATTTTTTAGTTAGTTACTTAGTCACACGGCTGAATTACAACTGCTTGTGTTATTGTAACTATTAAAAATAAAGAACAGTAATTATTAATGTCATGTTTTTATACTCTTCATATTTTCAAAAGATTTCTTGTTAAAACCTTGAAGAAACATGAAAATCACTTTAAATAATAATTCGGCAGGGTGTCTTCCCTCCCCTTCATAGTGCAAATATTTGGCATTCAAATTCTTTAGTGAAAAATAAGGTAGGTTTAAAAAAATGGTTCCTCTACAAGGTTAATAAAGGCATGAAGTAAAACTCATATTTAATTTAATAACTTACATCAGTGACAAAGTGGAACTTTCAATGTCAAAAATAACGAAAAGAATAAAAAACTGATTGCTTGCTTTCCCTGTGAATTGAAACACTATATTGCACAATTATTATTACTTGATGAAAACAACTTGGTCAGCAAAATTCTGGTCGCGTGCAATACAGTGTTACAAGTCTACGTGGAAAACAAATTTCCAGTTTTTTTCTAACATGAAAAAAAATAAAATATTTCCATTTTAAGTTATTTATTTTCAAGATATTATATCATACATGAAGGTATAAACAAAGAAAATAATATGAATCATTTATAAGTATAAGAGGCCGTCATTTAAAACTCCTCAGACCAGTATTTTTTTTTAATTTTTTAAGCTACAGCCCAGTTTAGCACATCAAAATGTAGGTATTTTTAAGATTTTTAGATGTACGTACAGAGAAACTCTATTGCCCTGTACGTACATTTAAAGAACTTAAAACTACCTGTTATCTGTTGAGACAGACCAAGCCGTACTAGCTTAATTTTTTTTTAAAAAGACAGGTCTGGGGAGTTTTAATTGGCTGACCCTCTATTATACAATATTATGTGTTATATGAAAAAATATATGTCAAAAACGTGATTACGGGGTTGGTGGAAATGGACTCTTGAAGTCTTCGGTGACCTCCAAGATTTTTTCTATTTCTAGTCTTTTGGAGTGATATGTCTCTGCATTGGGAGCTTTTGGATTGTCTCGCAGCCATCTATGTACCACGAGTATTTTTTTCGGTAAGTTCTTTCCTTGGATGCTGTCCTTCTAGGTTGCTTAATTTCATCCTTGCTCTGTCCAGTGCTGCCATGAGTATTGCTTTCGCGTCTTCTACCATTGTCTGAAAAATAAATTTAATAATAATTTGGAGTATACTGTCTAAATTCATTTATACAGGGTGTCACATTTATTGGGGTCAATATTTCGCACACAGATTTTCTCAGTAGGGGTTTATGTCAAATTTGATTCATTATACCAACTTATTTGAAAAATATAAAAGATCTGATATGCTAAATATTTGTACTAATGGGAACGTCGCTGTGTTGTATCATGTTCAGATTTCAATATTGTATATTTTGTAAAAAATCTAAAAACTGTTTTTGTATTCGTATCTAGATTCTTTGAAATCAAATTGTGCTTCTAAAATGATTTTTTTTATGAAAAATATCATCATTTGATAATACAGTAAAAGAAAATAATATTTTATACGTCAAATCGCATTACTCTACCAATTCAACTTCATTTTTTAATATTCTTGTCAGAATTATCATTAAAAATGAATACATAATATCAGTGGCGGCTGGTGAAATTTAGGCTATGTCATATCTCAGTATTGGAGCATGAGACCCAAGCGATACTTAAAGGAGTAACTATCAGGACTAAATGAGGAAGTTTTGCAGAAAAAAATTGCGCTTGAAATTTGCGAAAAAAAGTTGGAAAAAATTTGTGCCCCCCCAGGTTATTTTTTAAACGATTTGTAAAATATTTGTGAAACTTTTTTTTCAGAATCAGGTGGAAAATATAAGTTCACATTTCAAATTTCATCGAAAAATATTGGTTTTCTATAAAGTTACACCGTTTTGAAGTTTGCAAAGTGAAAAATGAATCTAAAATAAAATTTCAAAACGGTGTAACTTTATAGAAAACCAATATTTTTCGATGAAATTTGAAATGTGAACTTATATTTTCCACCTGATTCTGAAAAAAAAATGTTTCACAAATATTTTACAAATCGTTTAAAAAATAACCTGGGGCACAAATTTTTTCCAACTTTTTTCGCAAATTTCAAGCGCAATTTTTTTTCTGCAAAACTTCCTCATTTAGTCCTGATAGTTACGCCTTTAAGTATCGCTTGGGTCCCATGCTCCAATACTGAGATATGACATAGCCTAAATTTCACCAGCCGCCACTGCATAATATAATACATTACTGTTGATAATATTATAGAAATAATTTATTATACAATTACAGTTTATAACATGTAAATTAAATTAATACTTACTTCCACTCGTTTCGTCAGAACTAGCCCAGTAGGGTAGCAAGCACAGAACGCAATAAAGAGGAATAATGAAATAATAAAAATTATTTTCAACTATATTTCCAACTATGCACACAAACCGGGTAATTTTTGTTAGAATGAAAAAAAGTGGAACGGAAAAACGTAATTTATTTAATATAAACTTGGAAAAAGACCTTAACGTTCTCACTTCCGACAATGACGGCAACAATGCTGGATGTGAGTACGGCGCCCATGTCTCCCATTTATAGGACCGATGTATATATCTATGGAAGCGACTTCATACTTTATACATATCCAATATATATGTATAAAAAAACATTGAAATCGTTTCCCCTCTTTTGACTACCGTGTTCCACAAGTTCCCCTCAACGTTATTTTGACAATTGTATACAAATCAAATATTTGGGACATATGGAAGTCAGGTCATCTGCCGTAGATAATAGAAGTGACCACTTAACAGGCATCAATATATATATATATATATATATATATATATATATATATATATATATATATATATATATATATATATATATTCTTTTCTTTACCGTTAATACCAAATAATATCTGATAGTTTTTTTTGTGGGGATTTCGGTCACTTATAACTAATTTTATTACTTGGAGGAGCAGTCCCAACCTAAAAATACATAAAGAACTACATAGGAGTTCTCTGATGATAAACCGAAACGTTAGAACAAATAATAAAATTAATTATACCTGACCGAAATCCCCAGATATTATTTGATATTAACGGTCAAGAAAAGAAAAAAAATATATATATATATATATATATATATATATATATATATATATATATATATATATATATATATATATATATATATATATATATATATATATATATATATATATATATATATATATATATATATATATATATATATACATATATATATATATTTCGTGGCAAGGGTGAAAGAAGCCAAAAAGGATAAATCCAACAACTTCGAGGAGCAGTAATAACCTAAAAATACATGAAAAACTACATAGGAGTTCTCTGATGATGGTGTAATAAACCGAAACGTTAGTTATGTGACCGAAATCCCCACAAAAAAAACTATTCATTCATATGTATATTGTAGTCGGCGTTCAATCGTATCTATTTTACTTTGGTCACAACAACTAATGAGCGACGTCGCGCCAGAGGTCGTGGATGACATGATGACAATTTACACTCTACACCTAATACAACGTTAATTTCTGTGCAAATGTGGTTGCAAAATTGCCGCTTGGGTTACTTCTAATATCACCCCTAAATACGCCACTGTTGCGTCCCCCCTCGCACAAATCCTAAATCCGCCACTGTATAGCCCGTGCTTCACACGCGACTGATCGGAGTTCTCATCCAACTCTAGGAATTTTTTTTGTTTTTTTTTTTTTAATTTTTATTAATTTATTTATTTCTTGTTATTAACAATTTATAATTAAATTTAATATACAAATTTCTATATAATGTAAACGAGTATCAGAAATTAATTATTTGATCTCCAAAATAATTTTCTGATCGACAAAATTGAACAGAAAACTATAAATTATAATACAACAAAGAAGGTTTAGTGTCATATTCCCCAAAAAGAAACAATTATGCAGCTACGGACACGTGTTTAGGAGTTATTGCCCCTCATCAGCGTAGCGTAGCTAAGGAATTGGATCTACGATGGGATAGATCAGGAACAAGAACTAAAATAAGGCTGGAAAGTACAGTACACAGTACTCAATTAGTGTCTTCATGTTCCCATGTGCCACAGAGCTCTATATGTACTGCTCATTTCCACCTGACACATACAAATAAAACAACTTTCCAGCCTTATTTTAGTTCTTGTTCCTGATCTATCCCATCCTAGATCCAATTCTTTAGCTACGCTACGCTGATGAGGGGCAATAACTCGAAACACGTGTCCGTAGCTGCATTAATTGTTTCTTTTTTGGGGAATATGGCACTAAACCTTCTTTGTTTTATTTTGAACCCCAATAAATCTATCTTGTTTTATAAATTATAATGTTTGTTGTGAATTCCGGTATTTGCTAAACCAAATTTTTTGCTGTTAAATTTCGTAATTTGCTGGAAAACATATTTTAGAAATCAAAGAATTACTTGTAATAATTCATTAATCGGTTAATAAATTACCAATATTAGAATTGTTTTAATACTACAATTTTTGATACGAATTTATTGCCTATGTAATATGTAACCAATTATTATAAGAATCTCGATGGCTCAGTGATTAAGTGTCAGGCTACAAATGCAGGGGTCCCAGGTTGAATACGCAGGCAAGGTGAGTTTTTTTATTTATTACAATGCAATAATACTAGTCTCTATAGCTTAAAACTAAACCGATAGATGGCGGACCCGATCACCTTGCTCTCATATCCCTATATGTATACAGTGAGTTAATGTAGGTAAAAACAATAATCCATTTTTGAGGCTCTAGACGTCCGCGAATGGATATCCATAGGATGTACAGTTTTGTGACAAACGGCTCTCCACTGGATGTCCAGTGGATTACTTTTGGTATCCAGATGGATATTCGTCGTACGTTTATCAGATCCTTGACTTACATCCAGTGGATTTCCACTAGACGTCCTTGTGCTGTATGGGCAGCGTCCTCCGTCCATTTAAACTAAACGTTGCTGATCTTTGGTAGCTGTCTGTACTTATTATGAATAATTCGTGCCACTAGAGAGTTAGCTAAAAAGTCTTGTCTGGCCGAACTTTTTTTTTATTTATTTAATCACTTAAAGCTGTTATAAAACAGATGTGAACGTCATCATGATACAATAATAAATATCATATGAAAGGAATAAAAGTTAAAATTGTATAAAGTCGTATAAAAAACAGTATAAAACATTGCAATAAAATATAGGACAAAAAACTACAGATTAAAATTCATTGAATGAGTAAACACATTTTTCAATTAAAAACTTTTTAAGACTAGATTTGAATTTATTAAAGTTGTCGATGCTTCTAATTGCAAGTGGCAGTTTATTATAAAAGCCAATACCAGAATAACTTTATTTGACTTTATTTAACTTTAATTGATTTAGGACCAATAATAGCCGACGCAATGGCGTTAAATAAAATATTTAAGAATATTTTATTCAACACTGATGATGATTGCGGACAGCTGAATGTATACCCATAACTCTGATTCTGAACGGACCCTCTGTGCTTTCTGTGAAAACCAGAACCAGACACAACGTACCTACTGGCTGCAGAGACCTCTGCTGGCTGTTACTAATTAGTAATAATTATCTATGGCTGTTAGCGTTGGGTGGTTGTCTCTAGCGTTGGTAATTTGATTTTAACAAAAGTGAACTCCTGTTGCTTCGTATAATTTGTTTTGTGTTTTGTTTCCATTGGATCCAAAAGAAATATCCCAGATTTTGCATTTGTTTCAAGGTAAATTAAGTTTTTTTCCATATTAGCACACATAAATCTTTATTTTAGGTACCAAATGCGTACATAAATATTTTAATGTTTCCGTAATTAATAATTATCAAGTTATTGAAAAAGATCTTGATATGTTTAATAGTAAACTAAGTCAAGCCGATAGCCGAAGCCCAATCGTGTTGGGCATGTATGTGTATGTAAAATAAATAAATAAATATTTCCCAGAATACTGTGATGCAATAAGTAGAAACAGCACGTAATATTCTTCGCATTATCGGGCCGTACTCATGATACAAATAAAAGATGTATCATGGGCCGTACTTAGCTTGTACTTGTTAATGAGCACTGGCATATTTTATATAATTTTAACTAATTGATTTAAATAGATTTATGTACCTATGAATTACGATGATTTGTGTTTTATGTTTATAACTTGAGGTCGTTATTTATAGATTTAACAAACTGGAAAAAATGTACCAATCTAATAAAAATAAACTAAACCTTTAAATCTGAATCAAGTAGATTGTTGTTATTATATACAAAGTGTCCCAAAGTCGTGCACCACCTCCCACATAGTCCACATTATACGTAGTATATACCAGGGGCGGCTGGTCAGGGGGAGGCTGAGCTTGCTCTACAATATCTCCAAACTAATATTTTCACAAGTAGAAATTTCTACTTCGATATGTTTTATTCTCAATGTTGTTTATAATTCATTAATTAATTTTCAGTGTAAAAAAAAATTTGCATTTCCTTTCCACAAACATGTAACATTGTAGTCCGGATAGTCCACTTCACGGATGCATATTTCCCGATCTCTCATCACGCTTTCACGCTTGCTTGGATGAACTGAGGCTAGCGGCGAGCCAAACCTCATTTCAATACATTGTTCGTGACCTTGAATTATGGCGCGGATCAGTAAACATTCTGGATCTGTAAAATTACGGCAGCTCATTTTGCTTTTGAGTTTCTTAATAGCATTAATATTTCTAATACTGAAACTGATTCTATTTGTAAAATATCACAGTTATTAAAAATAATTTTGTTTTCATCAAAATCGGTTTCACCAACATCTGGTTTTGAGTAAACATTACTAAAGAATTTACCGAAAACATTGACAATTGCTTGTATCTTCATATTATTCATCTTCAAAGGTCATTTTGCCAGGAATTCGTGACTGGTGTTTTTTAGAGTTAATGAAAGACCAAAAATATCTGGAGTCTGTGTTAATAGACGATTGTACATTAGTTAAATATGCATCATAAGCTAAGTTAATTTTTACTTTAATTAGTGATCTTAATTGTGTGAATTCTTGCAAATGATGTTCCTTCCAATTTAGTATTTTGATATTTTTTAAAATGTTTATCTTTTTTACGAATATTGTTTATAATTTATTAAAATTCAAGGGGTTGGAAATAAAACGCTCTTAATTCTGTGACGGTTGCGAACAAACTAAACTTTTTATTCTCTGAAAACATATCTCACCAAAAACCACAGTGCTGCCACTATTTCTTAAAATATAACTACAACTAATACTACCAACATAAGATTTTATAAAATGTTGAATATTTCAACATAATTTTATGTGTGTACCATTTTGGATATTTTCGTTTATGAGATTTGTACATCGGTACATGAATTTCAAATACTTCATATAATTTCTTATAGAATTGATCAGTTGCTACATTTACTTCCATATGATAATCTAAAAAGGTCCAGTCAGTGTCCATGATGGCATTATAAAGTGATGGAAAATCCACTCTTTTAAAATTGAATGCTTTGTTAGTATTATTTGGTAAAAAAATAATATTGACTTGTGAATTTAAATGAATGGAGATAAAATGTTATCTTGTTATAATGCTTCTAATTTATAAATAATTGTAGATTGTTGAATTCATTGCGTCTACCAATTTTTTGTTTGGGCGCCATTGACTTTAAAAATAATTATTTTTGGCTTGTCCTTTACTATTGATATTTTTACACCTACTGCAAAATTTGAAAAAAGTGTTTAGTTTTAGTATTTGAAAATTATGAGATTACCGTAAGCCACGTAGGCACCAATATTTTTCAACTTATCTCTAAAACGAGGCATTTTCTCCAAATTTGTTAAAAGACATAAAATAATCCAAAATGGATGGTTAACCTTAACAAAAGTTAGTTTCGGAGTCATTAGCGCAGGTACTAAAAAACTGGGGGGGGGGGGTCAGTGGGTACTGGAAGCCCTCTATTTTGAATATGTTGACAATTAATTTTTGTTTTTTTTCAAAAGATGTGACTAAGTTGAAGCACTGTAGCAAATTTTAAATTAATATCTTACGAAATACTCGAGTTATTTAAAAAATATATTTTTAAACTTCAAACTTTGACACTGTATATCGAATACGGGGGTCTAAAATGAAAAATGGCATTCTGAGTGTCCTATATTTTTGCTCAAGGAATCCATGGTTACCGGATTGGCTTCCTTTTTTCGGACACCCTGTATATCATTGATATTAGAAAGAAGCAATAAGAATATACAGGGTGTTTCATTTAAAAAGTTGAGGATAATTAAAAAAAAATCTAAACTGAAATTGCCATAATAACAATTTTGGAATAAACCTGTAAATATTATATATCATTATAATTAGAAAGAATCATTAAGAATATACAGGGTGTTTCATTTAAAATATACAACTTCATTTTTCATGTGTATTTTCAGAGATATAAAAAATATAATGGCATATTTGAAAACTAAAGAAAATCTACATAAGGCTATTTTTTGAAAAATTAAAAGTGTTCAGTTTTAAAGGAAACTCCCTGTACATTTAAATATTTTAAGCAAACCAATCAAATATAATATTCTTTCAGGCGTTAATTAAGAAAATGGACAGTCTTTTACCATTTCCATTGGATCCATTGACCGCTACAAAGTGTTTTCTTTGTAAAAACTACCTCTCCGTTGCACCCATTGTAACATCTACGATCGGTGACATCTATAAATGTGGCAGATGCCAACGTATTCGAACCGATGTTGACACATCGATACCGTTTCTTGAAAGTCTAGCCAAGTGCTTCACATTTCCATGTATCTTTGAAGGCTGCAACCAGCAGATCCCTTTTGAAGAGACACGCAACCACGAAAAAAATTGTGAAAAAAGAACAATCGGCTGCCCAGTTTCTCACTGTATGGATACCATAAAGGTTGCTGATATTAAAACTCATATCGAGGAGTGTCACAGGACAAACATCTGTTATGAAGAGCTTACGTCTAACCAACTTACATTAGGGAACCATTACGTATTTTTGTTAATGAGACGTAGTTTACCGTTTTTGATTATCGTGGACATGTGTGAGGACATTTGGTTTACCCTCTTTTCACTTACACCCCTGTCAAACCCTGATTTAAAATTCAGTATCAAATTAACGGATAACAATGGCGCAACACTCCTATTTGACAATCAAAAGGTGATACTGTTTGACGAGCAAGAACATTGTTTTAAATGTGTCCGTAGAGAGTGCCAGTTAGAGTATCATAAGTATTCACAGTTGTACGGGGAACTTTTACCACTGGAAAACATCAAGACAACTCAGTTTACCGCCGAGATTATAGCAAAACTTTTCGAAACACGCGTTGTGACCTACACCATAAGGTTGCACGATGATGATGAAGTGCGACGCGAGGAAGAATTGAGAAAAATTACATTACAAAATTACATCAACAACAACAACCTTCTTCGTGAACAGTTAGAATGTCCAGTATGTATGAAGTACATGCGGCCTCCCATTTACATTTGCGTCACTGGACATACAATTTGTAAGTTGTGTAAACGACGATTGAAAACGTGTCCTAGTTGCAGGGAATATTTTGCCGAGTCGAGAATATTTGCTTTGGAAGAGATAGCAAAAAACATAGAAATTCTTTGCCAGTATGAAACTTAACGGGTGTAACTTTATTGGAAACCTTAAAACAGTTCAGAAACACGAAGATGTATCGTGTGTTTTCCGCCTGATCAATAAAGCTAAAGAATAATAAAAAAAGAATATAAATGTCAAAAATGGATAAGATCAATAAGTATAAGGCAAAGTTTAATAGTTTGCCTCAAAAAACCACTGTATGTATGTTAAGAGTTTCTGGACGCGTCTTCAACTATTAAACAGGCAACAAAAATTCGCGTCAGGAATAAAAATTATACCTAGTTCAAATTCAAAAAAATGTTAATTATTTTACCAGTTTGACATAAAATGTTTATTTGAGACATAGTCATAGAAACCACAGATACTTCATTTTCAATTTTCCATTATCGACTTTTGTATAATAGAAATCCATATTTGATCAAAAAACACCGATGCCGTTGAAATGTAACTATCGCCATCAAGTTGAATATAAGCACCCTCTTTAAATTGTCATTAATTGCATTTCATCCTATGTCAATTATAGCATACATGTTGGGCCAATGTGGACGTGTGAATCTGACATTTCTTACGTTATTTTAATGTTCGGTTATCCTCACTTCGGGTGGTCTAAATGTTTGACCTATATAAGACAGATACGGAATTTTATAAATGCAATTTTTCGAATTTTGGTTTCTGTTAAAGGTTTTGGTCTTGGTCAAAATTGATTGTTGGGTATTGTTAGTCTTGAAAGATGTTCTTATATTCATCCGATTATCAATTCGTCTAAGGTTATCTGACAGGCCAGAAATGTATTGTAGAGTAATTTTGACCGAGACCAAACCTTTTAACAATAATCAAAATTCAAAAAATTGCATTTAAAATATTTTGTGTTAATGTGGAAATTCTTATATAGGTGAGACATCTAGACCACTAGAAGTTAGAATAACCGAACACCAGAATAATGTACGAAATTACCAGATTGAGTGGTACACATTGGTTCAACTTGTATGGTATAATTAATGGGCATATGATGAATGAACTCGGGCGGAAGTTATTAAAAAAAGAGATTAAATGCAATCAAAGAAAATTGAAACAGTGCATATTTTCAACTTAATAGCGATAATGGACATGACCTTTAATGCATATTATGTCCATAAAGGCGACATTTTCGAGGGTTTTACACAGTTTAGTATTGTATTTGATTTCTCCCTTGGAGGAAATATTTAAGAACTTTCAGGGACTAATTTACACATACAGGACATGTTTGATTATATGTAATGTTCAACATATTAGAAAAACTTTATTATTGATTTAATAAATTAATATTAAAAACGGATTTAGTATCCACCAATAGGAATTAGGATGTGAAAATCAAAATGCACATATGTCAATTTGTTTGTGGCTACCCTCGCAGTTGTTGACAGAGTTTATAACCACTTTTCTTTTTATAAAATAACTAATTGTGTTTGAATTGTTGAAATAAAATATCCTACACGTAATTAGAAAATGTTTAGCCTTTTATTTACAATGATTTCTAGTTCACCGTTTTAACAGTATATCAATATATCTAAAAAATAAAATGTAAAAACCGTTGTATGAGTGACATCTTTGATTTCTACAATGAAAGTAAAATCATATGAAAGTAAGAAAAGTCTTTTCATTATTTCTTCAATAAAAAAACAGAAAAAGCTTTCTTTCCTATTTTTATTTTTAGAGGACTTTCAGCCAGGTACGTGAACAATTTATCCTACGGTTCGTCCGAGTTTTCGGACTTTTTAAAGGTAAAAGCTAAAAATAATGGTTTTACATAAGTCGTAAATTAGATTAGTGACAAAATACATATCTAAAAAAGTGTTTTCTTACCTAATATAAATTTCCTGTTTTAATTTCATTGTATGGGCTGGTTTTATTTTGTTTTTCATCATTTGTTATTTGGTAGGTATGTGATTGTACGTGTAGTTCGACGAGTTAGGCAGAGAATGATCCAGTATTTGGTGTCGCCGTTGATGTGTTTCTTTTTAAGAGCAGGTAATTATAACAGCTGATAGTATACTTATATTGATGGTCCGAGTGACAGAATTATTGTAAACATTCTCATGATATTGGAAAGCGTTGAGAAGAGGTTTTGCAGTTAGCACATATACAGGATGTATAAAAATTGTTACTATTGAATAAGATTGCGATATATGCTACTTAGATTTTCTATATCTGTTTGATAATTTACTGGTTTTTTTTTTTGTTTTGTATTTCGGCCATTTCCAAAAACATGCGTTTTTTGGTATTTCTTTATGCAGTATGGTTTTATCTGGAATGTTAAAATTGTGTAAATTATTTATGGCGTGTCCAGTTAATGCTGTGCTGCATGAATTAGGAGTTGCTATGAAATTTCTAATTTATGTTGAATTATACGTTTATTTAAATGTTGTTGGGTTTGCCTGAACACGCCATAAATAATTTACACAATTTTAACTTTCCGGATACAACCACACTGCATAAAGAAAGAAATACCAAAAAACGCATGTTTTTGGAAATGGTCGAAATACAAAACAACAAAAAAACAGTAAATTATCAAACAGATATAGAAAATCTAAGTAGCATATATCGCAATCTTATTCAATAGTAACAATTTTTATACATCCTGTATATGTGCTAACTGCAAAACCTCTTCTCAACGGCTTTCCAATATCATAAGAATGTTTACAATAACACTGTCACTCAGCTGTTATAATTACCTGCTCTTAAAAATAAACACATCAACGGCGACACCAAATACTGATCGTTCTCTGCCTAACTCGTCGAACTACACGTACATCACATACCTATCAAATAAAAAAATGATGATAAACAAATAAAATCCACCCATACAATGAAATTAAAATAGTAAATTTATATTAGGTAAGAAAACACTTTTTTAGATATGTATTCTGTCACTAATATAATTTACGACTTATGTAAAACCATTATTTTTAGCTTTTACCTCGAAAAAGTCCGAAAACTCGGACGAAACGTAAGATAAATTGTTCATGTACCTGGCTGAAAGTCCTCTAAAAATAAAAATATGAAAGAAAGTTTTTTCTGTTTTTTATTGAAGAAATAATTTCTACTTTAACAGCCAACAACTTGTAAAATATCGTCTTCTTTTAATTTGGTATCCTTTGGAAATTTAAACATTTTACATCCACTTTTATTAGCATGATCACACTCTGGAGCAAATCATAAACCCAGTTCAAAACAAACGCAAAAACGTCTTTTTAAATCGATAATACAATACTGAACTTGAATATACGAAAGTTAGGTTATAACACGTGACACAAACAAGTTAAGGATGATGAAGTTAGCAGATATTAACTTGCGACTTTATACTCCTATTAGTGGATATTTCATTTGTTTTTAATTAATTATATTAATAATAAAAGTTTCTGTAATGCGTTATAATTGTATATATTTTTACATGCTTTGTGCATGATAAAAGGCAACTGAAAGTTCTTAAGGGAGAAATAAAATAAAGTTCTACACTGTGTTCAACCCGCGAATATATCGCCCTCATAGACATTTGCATTAAGGATCAAGTTCCAGTGTGATGTGTAGGCAACCGGTGTGTCATGATAGTGGTATGTAGGTTGCATAGTTATGTGACGTCACACTAAAAGAGTATTGCAAATCAACGGCATCAGTGTTTTTTAATCAAATATGAATTCCTATTATACGAAAGGAGATTGATAATGAGGTAAATCTTTGGTTTCAATGACTATGTCTCATATAAACGCTTTATACAGGGTGGGACAATTGTGCGTCTGACTTCGATATCTCGAGTTCTATGATAGCTAGAAACTTGATTTAAAAACATAAGTAAACCAGACAAAAAAGTCTATAACCGAAAATTGTTTTCGAATATACAGGGTGAGCCAAGACGAATCTACAGGGTCAAGTAACATTTTTTTAAAATGAAATGCCATGTGTATCAGAACATTTTTTGAAACATCTTTGTGGCCTCCTTTCACTCCTGTATTATTATTGACTCTCTCTCTCAATCACTTGGATGTAATGATTTTTTTTTGTTGAAATTATACCATTTACACGTATATTAAAAATATCACTACAATCACAACTATCGATTTTAAGAAAAAATTTATTTTAGTACCAGTTATGAGACATCTGTGTGATGACACTCAGCCATTTTCACTTCCTAAAAGTATACAGGGTGGCCAAAAAGGATTTTTTAAATTTACAACCTTTTGAACTGAATTTTATCAATTTTTTCAAATGTTCTTTTTTTCAATTCTACATCACATCGTCCAAAATATATAGGGTGTTCCATTTGGAAAAAATTGAGAAAATTCAGTTCAAATAGTTGTAAATTTAAAAATTATTTTTGACCACCCTGTGGACTTTTAGGAAGTAAAAATGGCTGAGTGTCATCACACAGATGTCTCATAACTGGTACTAACATATTTTTTCTTAAAATCGATAATTGTGACTGTTGATATTTTTTAATATACACGTGAAATGGTATAATTTCAACAAAAAAAAAATCATTACATCCAAGTGGTTGTGAGAGTGAGTCAATAATAATACAGGAGTGAAAGAAGCCACAAAGAGGTTTCAAAAAATGTTATGATATACATGGCATTCCATTTAAAAAATGTTAGTTGACCCTGTAGAATCGTCTTGGTTCACTCTGTATATTCGAAAATAATTTCCGGTTATAGACTTTTTTTGTCTATTTATGTTTTTAAATCTGGCTATCACAGAACTCGACATACCGAAGTCGGACGCACTATTGCCTCGCCCCGACTATCAAACTGACAAAACAACGTTTTTTGAATCTGAACTATAATTTCTATTTGTGAAGTGAGTTTTCTTGCCTGTTTAATAAATTGAAGTTGGTGGTTTGAAACATTTTATTAAAGATAAGTTTTATTACTATTTCATATAAAATATATTTTTTTAATTTTTTTCATATTTTTGTATCATATACATGTATTAGTATAAATATCAAAGAATAATATGTAATAAATAATATGCGTTATTCATTTTTACAGCCCAAAAGGTCATGTGTTTGGGAATAGATTTAGTTTTTAAAATTCCTAATGTTAGGTTTTTATAATTATTATTTGGTTTCTTTACACATTTTTCATTTTAAAAATAAAATATGTATTTATAGGTAAACTTGTTTAATTTTTTAGCCAATTTTAGCTCGCTTTCTAAAGAAAAAAAAATGCAATTTTGGGGTTGACATAAAAAATTAATAAGTCTAGGCAGGTACCGAAAATGAGCATCTTGATATACTTAGGAAAAAAAACACGGTGTAAGTGCCGCTTCTGAGTAATAAATGAGTGAACTAGACAATTTGGCATGTATACCCACCGGCAGTGGTATGTTCTCAATGTTTCATACAAAAAATAACACATAAAATTCTCTATAAAAAAAAAGTTACATACATTTTTTCCGTACCTATTATTATTATTAAAATACAAGCAACTCAAAAAATACATACAAATGAGCATGGATAAATATAGAAATATACCTTGTATTTATCTCGCACTAGTACACTCTAGAGTCCCTCAAGTAAAAGAATCTGGCCATAGGTAGGTATGTCATCTTTTTCATTAGCTGGGATGGTCACATGGTACGCGAATAATGATAATCGGTTCGTTTGTTATGTTTTTAAAAAATGATTTATTTAATAAAACACAAAAGTAACCGAAAAATAAATGAACAGAGTTTTACTGTATTTGAAGAGACCTGGAACTAGACTAAACTTCTGGGAGGCGACGGGTGGATATATAGCCTCCATTATCTAAAGCTGACTTAGCACTACGTCGTCATAATGGCTCATATAATTCCTCCCTCCTTAAATCGAAAATAGGGGTGGAACCACTGTTGAGGGATTGATACCTTCTTTTTCTAAAGTTGATTTTCTTATTTCTTCGGCAACACTTCCGGTTGATTTGGAACAATGTTTAAATATTTCCTGCCTATTTTTAATGACAAGATATCCTAGAATTAGGAGAACAATTAATAATGTTAAGACAATTAAAATTAATGGTAAGGCAGATTGCTCTTCTTTAAACTGTTCCAGTGGTTTAATTTTCATTTTCTGATATGTAGTTTGTAATTGTGAGATTTCATCTAAATTTATCTCTTGTAAATGTAGTCGTTCTGTCTGTAGGTTTGTTTCGTTTTTAATATTTAATTTGGGTAAACTAAATTGTTCATGGAATATCCAAGTTTTGGTATTCCTGTATTCTTGATTATATAAAATGACTGAACAGTTTTCAGGAATTGTAATTAGCGATGGTTGGCTAATTTTTTAAAAATCCGTTTTGTTTGCAAAGTTTTTGAATGGTTGTTTCCTTAACGGGTACAGCAATTATGTGTCCTGGGTTTACTACTTGTACTATTGGACTTTGTAGTAACACTTGGGATGTTTTACAATTATGTTCTTGGTTTCTTAATAATTTTGTTATACAGTTTTCTTCTTCCATTATATATGGAGGATGACATATATGGATATTTTCAATTTCTGGACAATCGTTGTTCATAAAATATTCTCGTGACGGGTTAATTAGTAGGAAGGACTTTTTGGGTATTATAATTTGGTTATTTCTAGGAATAGGGAAAAGTTTAAAATAATCATAATCGTCAGTTTCTATTACAGGAAAGTGTATTAATATTACAATTTGATTATCCCTATAATAAACTTGCGAACTGGCAATTTTATAATATGACTGTATATTATTAAAACTTGGTAATGAGTCTTGAATATCTTTAATTAAAATTTTTAAATTATTTACTGATATAATTGAGGGGTGAAGAGCATTTAGTTGTGCAAACATAATCGCATTTTCTAAGTCATCTAGGACTGAATTTACGGTGTGGCAGGTTAAAGCCATCAAATTGATAGAACCAAATAGCTCATATATATTTTCTACATTGGCTAATTTATTTACCTTATTTGTTAGTTCGTCTATTTTACTTTCAATCAAGTATTGGTTGTTTGTTAAACTATACAAAGTTTCATTGTATTCTGAAAATATTCTTTTAGTTAGGTCTATATTTTTTGTCAAATCTTGATGTAAGTTATTTTGATTAGTTTCTAATATTCTTAATGTTTTATATATTTTATCTCCATCTGTGGAATCTAGTGTGCCAAATAACCATTTCTGAGTATTACCTATAATATTAATTAGTCCTCGTTTTTGTCTATAATGTGGTTGAATATTACTTAATTTCTCTTCTATATTATAAATCTCGTTTTTTGTATGATAAGTCAAAGGGATCCGTTAAATTTTGATTTCCTTTCATGACTTGAAAAGGTGTGAATTTCGTTACTGAATGAATAGTATTATTGTATCCGATGAGGGCATATTTTATTTGTGTTTTTATGTCCTTATTTGGTTGTTCTAGATATAATGCTCTTAATTGCTCTAGTATTGTAGAGTGAAATCGTTCTACTGGACTATTACTATTAGGATTATATGCTGTTGTGAAATGTATAGTTATTTTATGTTTTTGACAAAATTGCTCGATTAATTGATTTTTTAAATTCAGGTCCATTATCGCATGTGATAATTTTTGGTAAGCCAAAGTGAGATATAAAATTTAATAAATTATCTAATATATCGATTGCATTAAGTGTGGTTGAATATGCTTGAGCAAAGCGAGAAAAGCTGTCTAAAATGGTTAAGAAAGGTTGATTTTTTGCTTTGAAAGTATCAATATAGATATGTTCGAATGGATAAGTTCCACAAGGGGTTGGTTTAAACTTTAATACATGTGGATGTCGTTCATATTTTGTTTGTTGACAAATTTCACAAGTATTAATATAATTCGTTATGTCGTTGTTAATCTCTGGCCAATAATGCGTTTTTAAAATTGATTTTGTTGTCTCGTTTATACCTTTATGATTTGTTTTACCTTCATGGTGGTATTTTATTCTAGTCATTTGTTCTTCCTTGTTTTCTATATCTTGTAAGATATTAGGGCACTCGATTAATTTTAAACTTGAGTTTTTAAAATACTTTTGAATGGTATTAAGAATAATTATTTCTTTGTACTTATTTCTGAAATGTAAAGCGTATAACGTTTTAGGTGCTAAATATTCTTTTATTGTTTTAGTTAAGTTTTGTTGTAAATTTCGATTAGGTAAAGAAATGTAAATTCGAGTTTTCTCGTTATTATGTAGTTTTACAGAATTTATACAAGGGCGTGTAATATTATCTGTTACAAAGAAGATAATTTGGTGTTTATAATAATTTAATGGTTTTTCTGAAATTTTTATTTCTAGTACAGGATTTTCATGTGATGAATGTACAGTTATATCGTCATTGTCTCTGTTAGGTGATGCAGGTCTCAATTGAATATCTTGGATGATATTAATACGAGGTGATGATTGTGGGTTTGAATTTATTAGAGGTTGAATATTTGCTGGATTAAAATCTGGAATGTCTGTATATAGATCTGGTGAAAAATCATTGTCTAATTTATTTTGATCTAAGTTGTCAAAATTTCCTTTAATTGAATCATTTTCTAATGCTTGAATTTCAATGCGAGATAGAGCGTCGGCATTGGTGTTTTGTTTACCTTTTTTGTATACTATATTGTAATCATACTCTTCGAGTTTTAATCTCCATCGAACTAATCGCGAATTTGGTTCTTTTAGGTTAAAGAGCCATTGGAGGGGCTTATGATCGGTAACAATAGTGAATTTACGTCCAAAAAGATACGGGCGATAGAATTTGACAAAATTCACTATACTTAATAGCTCTAATTCAATAACAGAATAGTTTTGTTCTGCGGGGTTTAAAGTTCGACTTCCGTAAGCTATAGGTAAATCTTTTCCTATTACTCCCTGACTGAGTATTCCACTAATCGCTACTGTTGACGCATCTGTAGTTAAAATGAATGGCTTAGAAAAATCGGGGTACTGTAATATTGGGTCATTAGTTAGGATAGATTTGCATTTTTTCGAAAGCTGATTTAAATTCAGGTGTATGAACTATTTTTTCATTTTTCTTAAGACATTGTGTTAAGGGTTTAGTAATGTGTGCAAAATTTTTTATAAAGCGGCGATAGTAACCAACAAGGCCTAGAAAAGATTTTATTTCTTTAGCTGTCCTTGGTATTGGAAATTTTTGAATTGCTATAATTTTGTTAGGATTCGGTTTAATACCTTCTGGCGTAATTACATGTCCTAAAAATTCGACGTTTCTTTTTAAAAATTCAGATTTGTCTAACTGTATCTTTAATTGTGATTCACGTAATTTGGAAAATACTTTATTTAAATTAGAAATATGTTCTTGAAGCGAAGTTGAGAAAATAATAATGTCATCCATGTACACTAGACAGATTTTACCTTGTAAATCTCTAAGAACATGGTCCATAACTCGTTGAAAAGTAGCTGGAGCATTTTTTAAACCAAACGGCATGCGAACATATTCGTAGTGTCCGTTTTCTACGTTAAAAGCTGTTTTTGGAACGGAGTCTTTATACATTTCAATCTGATGAAACCCAGACGCGAGATCGAGGGTAGAAAAGTAATTGCATTTACCGAGTTTATCTAAAATGTCGTCAATATTAGGTATTGGATATTTATCATTAACGGTTTTTTCGTTAACTTTACGATAGTCAACGACTATTCTCCATTTTTGTTTTCCACTGGCGTCTAATTTTTTGGGGACAATCCAAATAGGACTGGACCAAGGGGATGATGATGGTCTAATAATTCCGTCGTTCAACATTTTAGTAATTTGTCTTTGTACTTCAGGTTTGTGTACGTGTGGGAATCTATATGATTTTGTATGTACTGGAATTTCGTCTACTGTTTTAATCTCGTGTTTAATTTGGTTTGTGAATGTTAATTTTGTATCTTCGATATAAAATATATCTTTAAATTTATTACATATTTTTAAAATCTCGTAACGTTCTTCGGAGTTCATGTGATCGGTTCTTATTAAGTTGCCAATATTTGTTTTTAAAGAATTTTGTTCTTTATTCGGAATTTCAAAATTATTAATGTCAAAATTATAAATTTCGAAATGTTTGTTAACAGGGTAACATATTAAAGGTTCATGTAGAGTCATTGAAACTGTTTTATTATTGTAATTATAAATTTCAAGACATGCGCGTCCATTTTTCGCGTTTGTTACTGTTTCGGGGATATACAATAAATTTTCATCATTGTTAATAGTACATTCAGGTATTATAATTTCTCCGTAATCGATATTAACTGGATAATTTTTTTATTAGTGTTTCATAAGGTGGTACTTCAAATGTAAAAGAAGTTTCGTGCGGTTGCCTGTAATAAAATGGTATTTCAATTTCGTCATTAATTAATCTTTGATTAGGGATATCAATTGATAGGTTCATTTTTATTAAATCATTTAATCCTAAAATTCCATCAAAATATTCGTGAAAGTCAAAAAGTAAAAATTCGATTTGATGATCGTTATAAAAATCAGGAAAAGCAGGTATAGTTGCTCGATATCTGATTTCTTTTTCACCTAGTGATGTTTTTAAACTAGAGGGGTTATGATAAATAAGTTCTGGATAATAAATTTCGGCAATAGATGGTTTTAGTATTGATGTGAAAGCTCCTGTATCAATTAATAATTTTATTGGTGGATTAAATATTTGAACGTATGGTAAAGAGTTTACAATAGCTGAATTCATTTCTACTAAGTTTGATTGTTCGAAAGCGGGCTCTCGTGAAAATTTTGATTTCGTTGTGTATGATTTATTTGGTCATTTTGATTAGCAGTATAATCAAATTCATCTCCATTAATAGTGTAGTCAAATTGCTCATAATTAATATCATGGTCAAATTGTTCATGATTAGCGGTATAATCAAATGGTGGGTCTGGACAGGCTAAATGGTTTACGTCCTCAATATCTGAATATTGATATTGATATTGACCTTGATTGTCGTAATTTAAATAATCAACATCATCGTCATTATTAGTTGTAAAATTATGCATTTCTTTAGGCATAAAATTTGACGATCCACTTGGCTGGTAAAAATTGTTTGGTCTATTAAATTGACTTGTCCTACTAACTTGTGTGGGTATTCTTGATTGAGTTGACATAGGTTCTGGGACATATTGATTTTGATTTAAATTTTGGTTAGGTCTAAAAACATTTTGTTGTTTTCCGAAAACTTGTTGATTTGTAGGAAATTTGCGATTAATTTGTCTCGGTTGTATGGCTATTGGTTGACTAGGAAATATTGGTCTAGTCGACATTTGTCTCTGGAATTGCGAAGGAAAATTATTTCGATTTTGGTTATAATTATTATTATAATTACTACCATAATTATTTTTATAATTATTATTATAATTAGCTTTAGGAATGAATGGTAAAGTTTGTTTATACTGAGGCATTTGTAAATATGGGTAAGGTGCTTTTGAATTTAATGTAGGTTTATTTTGCAAAGTAGTAGTTAAATTTTTGGTACGTCTAAAATTTTCATCGTCAATTGTATATGACATGGCTGTTTCAAGACAGTCTGGTTTTTGTAAACTTATTTTATCTTGAAGTCTTTCAGGTAAATTACGTAAATAAGTTTTTAAAGATAATGAATCATATTGTTTAAGATAAATTAATTTTGTTACCATGGGCATTTCAGCTTCTGATAAACTGTTAACTTTAAAAGCGACTTTACTGCGAGCTAATTGTATTCTTTGCGCAAATTCGACAGGTTGTTCATTTTTAAAAGGTGTTAATGTTAATAAATTTTGTTCTAGACAGTCTAAACTTCTATGGTCACCAAAACTTGATCTTAAAGCATTTTTTATCTGTTCCCAAGATCTTAATTCTAATCTTGAGCTTATTAATATTTGAGCTCTTTCTGTGAGTTTTTCCTAAAATAACTCTCAGTAGGTATTGATTTAAAACATTGTCATTTGAGCGATAAAGTTCTATAAATTGGTCACAAGATGTGATAAAAATTTCAAGTGTATTTTCGTTTCCATTATAATTGCTAATTGTGTTTGCATAAGCTTGTAATATGGCAAAATTTGGATGAGAAATGTCTTCACTAGAAGTGGATTGATTTGCAGGCATTTTTGATATTTTTAAAGATGTTTCTAATAATTCTGATAAAGAATCTATGGTGAAGCGATTCCTTTAATATTGTCTCTTGTATTTGTATTTTACTAACGCAAGAATGATATATAATAAAGTTATATTTTATAAAAGTAGAATAGTTTTGTGACTTGGAAAATTACTTTACTTTACACCAACTCTGTATAAACAACGAGGAATCGGAGACTACTTATAAATAAGCAGGCGATGCTCTATCGAACATACAGTGTGTAATTTATTAAAAATTAAAAATAGTTACAATACTATTCTTTTAAATAATATGTGTATATTATAATACGGCGAACAAATGGTTCTTAGTATCCAAGAAATATATACATGTGATAAGAAATTTGCAATATAATTATTTTGTATGCAGGTATACAAAATGCAATATTTAGGTCAGACTTCAATGGATTGATTATATTATCAAGTTAAAATAAAATAACAATAGGGTTCATACAAATATAAGGTATTTGAATAGGTCTTTGTTTTTAACAAGCAACTAATTGTACGATACAATAGTGCAGTTAAATAAAATAATTCTTAGAAGTAAAATTAAAATTATAAAAATTATAGGATAATGTGATGGGAATTTTTAGAGAAATATTTTAATTATTATTCTTCAATTTAAATTCTTAATTATGTTCAGGGTCTCTTCGGTAGAGTCTGAACGCAAAATTGTCGGCTTAAAATCTGACTGTTGACCTGACTTTCTGCGATAGATTTGAAAGGTCCTACCTTGAAAAATCCAACAATTCTCGTGTCTTCGATAGACTGGTGATCTCGATGATCGGCGATCCTTACGGTGATGGTTACCGGAGTCCTAGTTCCTTCCTCTTCTGACAGGTTACTCAATTCACCCGTGGATGAGCCTACTATGTTCAGCCCAGTGTCTTCTTGAAATTCTTCTGCGATAGAGGAGTCCCAAAAAGTTGCACAATGCACAGAACACTAAACAAAACGGCAGGTCACGTAAAATGTTCGTTTTTCGTCTAAAACTTTGAAAAGTACGTTGGTAATTTCACGATGAAATTGTTCTCGATGAACTGACCAACTGACAAAAATCCGACCCGACTGCGCCAATAATGATAATCGGTTCGTTTGTTATGTTTTTAAAAAATGATTTATTTAATAAAACACAAAAGTAACCGAAAAATAAATGAACAGAGTTTTACTGTATTTGAAGAGACCTGGAACTAGACTAAACTTCTGGGAGGCGACGGGTGGATATATAGCCTCCATTATCTAAAGCTGACTTAGCACTACGTCGTCATAATGGCTCATATAATTCGCGACGTCCATATTTATCAAATTCACGGCTTGTTTACATTCTATATCTGTGTATTTTAGTCATTCAGTGTAAATTTTAATAGATAACAGTAGAATCGCATAGTTTTAGTTGTATAATATAATATTAGTTAGTGCTCGGTGTTACTCAGTAAAAATACCGGCTGTAGTGCTGCCCAAGCAACAAACATTCTGACGACGAACCGACGTTGCTGTTCGCAACTAAAAGTCGGTGTGTGACGTACACAAAACGTCGGGCTGGCCCATATTTGTACTAATCTGGTCAATAAAATATGGGTCGATTCGACGTAGAGGACCGACTTTAGTCGTTGTGATTACCGACCAAATGTTCACCAAATTTTACGTCGGCTTAAGTTGGTTGTCAGGCTATTACCAACCTTATTTAAAATTTGCCCTTAATCTGACCTACAAAAGTCGGGTGTAGGTAGTGAAACTAAGCAATTTTGTATATTATTCTATTTATCGTACCTACTATTTATATAAAACGGATAAGGCGTGTTTATCATTGAGTATACGTATTATATACAAAATACATCGAATAAAATTTTAATAAATCTGGTGAGGTAAAAACTGAAACGAAAGAAATTTTATTGTTACATATATATAAAGTAGGTCGAAAAATATAATGAACCCATAAGAATAATGTTTATTTTAAGAACGAAAATACTATTTTTATTTTTTTTACTTTCAAAAAATATTTTCCTTTTCCAAAGAAAGCGCAATTGAAATATTGTTTAATTAATTTTACGAGTAAATAAAAACTTTTTTTGCTTACTTTATTTGAAAAAAGAGACAAATTTTGTGTATCTAAAATAATTGTACACGATCAACATGGCCGCCTATTATTTCCTTTTGTGGAACCAGAAAATATGGAGAAGGCGGGAATAAGCGCAACTATTTTTACTAACAGCGACGTCACGGTTAAATAATTTTACCTGCACCAACTTTTAGTAGGCTTTGGTGCAGAAATCTGCACTAACACTAACTTTCATTCCAAACAATCGCGATAATATCCACCGTCTGTTGCAGTTGGTGTATAAATCTTTACTAAATATCTACCAATACCTGAATTATCAACATTAATTTTGAGGTTATGTTAGACCAAGGCCCAAAAGCCTAACACCAACGTCCAGCCGACGTTGCTAGACGACTACGTCAGTCAGCAACGTCTAACCAACGTTGGAATGTTACCCAAAAATTACCTCTAAATCTACTTAATCAGTTACCAGCGTCTAATCAACGTCGGATAATAATCTAAAAACACACTCAACGTATTAAGTAGATTTCTGACATCAACCCAACGTTGATAAATGTGCTAGATGTAAATAGTAGGTTTGCGAGGTTCAAGCTACGTTGCTCGGACGTTGTATCATAACTGTAAAATTTAAGACGCTACTTGACTATTATTTGTAATAATTCTGACCTTATAATTATTAAAAAAGTAGTGGGTAGTCGGTAAAATGTTAATTAGGTTGAATGTAGCTACCTATCAAGTCGGTTACCAACGTTATACCGAAGTAGGTGTATTACCGAAAAATTAATCGGAGCTACTTAAGTTAGTCATTAACGTCTAACCAACGTTGGTTAATAACTAAAAAAGGACTAAACCTATTAAGCCACTAACCAACGTCTACCCAACGTTGGCAAGTGTTCCATAACAAACTTGACCTATTCAGTTAGTCACCAACGTCTACCCAACGTTGGTAGGTTACTCAAAATTTAACCATACCTATTTTAGTCAGCTGTCAACGTCTAACCAACGTTGGTAAGTTATTCAAAATATAACCATACCTATTTTAGTCAGTTGTCAACGTCTCATCAACGTTGGATAATGTCTTGAAAACATATCAAACCTTATTAAGTCGTTTTCTAACGGCAAATCAATGTTGGTAAATCGTCCAGACTTAAGCAGTAGGTTTGCGAGGTCGACGCAATATTTGGTTCGCCGTCGTATTACAACTACAAAATTTAAGGTATTACTCGACTACTATTTGTAATAATTCTGACGTCGGAATTAGTGAAAAAGTAGTCGGTGGTTGGTAAAAAGTTGCTTGGGTGTGTATTGTGACAAGAATGATAAAAAAAGGTTTTGATTTGAAAGTTTTACCACGGGATCCTCAGAGAAGAAAGGAATGGGCCGTCAAAGTCCGAAGGGAAAATTGGAATCCTACAAATGCTTCATATTTATGTGAGGTTAGTAACTGCACATTTACATATTGTTTTTTCTTTACGTATACTTAATTCTTAATTTACAATATGCAAAATTATTTAACATTTTAGCTTTTAATGAATTCTGTTGTTGCACAAAGTCAAAATTTTAGTAGAATATGTGTTAAACAATAACATTTCATCTTAAAAAAAATCGTTAGAAATATGTAAAAGTTGAAAATAAAATCTTATAATATTACAATATGAATTAATAAAATACATGCATTTCAAACGCCAATGAGATCAAATCGGCAGTCTGCAGAGAAGTTAATCATAAAACAACGAAAGACGGCTGCGAAGTTAGAAACTCATTGCCAGCGTTGGAAAAGGAAGAAAAAAACAGTTTCCTGAAAATCATACAAATGAATAACTCAAAATTTACCAATTTGTGAGTGATGACAGAAAATATGGATAAAAATGTCAACTTTGACAAATTGAGGTTTTCGCCACACATGAATTTTGTTGGTATTCAAGATAAATCTCTATTCATTTATTTGATTTTCACTAATAAACAATAATAAGAATACTACAGAACAACTATAAGAAAACGTTAACGTTAAGTCGCTATCCGCCACAGAGACATCTGTGATGTCGGTCGTAGCATTGGGACCATATGAGAAGTTTGACATACCTCTCACCACTATTCAATTTACCTTAGTCAGTATATGACTAGCAGGTTGGCCACTATCATTTGTCTGTTCCATAACCTATGGCATACTGAGGAGAACTAATAAGTTCGAAACCGGTCTGTCTGGTAAGGAATTGACAAATGATATTGGCTACCGATCTATCATGATTTGAAGGTATAATCCAATGCAGGTCGGGGTATTTGCCCGCTGAGTAGTTGTTTCGTTCAAATCACATTTAATAACAGTAGTTTAGTCCATCTGGGCTAGAGGTCGCCGCTCTCGGCACTTGCTTCGCAAGTCGCTAGCCGCCACAGAGACATCTGTGATGTCGGTCGAATAGTAGCATTTGGACCATATGAGAAGTTTCATATACCTCTCACCACTACTCAATTTACCTTAGTCCCATGCTCCAATACTAAAATATGACAGCCTAAATCTCACCAGTCGCCACTGATTTCATTGCTAGTAGATCAATTTCTAATCAGCGAGAGAACATCCTAACAATGTCCTATGAAGGTCTTGTTTGGATCTAATATCGATCAGAATAAGACGTGCCAAAGCCATATTGATTTGTAACAATGTACATCCCCAAGACGTCTTCTGTACGTCTTACGTCGGAAAATGGACGTTTTTAAGACATCTCGTATGTCCTAGGCAGACGTCCCTAAGACATCTTTGGTATGTACTTGTGCTATCTGGGTCTTATTATAACAGAAAACAATCTACGGAAAAATCACTTCGTTACAATATTTCGCACATTCCATGAAACTAGATATGTTAGAGGCAATGCAGTGACCCTGAAGCCGACTGGGTTTTGACCCACATCCTGAAAAATCCGCTCTCTATTTGTAATGAAATTAAAGTCAGTCGTTCTCGAGAAATTTGAAAGTTACTTTGTCTTAGGTACCCATTTAGTTTTTAGATGACGTAGAACAAAAAAAGTCATATATACAGAACAAAGCCAATATCTCATATACAAAACAAGACTAATATATACACTATTTATTACAGAAAAAATATTATAACCCCCCTGTAACACAATATAGAAACAGACTTTAACTATGTGCATCGTTAAGCTTATGTATTTTTGATTTTCGTCTTCGAATTTGCCGCTTTGGACCTCTTCCTCAGTATATTGTTAACTTTAGCGACTTCGGTAAGCGTTCTCTTTACGTATATCATCTGTTCCTCTACACTCTCCTTCTTAATTTTCACAGGGTTGTTTTTAGAAAGTGCCATGTGTACGTAAACATTCCATATTGACGATTTTACTTCGTCCATTTCGTTCATTAGCCGGCCCTGAAAGAAAACATCTATAGCTGATAATAATATGTATGAGTATATTTGGAAACAAAAACTGTTAGCATCCTTATTAGATCGGGTACCGGGTACTGGAGGTCATTTCGTAAAATCCGCACGACACAACTTTTCTTAAGAGTGTTTTATTAACCCTCTGCAATAAGCAAGTGCATGACGCTTCGAATGATTCATGTTCAGTTATTAATAGCGCTTGGAATTTAGGTACAAAAATGTTTTGCTCAAACTTCGTTTCTCGATGTTTCCACTCACGTGGTGATGTGGAAGTAACTGTGGTTTGGGGCACGTGCCATGCGCCGCACCGAACTGCCTTTCTATAGTTACATCACTGAGGAAATGACGGCGAAATGAACGATTTAGAAACACAATTTTGGCTAGATTTAATAACGGTAATAAATTAAATATTAGCCCAGTCGATCAAATTTGTAGTAGTTCTATAAATTAGATGTGATTTAATAAATATAGTTTAAAAAAACTAAAAAACACGCTTTTAAAGCACATCAAACTAAAAAGTGAAAAATAATTATTAATATAAACTGAAAACAATAATGAACGAAAAATACTAGTATTATTGTGAAAAATGCGTGGGTTGCTCGATATACGAAAAATATGGCACAAAGCGCCCCACGCTTTTTTTCACAATAATACTAGTATTTTTCGTTCATTATTGTTTTCAGTTTATATTAATAATTATTTTTCACTTTTTAGTTTGATGTGCTTTAAAAGCGTGTTTTTTAGTTTTTTTAACTATATTTATTTTTCACTTTTTAGTTTGATGTGCTATGAAAGCGTGTTTTTTTGTTTTTTTAAACTATGTTTATATTGCTTATTGATGCTGATATTATAACATATTACGATCCAACAGATACTTCTGGAAAAAAAATTTTTTTTTCCAGCCATAGACGAGATTTGAACTCACGCCCGGGGAGTCCGTCGTTTCGCGTCGACTAAGACTTGTGCCTTAGCCCGCTCAGCCATCGAACGAACTAAGAATCACGGAATGTATTAACAGTAATAAGCCAAAGAAATTATTTAAGTCTGGCGATCCTGATCAGGATAATGATATAAACTTATCAAATTATTGTATTGTTACCGGTTCTTCGTAAGTGTACAAAGTTTCAATTAAATCTGTCCGTTTAAAGTGGGTCAAAATCGAGTCCAAAGAGTCGGTTACAAATAAACAAACATACAAGTGAAGCTAATAAAAGCGTGTTAAAAAAGAACTTTGTTTTATAACAAAATGTTGTTTTGTTCGTATTTGTGTTCACTATTTTTAACATGTTCATTATGTGGTAATGTTTCTTCTTTGCAGTGGCGGCTGGTTAGGGGAGGCTGAGCCTCCTCTACAATTTTGGGAGAAACAGAATATCTCCAAACTAATATTTTTCACAAGTAGAAATGTCTACTTAGGTATATCTCAATTCTCAATGTTGTTTATAATTCAATAATTAATTTCCAGTGTAAAAAAAAATGTAGCATTTCCTTTCCACAGACATATAACATTGTAGTCCGGATAGTCTACTCTACGTATGCATATTTCCCGGTCTTATCACGTTTTCGCGCTTGCTTGGATGAACTGAGTCTAGCGGCGAGTCAAACCTCATTTCAGTGCATTGTTCGTGACCTTGAATTATGGCGCGTATCTGCAAACATTCTGGATCTGTAAAGTTAGGGCAGTTAGCCTCTAGCATCCCATCTCTTTCTAGCGCATGTACACTTCAGTTGAGCGTTGATCCCCTCTCTCACAACAGTTTTATAGAACAACATAAACATACATAAAATATTTAACAGGTGGTTGAAAAATGAGTACTCTAGGTGGAAATATTCCCAACGACATGTCTTGTTGTCCAGACGTGGTGGATTATTTGTTGTTAAATGGATTTAGTTCTCTTAGTTATGATCAAAAGGTAAGAATTAAGAAAATGATCAATACCGTCATTAGTTTTCACAAGTGGAAACAAAACACAGGGTTTAGCTATGGCAATTATCAAAAAATCGAGTGGTTAATGGCATCAGTAGTTAGAAACAAATTATTTGTTGGAAATGTTTGTTATTTACTAATGATCAATTCTCAATTTGGGGCAGAGTCGGGTTTAATAATTTGCAAAATTTGTCACGAGGTTTAGAAAGGCATGAAAAATCTCAGGAGCATATTTCATCTTGCATTAAATTCGAAATGTTGGGTAAACAAAATATTGTAAATTTCTTGGATTCTGCGCATAAAACAGAAATAGAAAATTTTAATGAAAAAGTCCGTGAAAATAGGGAAATATTAAAGAGATTAATTGATACCGTTATATATTTATCTTCTCAAGGAAAATCTTTTCGATGACATGACGAAAAGCGCGATTCGTAGAATAAAGAAAATTTCAAGGAGCTAATAGATTTTTTAAAAACGTATGATCCAAAATTAGAGAACTTTTTGAATAACTCCACTGTTTTTTTCCGGGACGTCTAAATCAATTCAAAATGACCTAATTGAAAGTGTTAGCTTCATTATTAAAGGAAATGAACTATGTGTGTTGTATTCTGACCAGCAACTTTTAGCAAAATCAAAATCGCCTCAAGAAATTCTTACTTTTATATATAATAATAATTTAAAAAGCTGTCTCTCCGAACTGTACAAACTTTTATCTTTAGTGTCAACAATGCCGGTAACCTCAGTTTCTGTAGAACGATCGTTTTCAGCACTCAAACGCATAAAAACGTTTACTAGAAGCATGATAGCTCAAGACCACCTGTCAAATATATCGATTATTACAATAGAAAAACGTTTTTTGTCAGAGTTGAAGAAAAATGGTTTATTTTCGTTTTATGGAGTATTTCTTCATCAACCATTTTGCTAGTTCTGAAAATCGCAGGTTACCATTGATTTATAAAAATATTTAGACTTTACACCAAAGATTGATATAGTTAGTTATTATTTTAGAAGAAATTTTTATTTACGTTATTTATTTTTTAGAAAATATGTTATGTAACTTCTTTTTCAAAACCATTTTAATTTTTATTAAAAGTAATAATTTTACACTCTGGCAGTGATAATGAATACAATTTTTGTTTGTAGAAAAACTCTTTTATTTATCAACTTTTTTCCAAAACTATTTAGATTTTTATTAGAAGTTATAATTTAATTATAAGTGGGATAAGGGTAATTCTGGCGATCAACCCACGATACAAAAATGTAACGCGCCGTTATACTACCTCAAGGGTGGTGGGGAAATGTGCAAATTGTAATCATATTGAAATTTAGTTGCCATTTAAATTTCAAGCCTCCTCTGTGGAAAATATTACGAGGCGCCACTGCTTCTTTGTTACGTAAGTCATATAAGTGAAACAGTATTTACGTAATATTGATAAAATAATATTTCATAAATCATATGAAACACAAATTTATAATATTTATGTAAATTTGTTATCAGTGCTAGGTAACGGGTTCCGTATTCGGTGCATAAGTTTGTATAATTTACGAAGATTGTGATATCCTGCAAATACTGGTGTTTTATCATAACTCCATAAGGATAAGATACATTTTGTATAAAATTTATATGGTTTATAAAAAATAATTAAATATAATAGTGATAAATGTTATATGCATGCTTCTCGGAACACAATACATTTATGTGCATATCGACTTGACTATTAAATTAACTTAAAACAACAGTATGTTTTTAGCAGTCTGTCAGTTTCTGTTTTCTTTAACTGTTGTTAGTTTTTGTGCGCATTTAAAATTAGTTTAATTCAGTACTGACGTAGTCTTCCACGAAACACCAAAACACCATAACTGCACTCGACGTGATTTCCAGACTTTCAAATGCATCCAGCTGTCTGGCTACATTCCTAATTAATCTTAAATTGCCAATATATATTTTATGGCTGTTCTCAAACGCATGTTGGGCTACACTCGATATCTGTGCTACCATATTTGAGATGGACCATATGCTCTTTGAATCTAGTTTCAATTGATCGTCTAATTTGACCAACATACTTTTGATTATAGTCCTTACAGTTAATATCGTAAATCGTAGACATTTTGTTTGTTTCAATTTTGTCTTTTGGATTGCCTAAAAGTTGTTGTAGTTTGTTTACCGATGAATGAACTACTGTCATACCTACATCTTTAAAAATCTTACCAATACCACGGGTGAATCGAGTATCGAATGAGATCGATACAAATTTCGGATTCTCTCTTTCATTTTGAAAGGTCGAGGAATTTCGAAGTGACTTTAAATTTTCGTTTCCTAATTATTTTATCAAATAAACTTACAGAATATTCATTACTCGCAGCTGTATCCTTAATCAATGCCTCTCCTTATCGGAGGGATGCTTAATAGACGATGGACTAGAAAATTGAAACTCGCTATTTTGTGTTAAACATAATGGTAAGACTCATTAGGGATATCCTTGTTAGAGATGAAGCCAGCTTCAGTGTAAAGAATATCGTAAAAACCGGAGTTACTGACAAAAAGATTGACGCTGTAGTCGCTGTATCGGTAACTATTAATATTAAGAGAGATGGTATTGATGATACTGATGGTAATCATTACAAAACTATAAACGTAAATTGTATATATAGATCACCTGGCGCTAGTGACTCTTACTTCTTAGGTTCACTAGAGAAACTGCTTTGCTTAACTTATATGATGCGGGGTTACAAATTTATTTGTGCTGATTTAAAATTCAACCTCTTATTTAATAATAGAAAACTATTGAAGACTTAATTTTACTAAATTCATATGGTTTATTTTAAACAATCTTTAACTACTCAAGAATATAAGGTTATTCAAAAACACTAATTGATAACATTTGCACTAATATAAAATCCCATGAAACTGAAACTAAAACAATATACACCGATCTCTCTGATCCTAATGCTCAGATATTTCTTTAACGCCATTTCCAGTGTACTTAATATTGCATATCCATTAAATCCAGCTAAAGTCACCATTTCAGAAAACTCAAAAAATTTAAACCCGTGGATAACCCCCGACATAATAGAAGGAGGCTGCTTAGTCAGGGACATCTCAACTAACTAAAAGCACAATGATACTGAAATTATCATGAGGTATAATATACTCAAAAAAAAACGCACGAAAAAAATATTAATACCGCAAAAAAACATATTTCGTAAAAAATATATAAATGCGAAAAACAAATGTAAGCCTTATTGGATATTATTAATATCAACACAAACAAGAAATCAAATAAGCTCACACTTCCTAATAAAATAATCGACACAAATAGAAAAATTATAAGAGAAAAACAAGACATAGCTGTTGCCAGTCTACCGCCAACCAGCCGCTCCTGCTCCGAGTCGGAACTTTAAGGTGCACGTCCACTTATCCGTTCCGGATGCATGGACCCGACCGTCCGCATCGCATTATTTTATTCTTATTATGGTTTCAAATATGAATGCGTCCACCATCCAGCAGCGACCGTGTCGGACTACCAGACGAATTCAATAAAAATCGTTACGTTTCGTACGGCCGATGCGTCCGGAACGTATAAGTAGACGTGTACCTTTAAGATAAGCGCACATTTATACGAATCGGCCGAAAATGATAATTTCCATTATTTTAAACGGGACAAAGCACACTGATTCGTATCGGACGCATCGCATGAACGGAATTTCGTTTAGAATTCTTTAAAAAAAAAATCAAATCCGTCTACGCCCAAGCATAATAAAAACAAAAATATTTTATATATTGTGATGTATGTTTTTGTACTATTTCGTTCGCTTTAAATTCTTTTTTTATGTATTTCCTTACATTTTGTAAGCTTAGTGCTGCACATTATTATTAAACTGTTAAATGACGTTCACACATGTACATTGTATATCGAAGTGATAACTAATAATAAATAAATAAAATAAATGGAAATAAATTTTATTAATACTGGTACACTTTATAAAAATATGTACAAAACTCACCTTCTTAAGCAGATTTATGAAGTAGCTTGGTTGTCGTTATCACAAACTGGATCACTTCTATAATAACTGTGTAGCATCAGATATATGTTTCTACAGTTGTCTCAGTAAGCGATGTATGCTGTGGCGAAAAAATATGTTTGTATTTTGAAAAACACCGCTCGACATCTACGGAAGTAATACAGGCATAAGTAAAACACTCTGTGAACTCACTTAACGCAGCTGTAGATACACCATCACAAATTTGTCTTAATTTGATAAAATCAGGATCTTTCCGTAATACACTCTCGAATTTTTCAATAACGGGCTTATTTTTTGCGTCATTTATAGTCTGTAGCTGTGTATTTACGTCGTCCACTATTTGCAGCGATTCCACTAACGACAACGAAGTATTTTGCAATTTTTGTATTGCGTTGTGTAGTCCTCTATAATTGTTATAAATAGTTTTTAAATCTGTTTCAACCACGTTCCCCAACGTGTAAGAATCGGCTCTGGTGGTTCCGGAATACCAGGACACACTGTGTGAAATGCTCGAAGCCGTTTAGGAGATTTGAGAAATATTTTTTTTGTATTTGCTATAAATGCATCTACCTCTGGAAACATTTTCGAATCGTTTCTGCTACAAGATGGAATGCATGCACTTTACACGTAACATGTAAAAACCTACAATCGTCTCTTTGAAGAAAACGGCCCACCAAACGCATTGTCGCAGCACCGTCGGTCACAAACATCAACACTTGACAGTTCAAATTTTTCGAAAGTCTCCAACACCACCCGCGTAATTGTTTCGCCAGTACACGCAGTTAGTCTTTTGTTAGCTAGTAAAAGTAGAAATGTTGGTTTAACAGGGTCGAGTACACGTACTATAACATTTAAAATAGAATTTTTTTTACAATCTGTCGTCTCGTCAACACATAACCACAGCTGTGTGTTTTTTAATGCACATTTAATCCTATTTACAATGTCTTCACGAACACTTAGTACATTTCTACGTAACGATGAACGACTTGGTAAATCCACCTGGGGATTGTATTTATTCCAGAACTCCCGAAATGCTGGTTCATCCAATATGCGCAGGGGAACATCACAGGCAATCAGCATTAACAGTAAATCAAACATAAACTGAGGTTCCAAAGAAGACACGCCATTTTTTTATTTTTATGCCGGTTACTATTGACATGAATTTTGCAGCCGTATTTATTCCAGCACATGAAGTCTTGATCACAAACTAAAAATTATTTTACATCCATCATAGAATAAATCCGGAAATTCACCGATATATTTATTCACTTTATCAGCATACGGTCGTTTTCTACTCTTTACGCTCTTTACGATAAGAACTGAAGTGTGTCGTGTCATCGTAAACAAGCGCGCGATGGCATTGGTATTGCGCCCGACCCTGAATCCATCATCGCTTGGCCAGGCTTAGTAATAACGCGTGATTTGAATGTTAAATCCGTAAATATGTAAAGCAAATCCGAAGTAATGTGCGATGTTGACAAAAGATTCGTCCGATGCGTACAAATGGCTTACCTTTTAGTCAACACTTACCGCATTATTCTTTATTTGGGTTACCAACGTTTCATACTCCAAAGATTTAATATTCGCGTTCTCGTATCTTGCTTGCAGGTTAGCGATTTGGTTATTAAGTCCCATTATTATGAAGCTTTTCTCCTCGATCAGCTTCATCTGAAAACACAATGAGAATCGGTTGTAGAAAATACGCTTGGTAATGGGTTTTTTACCCGATTTTTGCTACTTAGTGTTCCATTTGTGGGCAATCGTATATAAAAAACGTATTCAAGTGTACAGGGTGATTCGTAATTATGGGGAGATGCTTCAGGGGCTGAGAGTAAACAAAAATAAAGTGTTATACAGGTTGTTTAAAAAACATATAACAAACTACTGGTGGCGAGTGGCAAGGTACCATTATTTTTCGGATTTGACCGGCTAATCGCGTTTGGCAGGTTTAATTAAAATATGGAATGAAATGAAATATAATAAGGCTAAATTTTTTTTGCTAATAGTTATTTTACAACACTTATCACATATAAGTATAACAGATATCTTTTTAAACAATTATTTTCCCAGCCATTTGCCAAAACGCTGAAACTTGAATTATAAAAAATATAATATGCACATTATGTTCAGTACGACTGACTCGATAATGTTATTTTTAATTCCAACTATTCTGTTCAGTAAAACCAAAAATAAATAAAACAAAAAGTGCTTACCAGCTAAACAGTCACTTCAAAATTTTAAAACATCCACCGGCACGTGTTTCTGCATTTTTGCGTTGTCAACATGGCCCTTAGAATGCCTCGAAAATAACTATGAATCTTAGTAAATCCTAATGTAATAAATATTATAGTTTCAGAGAACATAATACTTGAAATTATATAATAGAAATTCCTCATTAGGTTAGAATAATTTAAAAGAAATTGGGTATTCTCTTCTTGGTAAAAGTTTAAAATATCGAATGAGATGAAATATAATAACGCTAAGAATTTTCTGCCAATTGTTATTTTCTAACTCGCAAAACTTATCACAGATAGATATAACATATATCTTTTAAAACAATTATTTTCCCGGCTTTTTAGTTGATAGTATACATCAAACGGAAGCCGACCATGTGTTTTTATTCATTTTTTTAGCAGGGGACTTTGAAATATTTCTCTATGAAGATGGCCCTCGAGAGATATTGTAATGATTATGTAAATTTATATGACTCGTGAAGTTCAAATGCATCCAGATTCTTTCAGAGACATGTTCGAGATGTTGCTTAAAGATGCAAGCTTAAAATTTTAGTACCTATACGATATAGTTCTATCAAATTAATAGAATTGTTCTAGCAGCAGTCTCAGACTAGTTTGAAACCGGCCAGAAATATTCGCCCGGTTACTAAGTATTGCTGTGAATACGGTGAGCTTAGCGTATATAAGAAGCAACTGAGTGAATTTTTCAAACTGGTCCGAGACTGCTGCTAGATCAAGCCTATTACTACTTACCAGAGGGGGGATTAATTGGTTTTAAAGAAGTTACGAGATGGACGCTTTAAAACTATTCACGGAAGTAAAGCTCTTAAGATTTCACTCAACATGAAAAAAATCATATTGCATTTAAGGGTGTCTTATAAAGAATTATTAAGAGTAAATATAGGTACTTCAAGGTAAATAGGCTTTTAAATTTAGTCTTGAAGGAATGTTTATAAAACTCTTTTGTTTTCAGGTAATATTTGCCTTTATCACGGCAATTTTAAAACTATTTTAATTTTATAAGACAATAAAACGTTGGAACAACCAATAGGGAACTTGCACATTTTTTTTTACTTTATAAAAATGTTCTACAATACTAAAAAATAAGATATGCAAAATATGACGCCTTAATTCCCAATAATAAATTTGTTATAAATTATTAAAGTTTCGCGCGCGAGCGAACCGTTTCAAACAGGTTCAAAAGCGCGGGAGTAGTCGTGACATCACACCATACAATTTACAAGCGACAACGGAGATCCCAGCACTCGACCGCTTGATTTCAGATAAATTTTAAGTGTATACTTAAAATGGAAACAAAAACTCCTTATTTTAAATATTGCATTGTACCGTTGTGTAAGAATACTACAGTGAAAGTGCCAGATAAAATATTTATAATATTGCCAGAAGATAAGATTCGTCGATCAAAATGGCTAAAAGCGTGTAGAAGAAATGAAAAAGACATTTCACAGAGCAGTAGGTCTCTACATGTGTGTGAAGATCATTTTAATGTAAGTACATTATTAAATACTAAATGTCTATCTACTAGTTTTTCGCAGGCGGGCAATAAAATATTCCGAATTCCGAATTATTGAATTTTAATTAGGGTAGGATTAAAAAAAGAATGTGTATACAATGTTAGAAAATAAGATTAGTAGATAGAATATAATTTAGTGATATTAAGTAAAGGTAATTTCCTGGTGCGAAAGTAAACAGCTATTTATTATTATACTCTTCGCAAATACGATTACGAAGAGTATATTGCATTTGATCGGGACATTTCTAAAATCGTTAATACCGCTCGCAGAGAAAAAAATCATTTCGGTCGTCATCGAATTCTGAACAACTTTCAAAATGTCCGTCTGTTCATCTGTCCGTCCGTCTGTCCATCCGTCACTTGTAAGCACGATAACTAAAGAAAGAAAAGTCCGATCGAATTGAAATTTGGGCTATAAGTTAGTGTTAGCTAGAGGAAGAAATCCATTGTTTTTGAAAAAAATCAAATTGTAAATAAAAAAGTTATAGGACATTTTATTTAAAAATATGAATCTACAGAGGGTTGCAATTTTCAATGTGCTACTAAAATTGAAGTAATTTTCTATAGACACTAAAATGCTGTACTACCACAAATTTCGCCTACGCAGTCGGCATCATCGGGAGATGAAAAAAAATTGAAAATTAAATATGTGATCAATATATTAAGTATTGTAAGAATGAATCTTAGTTTATACTATAAAATATACTGCCACGCGTTTCGCCAATACAGTCGGCACCATCGGGAGAGAAAATTAAATATGTAGTCAATACATTAGGTATTGTAAGAATGAAGTTTATAAGACAAACACAAGATTCTTTTCAAAAAACTGCGAAGAGTATCCTACAGAATGTGCAACAATTATATAAAAGTTCAATAACACTACTGTCTGCGAAGAGTAACATATTTACCTCTAGTAGTATATTGCAAATACCTTTCCCTTGCCCTTTAATTTATTCTATTCAAATCTTACATTTATCTATTATGTGAATGATAACACGACACAATCACTTATTTCCCTTGCCCCAAAACATAATACGAAAATATCTACGATAGGTAATTATACATTTGCGCAACATTTCCTTTGCAGCAAGTGTCTTCTATAGAGACACTTTACGCGTGTGTACAAAAAAAAACACGAAAAATGTAGAAGTGGCTGTTGTAAAGAATTACCCTAAATTCTTTCAAACATAAGACTAAGTCTGCTAAAAATGCTTAGTTGCGACTAAGCATTTTGTAGTTATTTCTTTTTATTCCGTGATCAAGTCATAACTATTTTATGTTTATAAATTATTACTAAAAGCTAAAAAAATACATACTTCTCTGCCTTGACCCCGCGGACCTCTCCAAGGGAAAAACTTTCACTATTTTGTATAAAAGATGCCACCATAAACATATCCACTTTAGGCAAATTGTCAGATTGGCCCTTTGAAAAACCTTGTTCAGTCATTTTAAAATATCTGTACAACTACAATAAGCGGTACTATAAAACACAATTATATATTTATATCAGAACAGTCACTAACAAATCAACCACAGTCTAATAACACCATATTGTACATATGTTTATATAGAATGTCATTGTTAATTTGTTTGTATTATTATGTTTAAGTATTTTATGAATGAATTGATTTTTTAGTTTTCTTTTTTTCTGTATATATGTATATATTAATATAAATCTTACTCTGTACCCCATACAAGTTGTAAATAATCTACTTAATTGTGAATAAAGATTTTAAATTTGAATTGGAATTGGTAAACATCTGATTGTGTTGCTTCCCGGCGCGACGACTACCGAATATTGTATGGTGTGACGTCACAGTCAATAGTAGCTCGTTTCGGGCCACTTCAATTTTATCGCTGTTTAGATCCTTCATACTGATCGCGTGGAATTAGAAATCTTATTTTTTTGTGAAGTACACGTTTTATTACAACGTTACGCTATGTTTTTTAGTATTATTTTTATTTTTAAAATTATAGGCAAGTTCCCTATTACTCCGAACGGATAGACAAAGCATTGTCTTGGTTTGTCTGGTATCAAATGTAAATATTATTCATACTCAGTCTGCTATTAGCAAGAAACATGTGATCAGATGTGCGCGCAGTCCCTGTTCGATGTATTCTGTTTACGACTGCCGGCCACCATTATTTATTTGTGTGTTTTCAGTTTAACGTTGTGTTTACTCTGATTTTTAGATTTTTTAAAGGTGGATTTTATGTTTTTGTGAAAAAACAATGGGAAAATACTGTTATATGTAGATTGCACTATAAAAGTGAAGTTCATCGACCTTTCTACAAATATGTGCGATTACCATGAGCGTAACAGCAAAATCGTAGAAAAAAGCAAAATATGAAATTAAAGATGTTCATTGCAAAATGTTTAAAATATAGAAAACATTTTTTTTAATTCTAAAATTTTGTAATATGGGTACTTAAATAAAAACCAACTTGAATTGCAAAGGGAATAAACATTTTATTCATAGTATAATATATTATCTGTTTTTAGGATTCCTTCGAATACTAAACGCCGAAGCATATGGCTTTCTCGTATTTTCAGATATTTAGGAAAGGAAAATATTCCTAAAGATAGTTTTGTGTACTCAGATGACTTTACATCGTACGATTTCTCTGCTACACCCAGTGGCCGATTTTATCTTAAGGACGTAGAAGTGCCTGAATTACCAAGTTTGTCTATTTCGAGACAACTTTTATATGTTGCAATGCAATTTATTTAAAAAAATGCAAGTGGTTATGTGCTGGCCACATAAGATATTTTATTAATAAAAAGCTATTTCAATATTAACTTTACTTTTTATTTAAATAATATTTAAATTTATATAATTATTTAAGTAATATTTATGTTAACTTTTTGTAAAATTTTGCAGAAAATATTCTTATTGTGCTTTAACAAATACATTTATCTACTATAAGAAAATGTTGTCTTGTTTGAAGTTGTAATATACTTTATTAATTAGCATTATGTAAGATATTCATACATATTCTTACTGACAAAATAAAGATTATTGAAAATATTTTGTTTTCTGTGTAGTTACATTTATTTCTCGGAAAAACAATGTCGTTGATATCACAGGCAGACAAAAATAAAAAAAATTCTGTACTTTAAATCAAAACCATTAGTACAGGAGGCAGTGACGATTTTCGGTACTTATTTTCCCAGTCAGCAAACATGGATAGAATTGTTCGGTTAGTAATTCTAAGCAAATTTCATATATATTTAGGGCGGGGGGGTTCCGATGGGTTGAGGCGGAAAATGCGTCAGAACATACGAAATACACTGCCCTTTTTTTTTCCAGTGATAAAAATAGTTCTAGTACCCAAGTAGCAAGGTGTCGTCATTATGACGTCGTTTTAAGGTGACCTCTCGTCACATGACGTCAATGTTGGCGTAAAAAAAGACGTTACGTTGGAGACGTCATATTGACGTCACAGAAATGTCGTCATATACACGTCATTTTTTGGTATAACTGGAGTGGGGTAACATGAGTGACGTTCATTACACGTCATTGTTACGTGGTGTAAATTACATTACAAAATATATGTAAAAAGTTAACAAAAACAATTACATCAATTCTAATTGAAAAAAATTAAGATTGAATTGGTTCCAATTTGAGTTGGAAGTGACGTCATACTGGTTTGGCATTGTCAAGTAGAGGTTGAATTTGATTTTAAATTTAAAAATTAGTTCATAAAAGAAAATATCAATTAATCGATTTTACATGAAGAAATATCAAATGATGCTGTAAATTAACAAACAATTTTTCCTAAAAAAACAATAAAGAATGTTTCATTAAAGCCATTATTTGTGATGACATTGTTCTGAAGATATTGGGGAACGCAGTCGCACTGTGACAAATTCCCTGCGCCTTTGATTTCTGAACACCCTCTTTGGCACGTCGGAGTTGTCAGTTGTCAAATTAATTTTGTGATATCGCGACATGTGGCTGCAACGATTATTATCATTATTTCAGGCAAGTAGCAGTGTTTATATTATGTTCTGTGCAAGTATAGCTATCAGAGACAACCCTGTCTCTGTAGCTATGTATAACATAGTGGAATTTTGTAATGAAGCTGGCGGTGGCTTAGCTATTGTTCATACAAATTGGTTAACGCCTCGCAAGCAAGAGGTGTTTTGGCCTCCGTATGATAATTCTCTGTTTACGAAGGCTCTAAAAACGGAGGAGAGGGCCAACGAGAAATGGAAGCTTTATGAAATTGTCAGAAACTTTTATAAAACAGGTAAATAACGTATACTTTATGCATGCATTACTTATGTACTAGAGTCAAACTGGGATGACCGTTACGTTACTGACGCCAGGAGATCAAACACAGCCTATAATTTGTATTGTATATTATGTGCCGTTCAGTACATCATCCTAGATTGACAGATGAGATACGACATGCCATGGTCGAGACTAAACCTGCTGTTATGGAGCTCATTCGCTTTGTCTCCAACAATTGATGATAAATTTTCTCTCTGCACGGCTACATGCCATCCTAGAGTGGTAGGCGTGCAATTACAATCGCACTTACTGGAATTACTAGAAGCATATATCTTCCGGAAACTACGACCTACGGAACTCGTACTATGCGTGTTGACCTGCAACAGATTATTTTAGGTAATGGACAGTGATTACGTATCAGTCATCCCAGTTTGACTCTAGTATAGCGAACAATTGTTCTTCAAAAATGTACAGACAAGTTTTTTTAACCTGCTTTATTGTTTCGAAAGGGGTCTTCATTCCATAAACAATATACCTATATAGGTACAGTAATGAAATGATTTCAGTATAAGAATTTTGGTTGGCATTCATTATTTAGTTATGACTTAATTCTTTATCAAACATTCCAAATATATTGCATGTATTTACAAAGTCCAAATATTTCAGACGATTTAGAAAAAGCAAAACAGAAACTAAAATTAGCGGAGGATACGAGCGATCTTAACACAGAAACCGATGAGAACGAATTCCAACCAAGGAAAAGGTTAAGGAAACCTACAAAGATTTCCTCGAGTGAGGATGAGGAGGAAAACAGCAATTTTCAGCGGCCACCTAAATTAAATATCAAAAAGAAATTAGGTGCGTATTGTTATTAATTTTTCGATATTTATTATTAAATATTTAAAATGTCCTGTTCAAGAATAGTATAAAAGAAAAAGAATATTTTAATATTATGAAATGCATTTGTTTTCAGCAATTATTATTAATCATATTTTAATTTTGTTATTTACATTTACATTTGTTGCTTTTCCTTCTGAATATCAAATGCCTCACTTGTTCTCTGTCACAATTAGCTGTCAAATTTATAAGTTGTATTTTTTTCCATAGCCAAGTAATTTTAATAGTCAAACATCAAGCTTTTAATGTAACTCGTACATAATCTGACTTATGATACATCATCACACTTTAATTAGTCTCACTCTGTTATAAACAAAAGGCTCATCCATTCAAGTTGTAGATTAAGTACATGTTACATGAATATAGTATTCATTTCTTCTTAAGTTTTCTTGCATAATAAATTCAAAATTTATTAATGCTTTACAGAGTCAAATCTAAGTTCGTCCCAAAAGGCTGGAAACCCTTCTATATCTTCATTACCTTCCACATTAGGAGTATTGCCAAAAATAGGCACTCGTGTAAACTCGCCCCAAACTGCTAGCCCAAATACTCCCACAACTTCAAGAAATTGGCCCACCCCATCAGAATCTGTTACTATACCGAAATCAGGTAATGTATTATTATTTATTGGCGGTATGGTCCTTGACCGAAGTCATTAAAAAAAGTAGATTATTTGGGATAATCCCTCTATATGTGTGCCTTTAGGTTTTTATACAGTGACAACTGCGCAAGCACGCTCCATGCAAAACATACCCAGTCAGGTGTAACTGCACGTTAGTTGGCGCTGGCCAGTTTGAGCGCTGTTATATTTTAGTGATCAACTAAACTCACTATGTATAATGTCTATCTACAAATACTTTTCTACTCTGTTGCCTTTTTAATTGTTAAACACGTGCATATATCTCGAGCAATTATTGATTTTTTATATTTTTTAGAATATGACAATATAATAAGGTTGCTGGCTCACATAAAAGAGCAAAACAAGGAGATACTTAACATAATTACTGAACGTGGAAGGGAGACTTCAGCTGCTTTGACATCAATATGTTTGCCCGATAATTTTCCCATAGAACTTCCTGCCTCTACTGATGACGACGTGCAAGCTGTGGAAGATTTTTTAAAAACTAAGGAAAACATTAATGTAAGTCATTATTTACTTCGATTGACCTGGTTATTTAAGTATTTATTTTTCAGTGTTCCTACTTATCCACTTTGGGTGGAGGCAAAAGTTATATTTTGAGAACAAACAAGGTTTTAAGACAGTTGCTTACAGACAGTCTAGCCAGCAAATACAGTTTTTTTGGAAGTAGAAAGGATAAGAAGGCTTTTTCAGAGCTGCTGCTGAAAAAAGTAGTAATAAGTAAGTATTTATTATAGTCGAGACTATTTTCATATTTATGTTAAATAGCAAATATTAGTGTGTTTAGTTCATGACTAGGCATAGAGATCCACGTAGTGACATGATATGTGGTACCCTCACAAGTGATCTGACAGCTGAGCTGTCCAGATTGTACCTCGGAGCTTGGTCACGAGAATTCCTCGCACTCGCCATCAATAATAGCATGGAAGTCCAAGCTAGTTAGTCAGCGTGAGCGCTGTTCAATATTTACTCCTTATGCGTAGTCATCAACTAAATGTACTGTTTATGTACTAATTTAGCAATGAAAACAGATTTGAGATGCTCTGTTTCGTTTTGATGCTGCTAATGAACATTCATTATTTCTCGTCACATGAAAACTTTTATTTTAGATGCTATTCAAATTAAATCTCCAGATACAACTGAGACAGAAATAGAGGACAGTGTAAAGACATGGTTAAAGCATGCTCCACAGCGTATGAAGTATGCTTCCGATCATAAAAAAGACAAAAACAATTAATTACTAGGTATTGCTAATTACTTTTCTTAGTTATAAATGTACACAATCAACCATTTTTTGAGTAAGAACACGAGATAATGCATAAAGGAATGTATAAGAAAAAGATACGAAAAGTTTCTGTAGGAAAACGACAATTTTATAGGCGGGTAGCTAATGAAGTAAAATGTAGTATTCCTTTCCTTTTATATTTAGGTCCTCTAATATTAAAGAATAATATAGATCTTGCAGTTTACGAACACTTTCTACTTTTGCATTGTGGCATTTCTCTTGTTGTCGTATCATCTTACAAACCGTTGAAGCAAATATGTCGTCTTAAAGAGTCGAATTTTGATATAAAAATTGTTTCACATGAGGGTATTAAACATTATTTTGAACATAATTCTGGTCAAACGCTTACAAATGAAAAATGTAAGCAATTTAAAAAAGTTTTTTTTAAAGATTTTATTTTATCAATTCATATTCCAGTGCAGATTCATACTGTATGTCAAATGAAGGTTTGGTGATTCAGATACATAATATTTTACTTAACTCGGATGGTTGTACTATCGTGCTTGGCAAACATTTTATCTCATGAATCTTTTTACCATTACCCTTTAGATTCGAGGCACTTACATATTTTTGAAGTTACCAATTTATCACAATTGCATAGTTGGCATATAGAAGATATTACTGCTAAGTGTATGCTCCTTCCTCTTGACAGTGACTAAGTATGTTGGATATCCCTCCCATTAATTCATACTTTATAAACTAATTGAAATTTAAATGTAAATTAAATTTTTTTGTGAAATATAGCTCGTGTTGTATGTCGTCAATGAAATAATTTATTTTAATTTTATATCGCTTTCCACTGACTGACCCGTATATTTTTTGTATATCACACCAAGGTTATGTACCGTAATTCCAGTATTTTAACAAAAAATCCGGTTCGAATCGCTATACCGTAAATAACAATAAATCGGTTTTATTGATTGCACATACAATTAAAGTGTAAGAATAGCTTTTACCTTAACTTCGCCTCGATTCTTGGTTGTATGTACCGATAATTTCAATCAATAGTCAATTTTTTGATTGAAATTGTTGGTACATATACAACCGAGAATCGTGGCGAAGTTTGGATAAAAGCTATTCTTACACCTCATTTGTATGTTATTTACGGTATAGCGATTTGAACCCGATTATTGATTAAAATACTGGAATTACTGTGCACGACCTAAGCACTATTGACTTTTATGTATCTGTACGTGTTCTTGCTCTTATTGGGTGATGTGTTAGAATGTAATATTTGTTAGGTTTGTTATGATTTACTTTATAGTGCATTTAATGGAAATAAATTATTTTTGTAAAGACTATACATTGTTTATTTTAAACTGCAACATAGTGAAACAATTCAAATTTATGGTAGTTTTTTCCTTCTGGCGTGTAACGATGGATAATTTACTTTGGGTTGTTTTAAGATGAACTTAAAATAACCCAAAATAAATGAACCCGAATTTTGCCGCCATTTTCGACATTAAGAAGTCATTTTTGGTAGTGTTACTGACGTAATAAGTTCGTCAAGAAGACGTAATTTAACGTCTTAATAACGTCCGACATTCACGTATATTTGACGTCCGTCAATGACGTCATTTGGCTGTGACTTTTTCTCGTCATTTTGACGTCTTTCTTGAAGTGATTTTAACGTATTTATGACGTAAAAAGTGACGAAATAAATACGTCATAATCACGGCATCATGTTGCCTGGGTAGTAAGAGGTATACTGAAGTTAAATAAAAAAAAATAGTCTGGCTAATCTGTGAGTATGGATAATGATAATATGTCTGGCAGGTGAAAGACTGAAAAGTTTTCATCAAAAAAAATTTCCCTCATTTTCGCAGTTATGAAAATTTATCAGATGATGGCCTGTATTATAATAACAGCTTAAAATACAATCTGGCTAATGTGCAACACCCCCAAAGCCTTGCCAGACTCGTCTAATGATCGTTAGGCGCCCTAAATTCGGCACGTTCGATTAGGTGATTAGTGTCATACGTACATGTTATTTTTTATGAGAGCAGTAAACAATAAAATACAAAAAAAGCACAGAGTACAGAATTATGATGGGGCAGGTTGAAAAATATTTATTAACGAAATCATACATTTTAATGAAAGCCACAGAAAAGTTTTTATTTGACATCAGCTAATGAAAAAAATAACTATAATTGATCAAATATAATAATCAATTATTTAATGAAAAATATTATTATAATTAAATATAAATTAAATGAAGTCTTCGTCTTCTTCTTCATCAATTTCGCCTTCGCCATTGATATCAGTGTCTTCATAACATTCATTATCATCAACATCATCTTTTTCGCATCTGTCGTCAATATCATCAATACTCTTTTCAAGTTCTCAGGTAACTCGCATTCCAGCGTCGGCGTCGTTACCTAAATACGCACATGCTGCTATTCCGCTCCTCGTTTAACTACCTGGCTTGTGTCTGGCAAGGCCTTCGTGATTGTAAATGTCAGCCAGACGTGTATTTTCTATGAAAATATAGTATAATCTATCATGTGACAAATTTTCAAACCCGGTAAAATAAGAGCAAAAAATTTTCTATTTTTCCCATTTTGAAGATGCCGCCAGACTCATTTGCCAATTTCGTAAATCAGCCAGACTTATTTTTAATTACAGTTTATGATTATAACAATTTATATGCTAAATTTCAAGCCTGGAAAAATAAGGGTTACGGAGCCGCAAAATCGGTGAAATTTTTGAATCCGTAAATTTTCAGCCAGACTCACTTTCCGCTATCTGAGATAAGCCAGACTGTTATTTTCATAAACTTAATGTTCCACTTTAGTAAATGTAAAATATTTATGACTGGGAAAATAAGTGGACGTATTTTATTTTTATTTTTTGAATCCATCCAAAAATTTTAGCCAGACTCAAAAAATTCTTGTTTTTTGTCACTAAGAGAACAGATTAAAACATATATACCGACTGGGAAAATAAGTACGAAAAAAAATTCACTGCCTCCTGGACTACATGTTTCCTTATGTATTTTGATGTGCTGAAACCGAATCTGGCCATAAAATTTACGGTTATTGCGTCAATTTTTACCTACGGGACATTTTTAGCTACAAATGGCGTAAAAATCACCTTTTTTAAAACAGCAAAATTACATTTTTTTTTAGACAATTTTTTTGCCTAAATCATAGTAATCTACGTTTCCATGGTCACATGCTTTGTAATTTTTATGTGAACATCCAAACTTTTGCCGAGCAAATCATCTCGGTTACAAGCCACGATTCACCTCTGAAAATAGAAATATAATTATTATTCCAATATAGTATACAAGATACATTTCAATCTCTTGAATTTTCATACACCATAATGAATTTTTTATAATTCAAATGTGATGAATTTCAGAGAAAATGCATCAAATTAGAGTAAAACTCTGAGTTCACCCAATGTTTGATGACTTGTTAAAATTAACAATGTTTATCTGTCTATTATTAATATATTGTCAGTTCTATATGTTTACTAATTCTTTTACATACCTTAAAAGATCTTTTGCAAAGGAGAATAGGGATATATTTCCACCAGTCTTCGATGAACATCCAAACAGTTCCTCCTTTACGATACATTTTTATAATAACAAAGCAACACAACACATATCATCCACAATTAATTAAACACCATGGAAACAAAGAAAAAGCTCACAAATCTGAACATAAACAAACACAGTAAACGAATAAACGTAAACACAAAAGCTGTGACAAAAGTGAGGTTGATTGATATACCAGTTAAAAAATGGCGATTCCGCATATGCGCATACAAATTTGGTTTTAGCGGGAAGGCTTTCTTTCGCCTCTGTATAGCTAGGTACTCTGTGCCAAAAGTATAGTCGCGGGGTGGATGCGCGGGAGGTACAGGTCATAAAATGTGTCATTGGGTTGGGTATCTTATAATAATACTTCAATCAACGGTATAATAATTAACAAAAAACTAGCTTCGTCCTTTTTTAATAGTAGGATGTGTCAAGTTGCAGCAGAACCAAACAATTCCTTTATAATGAATAGGGAATTATTTGTCTAGTTAATTCTGTTTAGCGCGAATGATCCATATTTACGTCACAGGTGAAATAAAAGGTCTGAGAAAAATCTCAAAAATGAACTTTAATTTAAAAATAGTATCTGTCAAATTTGAGATTTATATTTTTGGCGGTTCTATAGTTATATGGAAAAAACTAGTTTTTCCACGGGCCCTTCAGAAGGCCGTAGCTCCCTTCGGAAACATTTCCGAACATTTTTTCTTAGAATGGCCCTTTGAATTTTTACACGTACTTAAAAAAACACCCTGTAAAGTTAGATAGGCCCAAAATGTTCTACAATTAATAGATGCAGTTGTCACTGCCGTCTTTATTTTGCACCTGTACCTAATATCTGCAAAAATATAAATGCATGTTATTAGTTTGTCAATTCAAAAAAACCTTTACCATTTCACTTTTAGCATTTTCCAGATCCCTAAGATTATTCTCTTGTAATTGAGCCAAATGATTTCTCGCGTTTACCAGGGAAAGATAGCGATTTATCATATCAGCTATTGAATTAAATTCTCCTGAATCTTCCACCACATCTGCCAGGAAATCCTGCAATTTATAAATGATATCATTATTTACCGAATGTCGACCTCAAATATTTCGGACACATTAAAATAATACACAACTTGTGACGTAATCTGGTTGCAGGCACCAAGTGACCAAGACTCGACGTCCGTACGGAGTAGGTTACCTCATAACTTGGGAGAGGAGAGGCGGAAGGGGAATGTAACGCGTCATAGTGTATGCCTTGTTATGATTCATACGTTTGCTGTGTTCACTTTATAATCGTTTTGTGTGGTTATTTGCTATTATTTTGATATTTTGTTTATAGTTATTATCAGTTATGTTATATTATAATGTTATGGATCTCTTTTTTTTATAGATTTTACGTGCTTTTATAACATTTTAAGTAACATTTGGATTATTATACCGGGTGTAACAGGATCATGGTACACACCTCTTTTTTTTTCTTTAGTTTTGAAGATAATTGATTGAAATTTGGGATATCCTATATACATAATAAGCGGCACTTTTTGAATTACAAGTGATTTTTTTTCACTCCCGGTTTCGCCGGAAGTGATATTAACTTTCAATTTTTAAATGGAACACCCTGTATATTATTGCATTTTTGAATTCTGCATAATTTTCTGAATCCAATGATACCAAATAAGTGACATTTCAAACGTCAATATTTTTTATAATATAATTTTTATTTTTCCATTTAAGTGAGCCATGACGGTTCCGATTTATTCTAAATGACCCGTGGAATGCTAGAAAAATCAAAATCCCGTCAAAAATACAAAATTACGTGATTTATGAGCAAATAAAGTTCATCAAAATGGTTTTTGAGGCCAAACTCAATTTTTTCAAATGGAACCATATTGGTACCGTGGTACCATTTATTAGCACTATTAATAAGGAATTTATTCATGTCGTATTAAAATGTGCGATAAGTACAAACAAAATTACAGCTAAAAGAAAATAAGAAAATTTTATTCTAATTACCTTGGTATCCATAAGGTGGCTTTGGAATACAAAAAATGAACACAAAACATTACAACAGTTGTTTAAAATGTTGTCCATTAACGTCAATGCACTTCTGAACTCGCATAGCTGTTCATCGAAGAACGTTCGCATTGCTGGATTGTTATGCTATTAATTGCATGTCTTACTCGTAGCTCCAGCTCTTCACGGGTTGTAACGGCGGTCGCGTAGACAATATTTTTTAAATGACCCAAAACAAAGAAATCAAGGGGTGTTAAATCAGGTGAGCTTGGAGGCCACCTCACAGGACTATTCGTCAAAATTACGTTTTTTCCGAATCTCCGTTGAAGGTAATCAATTACTATCCTTGAATTATACGGAGGAGCGCCATCTTGTTGGAAATACATTCCTTGTCGTAAATGGAAAGGTAATTAATTTAAACTGTCCTCAATTTCATTTTGCAGAAATCCCAAGTATCTGGCACCAGTCAGGGGTCCTTCAAATATTATTGGACCAATGATTCTACGACCGATTATTCCAAGCCAAACATTGAAACCGAACCGCACTTGAAAATTACCATCCCGCAAGAAATATTGATTTTCTTGTGACCAATAATTTGTATTTTGTCGGTTAAATAATCCTAAATTTGTAAACCTAGACTCGTCTGAAAATAAAACCATTCCCAAAAAAATCATTGTTTGGCTGCACGTTATTCTCTAAAATCCAATTGCAATATTCCATCCTACGTTCGTAATCATTTTCGTACAAGTGTTATTGTAATTGGTATTTTTTTTTGCATTTTGGCTTTACATACAAAGTGTTTTAGCCAAATTGGGAGTTATAGTGGTATTTGTGAAAATTCGGCTTATTCTTTGGTGACTGATTTCCAATTCAAACCCAATTTGCCTTAAAGAAACAGTCTTATCAACTTCTACTCGAGCCGAAACATTAATATCCGTTCCTTCGTCAAAAATGAAATTTTCTTCGGGATCATTGTTGGGCTCACCAGTGGCGGTTCGTGGGTCAAGAGATAGGGAGGTCAATTAGAAAAGTTTACTGTATTACCTACCTTTTAAAGTGATTTAAATTCCAAGTCGATCCTCCGGTCTTTTTGAGATGCAAAGTGGTCAATTACTTTCTCATTAAATTCTTTTATATTCTTTATTAATGCCCTTTCTATGGTAAGCATAGCTAAAGAAGATAACCTTTCGTGACCCATGGTATTTCTTAAAAATGTCTTTATTCTTTTTAAGGTGGAAAAACAACGTTCACTTTCGACGGTAGTCATAGGGAGAGTATACAAGATTTTTAACAGTTTGACACTTTCAGAAAAAGTTTTGCACAAATTATTGCTAATAAAAGGCTGTAACAAAGCAACTGCACCTTCACTATTGGAAAAATCTTCTCGGCTATATAATACTTCTAATTCAGTTTTAAGTTTCAAATGATTTATGACTGGATACTCCGTTTTAACTAATTTAAACATATCTTGAGGAAAGCTTTTTTTATAATCTTTAAATCGATCTGCGTGAAATAACTGAGACACTGCTAAATGATTACTGAGGCCAAACCTGTTTTTGATCTCAGATGTAATTATATCACAAACTTCTAATGAAATTCTCCTTTTTGATTCTTCCGTTTTACATCTCTGGGCAGACTGCATGGATGTCTCCTCCAAATAGTTATTCAAAATTTTATTTCTGATGTCTTCAACTTTACTATTAAAAACGCCAATACACTTATTTACTGTTATGACATCGATATTACATTTTTGTAATTGATTGAACAATATATCACAATGAGGCATAACTAAATGAAAATTATTAATAACGGAGGTACAGTTCCGGGAGTTAGGACTTTTTTATCGGAAATTTCGTCCTCTTTTAAGAATCTCTTTTTTTAAATTTCTTAATTATTAATAGTTTCTGAATTATTTGCGAACTAAATGCCTTCTTTTTATCTTAATTTGTTAATAACTTTTGCAATTTTTTATGTGCTGGTAAACAATTTTTACACATTTTTCTAGACATCATTCCGAATCCAATGAGCTATCGCCCGTATTTTTACGACCTTTATCACTAATTATCACCGTTTTTAACTTGTGAACTAGACTATTGTATGTATTACTTACCTCAAATAAATGGTACTCCTTTATTTTTGAATCCATATCGAATTTAGCTCTCTTTATTAAAATGTAATTCTCCAAACACCATCTTGTTTCTTTCCGTCTCTGAGTCAACAATTCATTGTCCTCTACTATCTTCTTCTCGGCGCGTTCCCTCTTTTCCATATTTTCACGAACAAACTAAAAAAACATGCCCAAATAAATTATGTGTCATCTTTTTATCCGGAAATATACAGGTTGTCCCGGTTTTAAACAGACAAACTGTAACCATTTATGAAAAACGATTTTGAGAAAAAAAGTTACTATGATTCTATGCCCGTAAGTAGGTATGGCAGCGGTTGAGCCAGACAGTGACGTCACATACCTGGCGCCAGTCGTTAAGTATTGGATCTGCATTACCAACAGTTTAGCCCCGGTAAAATTAAAAATGTGCTCAGGTCTGTACAGTTTTTAAACAGGTCTGTTCAGATTTTAAACAAGTCTGTACAGCTTTTAAACAGGTTTTAAACAGATCTGTACAGCTTTTAAACAGATCTGTACAGCTTTTAAACAGGTCTGTACAGTTTTTAAACAGGTCTGTTCAGATTCAGATTTTAAACAGGTCTGTACAGCTTTTAAACAGACCTGTTTAAAATCTGAACAGACCTGTTTAAAATCTGAACAGATCTGTTTAAAAACTGTACAGACCTGTTTAAAAGCTGTACAGATCTGTTTAAAAGCTGTACAGATCTGTTTAAAACCTGTTTAAAAGCTGTACAGACCTGTTTAAAATCTGAACAGACCTGTTTAAAAACTATACAGACCTGAGCACATTTTGAATTTCCCGGGGCTGAACTGTCGGTAATGCAGATCCAATACTTAACGACTGGCGCCAGGTGTGTGACGTCACTGTCTAGCTCAACCGCTGCCATACCTACTCCCGTAAAAGCTTTACAACCGAGATACAGTGTGATGAAGGTTTTTTTTTTAAGGTTTTAAGTTTATATCTTGGAGGGAATGGTACTACCAATTTGGTGCTGTTAATAACAATATCTGGTCCAACAAAAATCCACAAGTTGCCGAAGCACATTTCTGATAAACAAAATATTTTATTCGAAAAGTCAATCAAACAACAAAAAATTTAACCTCAACAACCTGTATCTCAGTTATAAAGCTTTTGCAGATATAGGTTCATAGGAACTTTTTTCTCAAAATCATATTTTCTATCAATGGTTACAGTTTGTCTAAATTTGGGATACTTTGTATAAAAAAACTTTTGTACAAATTTTATTCCTTTTATTCTATTTTTTTGGATGGCATTAACACATTTCTAGTAACTTTTGCAATTTAGATGTTATGTCATAAACACACGTTTTTTATTTTTTGTAACGAAAACAATAGAAGGCTATGGGCTAAAGAAATGAAATATTTGGTTGCTTTCTAGTAGGCGAAGAAGTTACCTTAATTTTTCGGAATTGACCGACTAAATAGAATAGAAATGAAACTTTGTGACCACTGTCATACCTACATATATCTTTAAAAATCTTACCAATACCACGAATGAGTCGATTTCATTTGATCCTTGACTCACCCGTGGTATTGGTAAGATTTTTAAAGATGTAGGTATGACAGTGGTTCATTCATCGGGAAACAAACTACAACAACTTTTAGGCAATCCAAAAGACAAAACTGAAACAAACGAAAAGTCGGGGATTTACGAAATTAGCTGTAAGGACTGTAAACAAAAATAATGTCGCGTTTGTGCAGGGAACAAAATAAAAGAGTGGTAAGATATAACAATTTCAATACACAAATTTATTAAACAATCCAAAAGTCATACTTACAAAGAATTCATAACACATAATAGGAATAAAACCTACCAGGCCAACTTGCCTGGGAGGGAGATGTGTTTCTTGCTCTACATTTGAGCAGCCTCAAAAATCAACTAACTGCCACATACATTTCCATTTACCATTTCTATAGTTTTTCATTAGTCAGCATTTGACAGTAGCTGTCCAGGTCACTGCCTGGGTTATTGAATAATTAATGCTGACTTTAAAATCATAATTGTGAACTATGTATTTTACATTATTCTCTTTACAAATATATTATGTTTAAATAAAATTCATATACAGGATGTTTCACCAAGTTTCTAAAATTGCCAATACTGGTATTAAATTAATTAATATCTTGCTACTTGACAATATGTTGGACAGATTAGACGATCAATTCAAACTAGATTCAAAGAGCATATGGCCCATCTCAAATATGGTAGAACAGATAAGTCTAATGTTTGTAACGGTCCATTTTTTAGAAACAATTAACTTGTGTTTTATTTGATGCTAATTGCATAATTTGGTTTGAGGTAAACCTTAAAAGTTCTAAAACCGACTTTATTAATTTACGAATTTGTAAATCTTTGATAATTGGTGCGCCGCTGGACCTTGAGTGCGCTCGCGCGAACACCGCTATGTGGGAACGCTTGAACTGAGACGCGGGGACTTTCCGCCAAGCCACGGCAGAGAGCAGATGTGTGGTTTATGGTCTGGTACGTTTTGTTATCTTTTCTGCGTGGAGAGACTTGAGTTGACCTTTGAGCGAAGTAGTTGTAGTGTACATTGCTAAAATTGTGTTGCACGATTTTATATGGTCAAGCTGTTATAGTGATGAAGTTACGAATTGAGGCATAGGAAAGCCATGTGAGAAGGTAGGATCCCTCATTATTATTAAAATAGGTACCTATTCGAGAATTAAATAGTTTCCGCTCCGAGTTGGAGTTGGAAATCTGCAGATTTAAACTGGCTGATTTGCCGATATATCTAGAGGTGGAAAAAGCCCCCTAGAATTTGGTTTTGATCTTGAACTGTGCTATAAACTTTATTGAAAGGTAACCGTTGTTTCCCCCTTTCTACGGCCCTAGTGAGTGTAGATTTTAGACTTTTAAAATATGTAACTTTCCCAGACTTTGTATAAAAAGAAAGGCGGGTGGCGCCCTAAAAAAAAGACTTATTAGTTGAAATTACTTGAGATTTTCTGAAGCTTTTATTTTTTTGTATGTACTGTATATGACACCTGGTATATTACTTGTTAACCACGCCGTGAGATTCTTTTGCTCTATATATTAAATATATGTATTTATTTTCTTTGTGCGTTTTATTTAAAATAATAAAAAAATAACGAGGGAAAACCCTGGCGTTATATGTTGCTCCACATGCGTTTGAGAACAACAAGAAAATAGATATTAGCAATTTAAGATTAATTAGAAATGTAACAAATACTAGACAGCTAGATGAATTCGAAAGCTTGAAATCACAAAGTGTAAAAATAGTATGAATAGTGACAGAGGGCTAGTCTCAAACAGCCCGCTTTATTGGGTAGTGGATCACGGTTAACCGAACCGTGACAATAGTTTAGGTATAAATAAGGTACAATTGTTAGCATAAGGTTAGTTTCAATCATCTTCAAATAATGCCAACTTGGTAGGCGAAACACGAGTCGAGTGCGGTATATGGGGTGTTTTGATGTTTCGTGGAAAACTATGTCAGTATTAAAACTACTTAGATTAACTGAGATCTCAGTTAGAAAGAACGGACCTAATATTGCGGTTTAATACGGGCGTTTTACATAAAGGTAGAACTGAGTGCGCCATCTAATAGACGATGGCAATAGGTGAAATTTATATTGTTTGGTGCATAGAATACAGGGTGTCTCACCAGAAAGATCATAAAATTCTGAGTCAAAAACATGCCTATGCCTAAACCTAGCCGTTTCAGAGATATTTGCCATTTTAAGAAAATGTTGACAGATGTAATAGTTTACAATAACCTTTATAACTTTCTTCGTGTAAAAGATACTCATTTGCCTTTTTGGAACGCAGAAAGACCATAAAGTGAGCTATGCTCTACAGTTTAAAGAAATTCAATAATAGTATACCAAGTGTTCCATTTTTGACGTTACATTTTGTAAACTTCAAACCGCGAAAACTTGCTTAAGTCAAATAAAACACCCTGTATATTTTACATCAAGTTATGTATAATTAAATTCCTTTTCTTTATATAGCATTGTGGTAGTTGTAGTTACAACTTTTTGAAATATTTGCGATTTTCTTTGAAATTTCAGAATTTTTAGTACAAATTTTATCAAATTAGCCATGATTAGAAACAATCAGTAATGTACATCATTCTCTTATGTCAAAAAATGCCACCGCGTTTAAAGTACACCCACGAAGACTTTTTGACTTTGTTTATTATTTATGGAGAATGTGATAAAGTAATATCAAGAACTTGTAGTACATTTGTTACTAGAATCCACAAAAACGTAAAATAACCCTAAACACTGTAACATGCCTATTAATTGGATTGAAGACACTTTGCATAAACTAAAATAACTAAGATAAAATCAACTAAAAACATGATTCCATTTTAATTTAATAATTGTTCAAAATTCCGCCGTCAAACCTCCACACATTTTTCGTACCTTCGGATTAGTTCTTCATAGGTAGCTCTTCTAATTGAATCCTGTGATAAGTTTTGAAATGCATTTCTTACTCTCTGCATACAATCTTCAATAGTTGTTAATGGGCTCTCATAAACTTTATTTTTAATAGTTCACCAAATAAGATAATCTAAATTTGATAAAACGGGCGAGCGATGAGGCCATAGGAAAGGTCCATTATTGGCGATCCATTGATAGTAAAAAGTTTCTTGAAAAAAAATTATTTATCAAATACGTGTTATGTGGGGGAGCACCGTCGTGCCGATAAAAAATGTTTCTATGTTCGGCGAGAGGTAAATTTTCTAAATAGTTATTATTCAAATTTTGTAAAATATTTAGATCTTACCTAAAAAAAAAAAAAACGAAAACAAAAAAATTAACTATGCATATTAGTAGAAGAAGAAATCTTTATAACTTACTGTTTAAATTTTCCTGATAAAATTCTAATGCCACCACTCTATCGTTTCTTATGGCACAGAAAACATTAAACTGCCAACTTTCTTGAAAATTTCGCTTCCTGAACACATGAGGATTCGAGTCACTCCAGTAATGGGAATTGTGTTGATTAAAAAGTCCATTTTTGGTAAATTTAGCTTCATCTGACCATATAATATTTCCCAAATAAGAATGGTCGCCCACAGACCTTGTTAGAATAAATTCACAAAAATTGTCTCTTCTTAGGAAATATTTCTTTTAATCGTTGAAACATTTGGAACAAAAACGGGTGAAATTTATATTTAATTAAGATTCTGTGAACTGAATCCTTGCATAGTCGCCATCCCAGAGCAGCTTGTTAATGACATCATTGGAAATGCATGAAAATATCCCAGAATTGCTATTTCTATGTTTTCGTCATCAACGATGGGCTTCCGCTTCTTGCTTTGACAGTGCCATAGTTTTTAAAATTATCCAGTATGCGTTTTACAGTGTTTGGTGACTGTTTCAGTTTTTGTGGATATCGAGTAACAAATGTACTACAAGTTCTTGATTTTACTTTATCACATTCTCCATAAATAATAAACAAATTCAAAAAGTCTTCGTGGGTGTAATGTAAACGCGGTGGCATTTTTTGACATAAGAGAATGACTGACATTACTGATTGTTTCTAATCATGGCTAATTTGATAAAATTTTTACTAAAAATTCTTGAATTTCTAAGAAAATCGCAAATATTTGAAAAAGTTGTAACTTAAACCCCCACAATGCTTATATCAAAAAAAAGGGAATTTAATTATACATAACTTGATGTAAAGAAATGCAGGGTGTTTCATTTGACTTAAGCAAGTTTTCGCGGTTTGAAGTTTACAAAATGTAACGTCAAAAATGGAACACTTGGTATACTATTATTGAATTTCTTTAAACTGTAGAGCGTAGCACACCTTACGGTCTTTCTGCATGCCAAAAAGCAAATGAGTATCTGTTACACGAAGAAAGTTATAAAGGTTATTGTAAACTATTACATCTGTCAACATTTTCTTAAAATGGCAAATATCTCTGAAACGGCTGGGTGTAGGCATAGGATATCCTACATATTTTTTACTCAGAATTTTATGATCTTTTCGAAAACCCTAAAATATATAGGGTATTCCATTTAAAATAAGCAAGTTGGTATCGACTTCCGGTATGCGGAAGTGCCAGATGCTTGTAATTATTTTAGTTGGATTGACCACACTGCAATTAGTAATTCCCTAAATTTTAAAAATTTTCTGGTGCGTACTTTTCCCTATATCGATCGATGCAGTTCCTGGTGAGACACCCTGTATATATTTTTCGTAAGAATATAAATATTTTTATAGGAACATATACATTTGCAAATCTTTATAAACAGTTTAAAAGAATACATATATTTAATGATGAAAAATATATATTTCAGTAAATATTATACCGTGTGTAAAACGGCTAATGTGGCCAACTATTAACAAAAATCGATTGCACAAGCGAGATGGACGTAACAGTGTGTGTAGTGTAGCTGGCTGATGGGGCATAGACCGAGCCTGTCCCTATGTTCGCTGCGCGTGTCTTATTCCATCTCATTTCATTCTAGTCTGCAGCCATCGATCGTATTATTTTTCTAACTGTCCACACTTGGCGCTAGACATAAGGTATATATTTCTAACAATAATTATTAAAGCTGGCCGAGGTCACCTGGCCGACAGAGCCGTCATATGACTCATATATTTACATCATATCATAATACTTAAATAATTACAATAAATGGAAATAAATTTGAACAATAATGTTACATTTTATAAAAATTTGTATAAAACTCACCCTTTTAAGCAGATTTATAAAGTAGTTTGGTTGTCGTCATCACAAAGTGGGGAAGATCTGTAGTATAATAGCATCAGGTATGTTTCTACAGCTGTCTCCATCAGCGATGTTCGCTTTGGTGAAAAAATATGTTTGTATTTTGAAAATGACCATTCGACAACTACGGATGTAATACAGGCATAAGTAAAACAATCTGTGAACTCACTTAACGAAGTTGTAGATGCACCATCACAAATTTGTCTTAATTTGCTAAAATCAGGATCTTTCTGTAATACACTCTCGAATTTTTCACTAACACGATTATTTTTTGCGTCATTTATAGCCAGTAGCTGTGTATTTACGTCGCGTCGTCCACTATTTGCAGCGATTCCACTAACGACAACGAACTATTTGCAATTTTTCTATTGCGTCGTGTAGTCCTCTATAATTGTTATTAATAGTTTTTAAATCTGTTTCAAGGAAAACATCTTGAAAGCTTGTCTGGCTTTCCCTAATCGCTGCAGCCTCGTTAGGGTTGAACTGTAGTATCACAGCTTTTATTTGTTGAAAATATTCAGCATAATAAAAAGCCGCTTTCAACCACGTTCCCCAACGTGTAAGAATCGGCTCTGGTGGTTCAGGGATACCAGGACACTATCTGTGAAATGCTCGAAGCCGTTTAGGAGATTTGAGAAAAACTTTTTTTGTATTTGCTATTAATGCATCTACCTCTGGAAAACATTTTCGAATCGTTTCTGCCACAAGATGTAACGCATGCACTTTACACGTAACATGTAAAAACGTACAATTGTCTCTTTGAAGAGAACGGCCTACCACGCGCATTGTCGCGGCACCATCAGTCACAAACATCAATACTTGACTTGTTGAAAGTTCAAATGTTTCGAATGTCTCCAACACCACACGCGTAATTATTTCACCAGTACACGCAGTTAGTCTTTTACTAGCTAGCAAAAGTGGAAATGTTGGTTTAAGAGGGTCCAGTACACGTACTATAATATTTACATTAGAATTTTTTTACAATCTGTCGTCTCGTCAATACATAACCAGAGCCGTGTATTTTTTAATCCACATTTAATCCTAAGTACAATGTCTTCACGAACAGCTGGAATATATCTACGTAACGATGTACGACTTGGTAAGTTCACCTGGGGATTGTATTTATTCCAAAACTTCCGAAATGGTTGTTTATCCAGTATGTGTAGCGGAATATTACAGGCTATTAACATTAACAATAAATCAAACATAAACTGAGTTGTCAAAGGCATGCCATTTTTTTCATTTTGATGTTGCACGGTATTGATACGACGACGACAATCTGTTTTGTGCCAGCACATTAAGTCTTGATTGCAAACTTTACAAATTATTTTGCATCCGTCATAGAATAAATCCGGAAATTCACCGATAAATTTATTCACTGTGTTCGCGTACGGTCGTTTTTTACCCTTTGGCGTGTTTGACATTATGTATAATTTATAGGTACAACCTCACGCATTAACCTTTCAAATAAGACTGCAGCGTAAATCACTTCTAAATCGGCACGTGTGACGCCAGCGCAAGACCGTGGCTATACTCCAGCCACCTCGGCCAGCTTTAATAATTATATCTTAAACAGCGCTTCATACGCGGGAGTCAAAGCATTGGACATATCTCCAGACGCTAGTGCATGAGATATAAACATGGGCCACCTAGTAAATTTAATAAAAAGAACAAAGTGAGCACCTACCAAATTGAAATGCTGAAAATTCTCCCTAAGCGCAGCTTCCTTTTCGGCCAAATCAGTCCATTGGTTGTCTAAGTCTATCCTAGTTTTCATCTGAACCCTCCTTTTTTGCCGGAGTAGTTTTTTCTGTGTTACGCAGGTTAATTTGGAGAACAGCCAAGTTAGATAAGGGATCGTTATTTCGGACGACGTCGAATTCTGGGTACAGCCTTCGTTTTGCAAAAAAAATTAAACGAAATTAGTTTTAGAAGGCACTAATTAAAAAAATACTTACTTGTCAAGTTTATCAAAATGTTGTGATATCTTGTAGTCCGCCACCATTTTCTCAGGTTTGGTTTTGGGGAAAGTTATAAGAGGCAAGTTTATTTTCTTCATTTTGCGGCCAAAATTCTGACGATGCAATGAAAACGATTTAGGATGCCCGAACGGAATAAAAATTGCTCGTTTTTATTTTAAAATAATTGTACAAATAGCTCGATTTAGAGAAAACACAAAAACGCTTTCCACAAAAAAGATGGAAAATTGTGTGACAAACATGTCAATTTTGTTGTAACGCCAACTGTTGATTGTTGCAATACAAAGCAATGGCATAGCCCACTGGGCACTCTGTGGTTTATTTTCCCAGTAATAACAGTTTTTAAAAATACATACTGAAAATTAGGGAGAGTAGGGACAAATGCAGAAACTAAGCGGAAAGAATATGTTGAGAGAATTTAAGAATATTATAATTAATAAATTCAAATTTCAAATTCAAATTCTTTATTGGCATTTTGTTGCTACATGTATATAGATATAAGATAAGTCAAATTTAGGGTAGTGGATAGTATAAATTAATATACAAAAATAATATACAAACACAATGTTACGATAGATATGTAAACATTTTTTTTGTATAAAACGTATAAATAAAACATAAATATGCAAAGTATAAATATATATAAATATATACATATACAGGGTGTCTCACCAGGAAATGCATCGATCGATATAGGGAAAAGTATGCACCAGAAAATTTTGAAAATTTAGGGAATTACTAATGGCAGTGTGGTCAATCCAACTAAAATAATTAAAAGCATCTGGCGCTTCCGGTTATACTAGAAGTCGATACCAACTTGCTTATTTTAAATGGAATACCCTATATATTTTATGGTTTTTAAAAAGAGCATGAAATTCTGAGTCAGAAACATAACCCTATGCTTAAACCCAGCCGTTTCAGAGATATTTGACATTTTAAAAAAAATTTCGACAGGTGTCATGGTTTACAATAACCTTTATAACTTTCTTCGTATAAAAAGATACTCATTTGCTTTTTGGTATGCAAAAAGACCGTAAGGTGAGCTATGCTATACAGTTTAAAGAAATTCAATAATAGTATACTAAGTGTTCCATTATTGAGGTTACATTTTGTAAATTTCAAACCGCGAAAACTTACTTAAGTCAAATGGAACACCCTGTATTTTTTTACATCACGTTATATATAATTAAATTCCCTTTTTTCTGATATAAGCATTGTGGGGGTTTAAGTTATAACTTTTTTCAAATATTTGCGATTTTCTTAGAAATTCAAGAATTTTTAGTAAAAATTTTATCAAATTAGCCATGATTAGAAACGATCAGTAATGTCAGTCATTCTCATGTCAAAAAATGCCATCGCGTTTAAATTACACCCACGAAGACTTTTTTGAATTTGTTTATTATTTATGGAGAATGTGATAAAGTAATATCAAGAACTTGTAGTACATTTGCTACTTGATATCCACAAAAACGGAAACCGTCACCAAACACTGTAAAACGCATACTGGATAACTTTTAAAACTATGGCTCTGTCAAGGCAAGAATTCAAAAGCCGAAGCCTATTGTTGATGACGAAAACGTAGAAATAGCAGTTCTGGGATATTTTCATGCATTTCCAATGATGTCATTAAGACAAGCTGCTCTGGAATCGGGACTATGCAAGGATTCAGTTCACAGAATCTTAATTAAACATAAATTTCACCCGTTTTCGTTCCAAATGATTCAACGATTAAAAGAAACAGATTTCCTAAGAATAGACATTTTTGTGAATTTATTCTAATAAGGTCTGTAGGCCACAGGGCGGTTCTTCTATAGGGTCATTTGGTCAATGACCCCCCACATACAAATAAAAAATAGAGCTATTCATTTTCTGAAGTTTAAAAATATATAATATATATATTTTTAATATTCTTAAAAAATATATTAAAGTTTCTAGTTCATTCTATGCACAATACTATTCAAATATCTAGATCGCAGGATTTCGTATCCCCTCCGAGCACCGAGCATCTACATTCATATTCATTACATTATTCATTTATAGAATTTAAAAATCTTGGGTCAATCCACGACTTGTCCTCAAAGCTAGCTACGGACCGAATTTACAACGAATTAATGTGAAATACACTTATGCGCGAATCGTCAGAAAGCAAAAGAAACAGAAAACACTGGCGGGAACAATGTCCCTGACACATTTTACGAAAACGGTAACGCACGAAGTTCAATAGGCAGTGAGCAGTCAGTCTTAATTCTGACTAGGTACGCGTTGGTCGTTAAATTCTGTCGCGTTGTTTTTAATGTTTTTATTTGTGAACATTTTATTAGTAAATCTCTACTTGTCGTGAAATTAAGTAAAACAGTGTTTTTGGTGTTTACTATTAAATATGAGTGTTGTACAAATAATATTTTATTCATTGTTACGCTCATCAACTAAATTTAATTTTACAAAAAGCATCAAGTCAGGATAAAAGCATAATTTTTTTTTGCTAATTTACATAGATTTTCTTCATTCTTTGGAAAATCGCCAAAAAGAACAGCCGTGTTAGATAATGTTGTTAAGGTGAGATTACCTAAAGCGGTTCCAACAAGATGGAATTTTAATACAAAGTGCATAGAGACTGTTTATACCTATCGAACAGAATTATTAGATTGTTTAGAAAAAGTTATTGATAATGAATCAGAAAACAACACTCTAAACCAAGCTATTGGTTTAAAAAACTACTTACAAAATGAACATTTTCTTTATCGGTTAAATTTTTTTCATTTAGTTATGCCTCATTGTGACATATTGTTCAATCAATTACAAAAATGTAATATCGATGTCAGTAAATAAGTGTATTGGCGTTTTTAATAGTAAAATTTAAGACATTAGAAATTATATTTTGAATAACTATTTGGAGAAGACATCCATGCAGTCTGCCCAGAGATGTAAAATGGAAGAATCAAAAAGGAGAATTTCATTAGAAGTTTGTGATATAATTACATCTGAGATCAGAAACAGGTTTGGCTACAGTAATCATTTAGCAGTGTCTCAGTTATTTTACGCAGATCGATTTAAAGATTATAAAAAAAGCTTTTTTCAAGATATGTTTAAATTAGTTACAACGGAGTATCCAGCCATAAATCATTTGAAACTTAAAACTGAATTAGAACTATTATATAGCCGAGAACATTTTTCCAATAGTGAGGGTGCAGTTGCTTTGTTACAGCTTTTTATTAACAATAATTTGTGCAATACTTTTTCTGAAAGTGTCAAACTGTTAAAAATCTTGTGTACTCTCCCTATGACTACCGTCGAAAGTGAACGTTGTTTTTCCACCTTGAAAAGAATAAAGACATTTTTAAGAAATACCATGGGTCAGGAAAGGTTATCTTCTTTAGCTATGCTTACCATAGAAAGGGCATTAATAAAGAAGATAAAAGACTTTAATGAAAAAGTAATTGAGCACTTTGCATCTCAAGAAGACCGGAGGATCGACTTGGAATTTAAATCACTTTAAAAGGTAGGTACTACAGTAAACTTTTCTAATTGACCTCCCTATGGCTCCTTGGTCTAGAGGTAACGTACTTGCCTCGAAACCTTGGGGTCCCGGGTTCGTTTCCCGGTCGAGGAACTGGGATTTTTCTGTGAGAGAGATTAATCGTAGTATACTTGGATATTGGGTGTGTGTGTCCATTGTCTCTAAATGTGTAGCCCTCTCCCACACAAGGTTATTCCAGACCTTCAGGGGATAAAGGGGGTTGTATTTCATGTGGTGTTATTATTATTATTATTATTATCTCTTGACCCACGAACCGCCACTGGTCTATAGTATAAATGCCCGAGATAAATTAAACAAAGTGCCGCTACGTATTTACCCTGGTCTAGCTTATTGTATACAAATTCAAGTAAATTATAGGAAGCTGTTTCTATTGATCTGTTTGATCTAAAACCATGTTGAGTTTGAGTAATAATTTTTTGACTATCAAAGAATGAGATAAAGATATCGCAGATAATTCGTTCAACTAATTTTGTAAAGATACTGAGCGTAGATATTTGTCTATAATTTTTGATTTCCTCAGGATTATCTTTCTTGTGGAGGGGTAAAATACTGGCAGTTTTAAAACCTGAGGAAATACACCATCATTTACTGATTTATTTATGAGATACGCTAGTGGACTGTTTATTAAATGCATACAGCAAACTAAAAATTTTATTGTAATCCCATTAATTCCAGCTGAATTTGAAGGCTTTAGGTTGAGTAGAGCTCTTTCAACATCAGCTTCAGTAATTTCTTGTAAGTGAGTTGAATTTTGCATATAGTTGGAAGATGTGCAGGGTAAAGATAGGTTTTCACCAAAACGATCGTTTATCTTGTTTCGAGAAACTGTGCTAAAATGTGAAACAAATTTATTTGCAACTAGTTTTGTGTAATTTATTTTCATACCATTTTCATCTAGTATTTTGGTAATGTTTTTAGCATTTTTTCCCAGCTTATTATTTAGGTACTACTTGCCAAATTTCTTTTATTTTTAGAATTATTTATTTTGTTCTTATAATAATCAGATTGGGCCTTTTTTAATTTTATATTTGTATTCTCGTTTTTTGTCTACATATAAATCTCTAGTTCGTTCAGTACCCAAATTATTTGCTAGCCATTGTAAGTTTTTTTAATGTATTCTTATTATTTGGATTACTTTTATGAAAATATTTCCTTTCTTTTGTAAAAATAGGACAGGTTATATCTATATCGTGAAGTAATATACCTCAAATTATAACAGCAAATGATGACGTCATTATTTTGGGAGATGTCAATATAAACATGTTACAACTCGATAATGTCCTGTCTGAATTTTTTGAAACTTTTGGATTTACACAGATTGTAAATGAACCTACTCGTGTTACCCAACAATCTTCTAGTCTTATAGATCCCATTTTTGTAAATAACATAGACTTAGTAACTGAAACAAGCACTGTAAATGCAGATCTAGTTTCGGACCATAAATTAGTGTTATGTAAATTAAAGATAAGTGATACAACGTATAAACAAAAAAATAATTACTCACCGCAATTTCAAAAACTTTAACTCAGAAGTATTTTATAATGATTTGTTAAATATTGCATGGGAGGAAATATTGTACTTAAGAAATATAGATGATAAAGTTGAGTTTTTAACACGTAATATTATCGACCTGTTCGACATTCACGTCCCTATTAAAATTGCTCGTGTTAACAAACCCCATGCACCCTGGCTGACAGATACATTAAAGTTAATTTTTAAAGAACGCGACAGGGCCTTAACTAAATACAATCTGCAAAAAAGCGATGAAAACTGGAGTCACTATAAACACCTGCGTAATTATGCTCTCGCATCAGTAAGGAGAGAAAAGTTAGCATACTTAGATTTTCTTCAAAATCAGAAAAACCAAAAAGAAATCTGGAAAGGTTTAAAAGTTATGAATATACGCTTTAAAAAATTGTACAACACCAGATAACTTACAAAACCCGTCAGAGATCAATGATTTTTTCATTTCTGTATTTACTAGAAATAGCTCAACAGACGCTGCAGACTTTTATAAAAATACCAAATTTCGTGACAATCTGCTGTTTGAATTTAAACTCACCGACTTAAAAGAAATAAATAAAATCATTTCATCTCTAAAATCAAATGCGTGCGGTGAGGATCAAATATCTTTGGAAATGATTAAATTGTGTCTTCCAGTTATTGCTCCGTTTTTAGTACAAATTTTTAATATATGCCTAGAAACTGGTTATTTTCCAGCAAAGTGGAAATTTTCTCTTATTTGGCCGTTGCCAAAGATAAATGATCCTAAAACGCTTTCTGATTTACGTCCCATTAGTCTCCTACCAGTTTTAGCAAAAATATTAGAAAAAATTGTACAAAATCAAATTAAAACATACCTGTCTGCGAGCGTATTACTTCCTGTACACCAATCTGGTTTTCGTGCAGGACATAGTACCACAGCATTATTAAACTTACTTGATAATATATTACAAGCCCGTGATATCAAACTTGCTATAGCTTTGATTTCGCTAGATTTTTCCAAAGCTTTTGACACCATTGATCATAAATTATTATGTATTAAATTGGCTTATTATGGTTTTGACGCAAAATCAGTACGCTTTTTTGAATCATATTTATATAATCGTTACCAACAAGTATCTGTTGCCCAGCAAACATCCACTGCGCAATTAGTTATTTCGGGTGTTCCGCAGGGTTCCATCCTTGGTCCGCTGTTATTTTTATTATACACTGCGGATATTTTGAGTTATATTCAACATTCACATATTCAATCATATGCAGATGACACACTGGTATTACACTCCTTCTAACCATCTGAAACTCAATTGGCATCACTTAAAATTAATCAAGATCTTAATTCAATCTGTACTTATGCAGCCAAACATAATTTAAAATTAAATCCTAATAAAAGTGTAGTCGTTATTTTGTTCCGATAATAAGCGGATGGAAATAAAAAATGAATTAAAACTAAAAATAGACAATACTTTGCTGATATTTTCCCAGAATTCAAAAATACTAGGAGTAATATTTGATGAAAATCTACGATTTTATTCTCACATTTCCAAATTAACTCAAAAAGTCTATATTAAAATGAAAGTCTTATATGCAAACAGATATATAATGAATTACAAACTTAGAAAAAAATTGTGTGAATCCTTAATCATACCTATGTTTGATTATTGTGACATTGTATACTTTCCCTGCTTAGATGTGCTTACTCAAAACCGTATACAAAGGGTACAAAATCTCTGTTGTCGATTTATATACAATCTGCGGAAATTTGACCATGTAGCTCATAAATTTACAGAGCTTAAATGGCTAAAAATGGCAGATCATGCTAAATATCATTATTTAACATTTATCATAGACTGCTGTTGACCTCCACTCCAGATTACCTTAGGGAAAAACTTGTGTCCAGAAGTTCTATTCACAATGTTAACATCAGATTTAATAACATGTTCACAATGCCCCAACATAACACAGTCATTTTTCAAAGATCATTTTCATACAATGCAGTAAAATTGTACAATGGTATATCAGAAAATTTTAAATCAATGTCAATGGCAGCAATTTAAAATCTCTTTAAAAAATGAATTATTAAATGGACGAATAAATAAATAAAAGTAACGTTAGTTTTATGTGAAAAATTTCTTTAGTTTTAAATTTTTATTTTGTTTACACATGTAATATAATAGATATAGGTTTATTTTCCGAACGCACTGCATATTACGAATTTACAGATGTTATAAGTTTAGGAAATAACGTGAAATAATTTATAGTTTTAAGATTAGTTTAAGTCTATTAAATAATGCCTCTGTTTGTTACATTGGCATCCTTAAAATGCGCGGTTAAGTGTAAGAGTAGCCTTGGCTAAACTTCGCCAAGCATTACCCAACATCTAACATATTATTATTGTAAATACAATCTTTTTTTTTGTATTTATTCACTATTAATAAAGACGTTTTATTATTATTATTATTATTATTATTATTATTATTATAATAAATTTATAAATGAGCTAAAACAAGTATCTAAATCTTGAATAGTGTATAAAAATGAACAATCTATCAATCTTACACTGGCTACAAATATTTCTATATTTGAATCATTAAGGCTCCTAGTTAAAATAGTAGGATTATCGATGTTATCACTTTGATTATCAGAATTACAGTAGATTGTAATTATATGTGCATAATGGTGAAATGTGAGTAGCGAGTACATGTCAAAAACTTATATATCGTATATAAGGTTTGCGAGAAAGAAGCCTGTGTCGTTCTATGATTTCCTTGGCTATCGCTTCAAAAAAAAACTATTACCATTCTCAATCAAAGCCACTTAACAGCTCCGTTCCATCGGAAACGCAAGGCCTCTCGGACAATATCATCTTCTCCTCCTCCAATGCCCTCACCATGTTGTTAACGCTTTCAAATTCATACAACACCTTTTTGATAAAATCAAGCTGTTTACCATAATCGTCTTTAAATGCTGGCTCGATTCCCTTTCGTTCACACATTTCCTTGTAAATTCGCCAACACGATTCCTTGATGGCGACGAGTTCGGTGACTTTGTCCGTAGCCTCGGATCTAATATTTAGCAGTAACTTTTCCCAGTTCTGGGCGTTCATCTTGGTGGATTCGTGGCGCTGGTGCAAATCTGCCAGCCTCGTCTTCAGCCCCGCCAACTTTACACAATACGATTTTATCAACTTGTCCTGAAAATGTAGAAAATGATTAGAAAATTGTAGTAAAGAAGCATCTGTTATGTACCTTTGGAGTTTACGGGAAGGAACTGCAGGAAGTGGAAAGGAATGATTAGAATTATTGAACACAACACTTTCATTTCTTTACGTTTTTTGCATTAAACAACGTGCGCATCACTTTTAATAAAAAAAATTAGGTATTAATAGGCAATTAATGCTATATTAAATGTGTTTCAAATTTTAATATCTGATGAACAGTATAGGAGGAGTTTTTCAAGGAAAACGTTATTCGGTAGAGAGCATTCAGGGCCCTAGCTCAATTAGGCAGCATTTTCTGTCTCATATTATGACGTTTTTCGAATAATTTTAGACGCGGTACACATCTTTTTAACCTGTATATACTAAGTTTAAATTTACAAATCACTTTCTCTATTTGCCCTTTTACATGTCCTGATTTCGATATCACAGCAATAAAAGTATAACTTACACTTTCCAATCTGGCTTCGTCTAATCGCATCATATCCTTTTTTTGATGATTAAGCAGGGCCTCTTTGGTGTGCTTGAGGGTTGCATATCTCTTCAAAACCTCACTGGAATCATGAAATTCGGCGGGGTACTTCTCAACCACGCTATCTAAAAATTGCTAAAAAAATAACAATAATAATAAACATAATACCAAGTTTGTAATTCAAAGCGTAATAAGTGGGTGAAATATCTCAGTGACACCAGGTGGATGACTATTTTTTTAAATTTAAAATCGGTTTAAAATGGCAAACTTAGTCAATTTTCTCTCTACACAAAAAAAGTCATGAATAAAATATTTGAAAAAAAAAGGTCGATAAAACTATTGAATAGTAATTGTAAAACACAATGAAACAACTTCTGTAGAGAAAGGAAATCATTTGACACTTTTTAACTTATTATGCGAGTCATGAAATTTGCTGAAATAAATAATAAAAATCTTATAAAAGGCCCTTTTAAATGATCTTTCTTTAATGCCGACACCCCTTCTATAGTTTGAGAAGCAGTTTTTAGGCTTTTGAGTAAAAATCAACGGAAAAATCCACATCTAATGCCAAGTACTAATAAACTATCGATCATATATCGCTATAACATGTATCACCTTCAAGTTAAAAAAAATTAAAAAAAAAACATATCTCTTTGACACTCAATACACATAATAATAATAATAATATTTATTCACCAATATAAAGATACATAATAATGTACATTTGACAAGTCACTAATTTGAAAAAAAAGTAAAGAAAAAAAACAAGAAAGTATACAATAACAATATATCATAATGTCAATATTGTGTCAAATTGACATTATGATATATTGTTATTGTATACTTTCTTGTTTTTTTTCTCTTTACTTTTTTTTCAAATTAGTGACTTGTCAAATGTACATTATTATGTATCTTTATATTGGTGAATAAATATTATTATTATTATTATGTGTATTGAGTGTCAAAGAGATATGTTTTTTTTTTAAATTTTTTTTAACTTGAAGGTGATACATGTTATAGCGATATATGATCGATAGTTTATTAGTACTTGGCATTAGATGTGGATTTTTCCGTTGATTTTTACTCAAAAGCCTAAAAAACTGCTTCTCAAACTATAGAAGGGGTGTCGGCATTAAAGAAAAATCATTTAAAAGGGCCTTTATAAGATTTTTATTATTTATTTCAGCAAATTTCATGACTCGCATAATAAGTTAAAAAGTGTCAAATGATTTCCTTTCTCTACAGAAGTTGTTTCATTGTGTTTTACAATTACTATTCAATAGTTTTATCGACCTTTTTTTTTTCAAATATTTTATTCATGACTTTTTTTGTGTAGAGAGAAAATTGACTAAGTTTGCCATTTTAAACCGATTTTAAATTTAAAAAAATAGTCATCCACCTGGTGTCACTGAGATATTTCACCCACTTATTTGTCAGTAAAACAGTATACAAATTAAAATACATAATAATACATAAAATAAAATTAATGCCAGTAAGGCAATATACAGATTAAGCAACATGATAATAAATAAAATAAGATAATGATATATGCACCTAATATTGAAATATAGTCATTTTAATTTAAAATAAATAAGTTAAATGAAGTAAGATTATCAGATGGACTTTAATAAATATAGAATTTTATAATTTACATGTTATTTTTGTCAAGGGACTCATTTACTGAAGAGAAACCATTTTTTAATAATAATGTTTTAATTTCTTTTTTTAAATTTTTGAGGTGGAAGAGCCTTTAAATCATTTGACAAGTTATTAAACAGCACAACAGAGTTATAATATGGTGAGTCTTTGAAAGTTGTTGTCCTATGGATAGGATTTAACAGTTTATCACCTTACCTTGTACTATATAGATGTGTCATTTAAACTAGGGAATACATGGGGATTTTTTTTAACAAATAATAAATACAAGGAGTGGTGAGAATTTCTTTTTCAATAATGATATTTCGATAACTCTCTCTATAATTCATATTAAATAGTAAACGCAATATTCGTTTTTGGATAATGAATACTCTTTTAAAATACTTAACCTAAGCTAGTATATTAAAAGAGATATGTGAGAAGGTCAGTGCATAATAAACATTTAACAAACCAGATTCATTAAGTGTATCTTTCATTTGTAATATTGCGTAATAACTTTTATTTAACTGTTTACATACATGATCAATCTGAGACTCCCAAGTTAACTTATTATCGATATAGGTTCCCAAGAACTTAGTGCCATCAGCGAACAGAAAATTTTCTAACATTATTGGCCTTTTAATAATAAAGTTTACAAACACAGTCTTAGTGTCATTTAGCATAAGTTTATTGCGATCACACCACGCTTTCATATCATCAATTACTGAGTGTATTTTACACCATAATCTTCACTTATATAATCTGGTAAATCATTTATATATAGCATGAACAATAATGGTCCCAGTATTGAGCCTTGTGGGACTCCCAAATTTATGTCATATGTTTCTGACTTATCATTATTACATTTTACGACAAGTTTACGCTCATGCATGTAAGACTCAATCCATTTTAATAAGTTTCCCATGATGCCAATATTTGCCAGCTTGACTGATATCATATCCTTATTCACCGTATCAAATGCCTTTGATAAGTCGAAGAATAAGGATACAACATATTTGCCCTCATCAAGCTTCTTGTAGGCATGATTCAGGAATTGATAAGATGCAGTTTCAATCGATTTCCCTACCCTGAAACCATGCTGATGTGTTGATAGTATCTTTCTCGCTCGACAAAAGACCCTACTCTAATAGCCACATTTTTTCAATTAATTTCGACAGAACATTTAAGAGTGATATTTGACGGTAGTTTTCAATATCATTTGTCTCACCTTTTTTGTGGACAGGTATTACACAAGCCTTTTTTAAAATGCTGGGAAACACTTCTTGTTCGAGTGATAAATTAATTAAAAATAGTAGGGGATCAATTATTTCAATAATAATATTTTTAAGAACTTGAGCGGTTAATTCATCAAAACTGGATGACTTTTTATTTTTTAGATTTTTAACATCTAACAATTCATTTTTAGAAACGGATGAAACAAATATTGACTGCTCGATATAGTTCGATGTAGTACAGGGCAATGACATATTATATCCAAAGTATTTATTCATTTTGTCACTTACAGCAGATACAAAATGCTTTCCAAAGAGTTCAGCCACATTAATACCAGTTATTACATTGTTATTTACATTTAAGGTTAATTCTTTATTTTGCTTTTTCCCACTTTTATTTCTACCTAAATTATTATTTATGATTTTCCAAGTTTCTTTAGTTTGTTTTCAGCTGTACTTATTTTTTTACTATAATAATTTTTCTTTGCCGCAATTATGTTTCTTTTATACTCCTTTTTTTTCTATTTCTGTATATTAATACTGAATCAGGAACATCAGAATTTACCATTTCCAGAAATAACATTTTCAGGACTTTGCTCTCAGTTACTATCTCTTGTGTTAGCCATCCTTTATCTAATTTATTTTCTTTACTATGTTTTATACATTTGTAAGGACAGCTAACATCAAGGCACCACAGTAAAGATTGAATAAAATGATTGACGGCTATATCCATTTCTAAGTAATAAATATTCCAGTTTATAGTTTTTAGGTGATGTTTGAGTTCATTTAAATTGTTTTCATTTATTAATCTCTTATATGATGGTATACTAGTATTTTCAATTTTACCATTTGTGTCCATACACTCATATGATAATACGAGAGCATAGTGATCACCAAGTGCTAAGTTTATAACATTTACATTGTAAGTTTGCGGGGGTAAATTTGTAACCATGTAATCAATACATGTTGAGCTGATATGTCCCCTTATATCTTTAAAAACTCTGGTTGGTTCGTAAACAGTCGAATTTAAATCAAACGCCTCAAACAAGTCACATACTAACTTTTTATCAGCAGAATCTGTTAGGTAATCAATATTTAAGGTTCCACAAAGAATAACAGAAGAACGTTTTTTTGATGCAAGTTTTAAGGCCTCACATACATTTTTTTAAGAATAAATTAATGTTTCCATTTGGAGGTCTATATAAATTAATTACAATAATTTTTTTATTTGAAATAACAATGGAAATGGCACACATTTCTATGTGGCTTTCAACAGAAAGAACACTAATAGGGAACTTGCCCATATTTTTTTTATTTCATTAAAATGTGTGTTTATGTATAAAAACACATCATACCAAATATCAGCCCTTAAATCGTAGTACTTATTTTACAATAAATAATTAAAGTTGGAATGGTCCGTCAGCAAATTCAAACAAGGCGAAACGCGCGGGAGCCACTGTGACGTCACTCCGTGTGTTTAGCCGCAAGTCACGGGCATTCATTTGGTTGGCATCTTTTGTCTCAGTTATTGTATTTTGGTGTGATATTCGGTTTGTTAATTCGATTTAGCTTGTTTGTGTTTTGTATTTAACATGGAAAATACTTATTATAAGTACTGCATCGTGCCATTGTGTGCAAATACAACTATTAAAGCTCCAAATAAAATTTTCATTCGGGTACCTGAAGAAAAGAATCGCCGATCAAAATGGCTAAGGGCATGCAGAAGAGATATTGGGGATATTTCTATTAAGAACAGTGCTATCCATGTATGTGAAGATCATTTTAATGTAAGTATAATAGCCCAAATATATAAATAAGTTATTGAGTGTTTGAAAAATATAAAATTAATGTGTTACCTAGCCAGGTAAAAAATAGCGTTCTTATTTTACTGTTCCAGTATTTATAAAGCGTGTTATTTTTTTTTTTTATTAAATAGTAGGTTTATTTGTAAAGAAAAATATATGAATATTTTTTAAATAAATAGTAAGGGGTTATAATATTTATTTTTTTGTTTCAGATTGAGGAAGACATGGAAAATTACATTAGGTTTAAACTGATGGGTGGCAGAAAAAAAATTAAGCCTGATGTAGTCCCTCACATTTTTGATTGCCAGCCAGACAGAAAAAGATCGTTTTCAGTTCCTTCTAGGGCAGCAGCTGCTAAAAGGGCTAAAAAAAGAATTATTGATGAAGCAATAGCTTCTACTTCTACAGTAACGTCACCGGGAACATCACAGACTGATCCAACTAGTGTCAGTCCTCAAAGCTGCCCTCAACCCGAGCCTCAACCACTAATTGACATGGACTTGGAAACGGGTGATATTTTGCCACAAAAAAGTGCTTTATCAAAAAGGGATGTTTCTGTGCAAGTCCACCCTATAAGGGTTAGAAGTAAAGCAGTGCAATGTAAACTAAAGTTGGGAGTTAATGTTAGCTTGTCTCCAATTAAATTAGTCAATGTTAAAGATATCACGCAAAAACAACCAACTAATTTTCTGAAAAATATATACGACAGTCCCTTAAGTGGAAAAAGTAGTGAAAACCGTTACGGTGAAAATGATAGTGACGGTGACTATTCGCCAACACTCGGTGAAGTTCATAGTAGTCGTAGTGAAGTGAGTGATGAACTTTCTGATGAAAAGAAAAATGAATTTAAAAATATGTGTTTAAGTTGTACAGTAACGAAGTTGCAAAATAGACCTAGATTATACATGGGATTACCTGATGATGTCTATTATGTATTACATTTGCTTCAAAAATACTGTAAAATAGATTCTATGTATATTTTTTTTAACTCTAAAAAAAAATTAGAACTGGAAATTCATTTGTATGCCTAGCAGATGACTGGGATAAGCGAGGGTAATGCTTCTAAAAGATTTTCAAAATCTTTACCAATTATTAGTAAGTTTTTAAGAAAACTTATTATAAAGCCCCAAATTTCTTGCGTTAAGGCAAATTTGCCGCTGGCCTTTCGTGCTCGTTATTATAAAGTTTATTGTATTATCGATTGCTTGGAAATAGAAATAGAAAAGCCATCAGATGCAATAAAACAGTCGTTAACATGGTCAGAATATAAAAAGTGTAACACTCTTAAATATTTAATTTCTTGTACACCAGATGGCATCATAAATTTTGTTTCGGGGGGTTTTGGGGGTCGAGCTTCCGATGCAGTCATCGTGGAAAATAGTGGGTTTTTAGCAACTTTGCCCTCCAATGTGAATGTTATGGCCGACAGAGGTTTCAAACATATTGAACATTTATTAGTTTCTAAAGGCTGTGTTTTAGTTAGGCCACCAACTGTTTCAGCAGGTACAAAACCCACAAAAGATGAAGTTCTTGAGACAAAAAGAATAGCTAGTTTAAGAATTCATATAGAACGAGTTATTCGTAGGTTGAGAGAATTTTCATTTTTAGCTCCTCATGCCTGCATTGACAATAAATTATTAGGATATACAGATAATGTAATCAAAATTGTATGTGGCCTAATAAACTTACAGTCAGGAATAATTTCTGGGCGATGATTGAACATTAATATTTTTGTTAGCTTTTGTACAAATACCAGTTAGTATTTACCACTGAATTAGTTTTTTACGATATTGACTGATGTATGACCTATATCTATGTATATTTGATTTTGTATAGGTACCTAAATACATAATCAAACAAGCTTGTGAGTTTTTTATTTTTTCCTATAGTTTAAGTGATTATTTTTTAAACTGTAACGAAGTGATTTTTAACCCGAACTCCATACCAATTGCCCGCGTATATTCTAAGAGCGTTTTGCAGTTCACGCTCTCCGGAGGCATAAAGTTTAAGGTCATCCATATAAAATAGATGGGTGACCTTATGCCTCCGGTCGCTGGGTGGCCCACATTGATATCCGCGGGTTTGGCGGAGCCCAACAGACAACGGCAGCAGTGAGATGCAGAAGAGGAGAGGACTTAGGGAGTCACCCTGGAAAACTCCTCTCCTAAATGCCACCTGCTCTGTCGTGACCCGCTGCGCACCTGATGTTATGGTGAAGCGGGTCTTCCAGAGCGGCAGCAGCTGTTCTATGCATCTCACTAGTGGTGCTGGTACCGCAAGACATTCGAGCAAGTACAACAATAGCTCGTGTGATGTTGTATCAAATGCCTTGCGGTAATCAATCCAGGCCATCGATAGATTCCACTTGTATTGCACAGAATCCTGTGTAATACAGCGGTCTATCAGCAGGCTGTCCTTGCAACCTGCCATGCCCTTCTTGGCACCACGCTGTTCGTGTATCTGCTGGAAGACCGGATCAACAGACCTCAGTGTCCTAGCATACAAGATACGTGTAAATATCTTGTAGCAGGAGTTGAGGCAAGTGATCGGCCTATAATTCCTCGGGTCGGAAAGATCCCCCTTTTTGGGGATAAGCACAGTACGTCCCTCGACGAACCAGTGCGGAATCTGCTGCCCCTCGTTCAACCATGAGTTGAAAACTCGCGCCAGACGGCGGTGAGTGGAAGGAAATTTCTTCCACCACCAGTTGTTAATGCCGTCTGGGCCCGGGGCAGCGAAGTTCTTGGTACCAACAAGTGCTTGTTGGACTTCCTCCGTACTGATTGCCGGGCACACTTCTTCTGGCTCTTGAAGATGTCTGTGGCACAGAGCCTCGAAGTGTGCAATTGATGGAGTGTCGCTATTGAATGGACGCGTCGTTTCGTAGATTCCCTTCTAGAAGGTTTCGACACCTTCTACAGTCGGCGGATTGTCGACAACACGCTGTGGCTCTTGAAAGAGGCGGGAAGTATTCGTACGGAACAAATTGTTTTGTTCCATACTCCGCACCCGCCTCTTCAATGTTTTCTTTATCGCCATGAGCGCTCGGATCCTATCTAGACAGTGCTGCTTGATGGTAAGCATCACTGTCAGATTTAGAGTATGGTGTTGACGTCTTAGTCCGGCTGCTATGCGCCGGATTCTGGGAGTAAAAACTCTACCAGACGTCTTATATTCCACCACACTCTGGATCCGAGAAGCGTGTTGTCTGGCCGACTGTATCTTGCCCTCGATTTTTTTGTACACGCCGCTTGGCTTTCTCGACCCCGTGATTGGTTGACCTCTCACGGGGGACGAGTTGCTTCGCGGCGTTGTACACGGCACAGTTGATTTGCCAGATGTCTACATCTTCCGGAATTTCCTCATCGATGACCGCGTCCATTCTAGCCAGGTCTTGTGGCTTTAGGTTAGCCCTGGTGTTAAGACTAACCCTCGTCCTTAAGTCTACACCGGTGAACTCTAAAGGATGTTCCCCATCAGCTGGTAATTGCCGCGGTGGTACTGCGGCTTGCAGTTCTTCCACCTGATGGGGTGCCCTTACGTAACCTGTCCTGAGCAGGAAGGATACTTGATCTCTCAGATGTTGTTGAGAGAAGGCGCGATGCTCTGGATGCATTTCGCACCAAAGTTAGGTAGCTAGGTTTTGAAGAATATTTTGTCCATTATATACTGCGATTGTAAAGAATAACAGTTTAATTATTAATTATAGATAGGAAGTATGGATATGTTTTGTGAACATTCCACATAGGTCGAATAGCTGGCAGTCCGCGAATCGCGACACACGAGGCGCGCATCGTGCCCCGGCACTCTTCTGCCCGCGCTATCATGAAGGAGCCTGAGACTGAAAATAATTAAATTAGTTTCCGTCCAGCTACTCAACGAGGAACCACGCCGGCCAGCACAGTAAGTAAACTCGTGAGTATAAGGATATATTGGTATCTAAATTTCATGCGAAATTATTCTAAGTCGATGAACGGGTGACGTAGTTGTAATATACCGCGCATGACTACCGTATCTCATCCTACTCCTGCGTTAGCAGTATCTGGTAGCATGAGGATTTTCACAATCAAGTTAGTCTCCGTCCGACCGCTACTCGAAGCACCACGCCGATTTGGATAGTAAGTAAATTCGTGAGTATAAAGAAATAGGTAATTAAATTTAATGCGGAATTATTCTAAGTCCACAAACGGGTGACGTAGCTGTAATAAACCGCGCATGACTACCGTATCTCATCCTACTTCTGCGTTTTAGCAGTGTTTAGTAGCATGAGGATTTTATCATTAAATTAGTTCTCGTCGGAGCTCCAACCGAAGCACCACGCCGACTTGGATAGTAAGTAAACTTGTGAGTATAGAGGTACATAGGTATCCAAAGGTAATTGCGAATTTTTCTAAGTCGATAAACGGTGACGTAGTTGCAATATTTCGCGCATGACTACCGCGCTCCTCCTACTTCTGCTTTTTGGCAGAGTTTAGTAGCTTGAGGATTTTGCAGAGTATCCGAGACCAGTCCGTTGCTGCCGCCCGTACTGTCCAGACGTGCCGACCCCGACCGCTCCAGAGAGGAAGCCAGCACAGGATCCGGAAGTAGGTAGCAAGGTTTGATAAAGGTTTGGTAAATAATCGGTATTACTTGGCTGGTGAGTACTTTCCGGGCTTTATTTTTAGAGTTAGTGAACCGCGAGCGCTAAACGTATCCGCCTCATATCCTTCCTTAGAAAGGGAGAGCGGCCGAAGGTTGGAATTAGAACCGCGTTACACCGCGTGTTCTCCAGGCCACCTGAGCACGTAAAAATTCTGCAGGGTGACTTGGAGATACTAGCATTTGATACCGCGTGTCCTCTAGGCCACCTGCGTCCGTTTTTTGGCAGGGTGATTTAGAGGGATTTCCGTAACCGCGTGCCTGCCAGGCCACCTGAGCACGTAAAAATTCTGCAGGGTGACTTGGAGGTATCGTCCGTAATCGCGGGTCCGCCGGGCTACCTGAGCACGTAAAAATTCTGCAGGGTAGCTTGGTAGCTTTGACCATACCGTCGTCGTCTTAGATTTGCAACCGTTCGGCTTGCCACTCCTTCCCCCCCTCCAACTTGAACCGCGTTATACCGCGTGCCCTCCAGGCCACCTGAGCACGTAAACATTCTGCAGGGTGACTTGGAGGTACTGTCAGTTGCCATCGCGTGTTCTCTAGGCCACCTGAGCACGTAAAAATTCTGCAGGGTGACTTAGAGGTACTTCCGTAACCGCGTGCCTGCCAGGCCACCTGAGCACGTAAAAATTCTGCAGGGTGACTTGGAGGTATCGTCCGTAACCGCGGGTCCCCCGGGCTACCTGAGCACGTAAAAATTCTGCAGGGTAGTCTTGGAGTTTGACCATCCCGTCGTCATCATCAATTTGCCGCTGTTAGGCTTGTTACTCCTTCCCCCCCTTACCGTAACCGCATTCAACCGCGTGCCCTCCAGGGCGCCTGAGTCCGTTTTCTTTGGCAGGGCGCTTTGGAGATACTCGTTGGCATATGATAAGACCGGAACCATCCATCAGCCAAGCGATAATAAGTAACCGCGTTAGATAGGCATAGTTTGCTTGTATTGGCGCTTGCTTCCCCTCCTGGTATCCGTCCGCCGTCTGCATATGACCGATTAAGTTATCGCTGCTTACCGTTTCACCGCTTCAGCCACCGGCGTACCGTATCGCACCGCTTGACCGCCCGCTTACTGCCACGCTTGTCCGTAGTTAAGACCGTAGTAGTATAAGACCGTAGTAGTATAAGACCGCTTGTAGAATAAGACCGTTTGTAGGTAAGACCGTTGTAGTATAAGTTGTAGTTACTAAGGTGTGTATAAAGTGTAAATAATAATTAGTGTGTAGAATAAATGTACATATATTGAATGAGAGTCTGTTCCTTAACTGTAGTATGTAAGTTCCCTTTTTCCCGACCCCTGGCTTAGCCGTATCTTCACTGCAGTTGCCCGGCCTCTATCGTCCCGCCGATAGAGTAAAGTGGTGTTTCTGCACTCTAAACAGAAACTGGCGCCCGAGATCTCCGTACCGTGAACACCGCCGTAGTGTTGGGCGTCAAAGTGACACTTCTGCTCTTGCGTAGAGCAACGAAGTACCTCACAAAACAAACGAAGTTATCAGTTGCACAGAATATAAAAAACATTCTTTTAAAATATGAACCTACCTACTTTACATAAACATTTTTATAACATGTAAGTATTGTATTAGAAGCTTTTCCTGAAATTTCACAAGATCTTTTACATAAAAAAATATAAGGTAAGGGGAATTTTAAATTTAAACATAAAATGCTAATTAATTTTACAAGGGATTAGAAAAAAACGATTTACCTGTAATTTAAATAAAATATTTGGGGTTCAAAAATTAAGATACTTAATAATAATACTAAAAAAAATTTATTATTATATATTACATGTTTTTGGCAGAATTTAATAAATGCGGAAATATATTGTGGCGCCAGAAACCTTCTGCTGCATCCATCAGCATTTCTATGTATTCTTGGTCATATTCTATCCAAATATGTTGAAAATTTCCATTTTTTTCAAAATTAGGGTCAGCGACACAAAATAAACATTTCTTTTCATCGAAAAAAAACATCTGCAACTGTACTTGACCCTTGTATTGTGCAGTTATTTGATTTTCTTTTGTAAGGTAGTTACGGGTGGTTTTTTCGGATTGTGGACATTTAATTTCCACCACATAATCCTTGGATATAGCATCTGGCGATGCTCCAAATATTGGGTATCTTGGCTTTAGCTGTAGTCCTATTCGATTAAATTTTACATTGAGTTTCTTCTCTAAACCTTTCAAAACTTCTTCTTCCAATTTCCTCCCTCGTAACATTGCTTCAGTTACTGGAACTTTTGTAATACCCACTATTTGGTTAACAAAAACACCATCGCACTTTTTGCAATGAGCTGCATCATATATTTTTGATGCAGTTATCCTTCCAAAACGCAGATCAAACCACAGACCAGAGTTAGACTGTTCTGTGGTCTGGATTGCAGCTTCGGAGCACAGATTGAGATCCATTTTCTGGGAACAAAATTCAAGGAATTTTGTGCAATCTGATTTCTCAACAAATTTCAACATGAGCTGATAAAGCCCCAGGTGTTGGCTGATCCCGTCAAGCTCAAAATATTTTATTATTTGACTTTTTAGAAGTATTTTCTACACCTTTTCTGATAACTTCTTGAAGAAAAAGTGAGCTTTCCTCGTCAGAACTTAGCTCTTCCTGGGCACCAAAATCCTTGAGGGTTAAAAACTTTATCGAACTTCCAACCTTGGATAACTTGCTCTTAGCCCAGTAGCAAGCCACCTCTGTTCGAGAAGGTTCCTCACTTTTTCTATGAAGCCACATCAAAAACGCAATGGCATGTTTACATCCAGCTGGAATTAAAGAAAAAAACATTGATATTATAAAGCATGGAAAAGTATGTAGGGTAGTGTAGGTATTTATACCTACTCCTCGTTATAATCTGTTTTAAAAAGGTATAGAGCAATAAATCATTTTATTTTAACAGAATAAAAATTAGGCATAATATAGGTTTGTTTACATATTTTGCCATTGTGTCAAAAATGACACAGCCTATTAATTTTTATCGGATTAAGGATTCTTATCTTCTTTTAAAATCATGCATTCAAATATTCGCAGTATACATAAGAACTTAGACGAACTAAAAATTTTATTAAGCCAAGTGACAGAATATTTTGACTGTATTGTACTAACCGAGACGCACTATATTGAATGCTTAGGAATGTGCGAAATTGACGGATACTCAGTAATATACAATAATGGTTCGGTTAACCAAAATGATGGAGTGGTGATATATTTAAGAAACAATCTCATATACGATTATAAGATAGTTTTATTTCACGAAATATCGTTAATGGAAGTACAAATTAAGTATCAATCTCAAATGTTATATCTCCTAGCTGCCTATAGGTCACCCTCTTTAGAACCCATGCAGTTTAATATGGATCTATATTATCATTTACTGTCTATTAAAACAGCAAATTATAACTACTGTATTTTAATAGGAGATATAAATATAGACATTTTAAAAATTTCAGAATACGTTCATCAATACTTAGATATTCTGTCAGAATTTGGTTACATATCAACAATAAATAACTACACAAGAGTTCAACAAAACACACGATCCTGTATTGACCATATATTTTTATACACTAAACTTGACTACGAATTGACTCTACCCTTAATCGTTAAAACGAATATCACAGATCATTATATCACTGCACTGCAAATAATTTTCGAAGATCAAAACCATAATTCCTTAAATACTGACTCTAAATATCTAAAATATACGAATTTCCAAAAATTAAAAAGTACATTACAGTCTACTAATTGGACTCATTTATATGAAACTACTGACGTTGAAACAGCCACAAATTTATTCGTCCAAACTATTAAGAACTCAATCAAAATATGCACAATTTATAAAAAAGTAAGACACAAAAATGTAAAAAGGAAAAATTGGATAACCAGCGGTTTAGTAAGATCTATAAATTATAAAAACGACCTTTATGCAACCTTAAAAAAAGAACCCCCAAGACAATGTGCTTCAAATTGAATATAACAATTACAAGAAAAAATTAGTTAAACTTATTAATAAAACAAAAAGCAATTATTATAAACAACAAATCGAACAAAATAAACACAATAAACAATACCTTTGGAACACGGTTAACAAATTAAAGAAATACGATAACAAAAACCAAATAAACACAATAAAAAACAAACAAAACAAAATATTAAATTCAGATTATGAAATAGCCAATGAATTCAACGAGACATACATTGAAATGGGGGAAAAGTTAGCAAACAACATCATTCCTGACCAAAGTTTCGTACCTAATAACAGAGTCCTACTGAATTCTTTTTATTTATTACCCACAAACAAACACGAGCTTTTGAACACAATTAAATCCCTAAAAAACAAGAAAGCCACAGGTATTGACGGTATAAGTGTAAAAATCATTAAGGAAACGGCTAATTTTATCATAGATCTATTAACCTATGTTATAAACTTAATATTTGATAACAATATAGTTCCTTCTATTTTCAAATCGTCAGTTATAAAGCCCATATTCAAAAAAGGAGATAAATCGCTTTGTCAGAACTATAGACCAATATCCATAATTACAAATTTCGCAAAAATTTTCGAAAAAAATACTCAAATCTCGTCTAGACAGTTATATAAAGAAAAATCAATTAATATCTTCTAAGCAATATGGTTTTCAGAAAGGTATATCAACTCAAGATGCCATTAGTCACCTCACAGATAATATATACCGTACAATGGACAAAGGTTTACCATCATTGGCTATATTTCTAGACCTGGCTAAAGCCTTTGATACCGTTAGTTTTCCACTATTATTAAACACCTTGGAAAATATAGGCATTAGAGGCAATTCACTAAGTCTATTGAGCAGTTATATTATCGATAGAAAACAATGCGTCGAAATAAACGGAATAAAAAGTGACTTTCAAAGAGTAAAATATGGAGTTCCGCAAGGAACAGTGTTGGGACCTCTGCTTTTTGTATTATATATAAATGACTTGTTTTTGATGGAATCTTGTGGAGATATTCTCACTTTCGCAGACGACACAGTCATTTATTATGTTGACCAAACCTGGGAGCGCTTAAAAACTAAAGCAGAAAATGACTTTTCAAAATTGAAAAAGTGGTTCGATAGTAGAATCCTCACTCTAAATTTTGATAAAACTTTCTTTCTTCCATTCGCGTCTTATAAAAATTCTTTACCCGAATTTGAAACGTTAAAGATTACGGATAGGGATAATTCACTAACAATATACAAAGCCGATACAATTAAGTACCTTGGTATTTATATAGATAGCCACTTAAAATGGGATTCTCACTAAATTATATAGTGAAAAAATTAAGATCCTTAATTCCAATTTTTAAACATCTTAAAGATATTCTACCGAAAGATGACATATTAACTATTTATTACGCTCTAGTCGAGTCCCACATAAATTATGGGATACTTGGCTGGGGTGGAGTAAATAAAACTACTTTAAATTATCTGGAGTTAACGCAGAAAAGAATTATAAAAATAATGTTCAAAAAAGATATTTTATTCCCTACCGATGAATTATACAACGAAACAGGATATTTCGATGTAAGAAAGCTTTTTTATTACGCAATCTGCGTGAACCAGTATAAAAATAAAGATCATCTAATTGATATACCACACAATTATTTTACGCGACAAAATTCTGAATGTTACAAAGTTGAGTTTATGAGGAAAACTATTGGCCAAAGAAATTTTACATATTTAAGTCCAAAAATTTACTCAACGTTACCTTATGATGTCAAAACTGCAAAGTCGTTAAATATCTTTAAAACTCGATGCAAAAATTATATAAGTCAACGACCCAGAGTCGACATTCACAAGCAAATTGATTTGAAAAACAACTAAAAAATTACATTGCTGTATGTTCACCTTTTTATATATAAGTAGTAGTCTGTTAAATTGTTGCATATTATTTTATTGTCGTAATATATGTAATTTATGCTCTTATTCTTATTTTATTCATAACAGTAATCTTGTCATTATATTATATGTATCTTTTAGTATTAGTCAACTTATATCCTTAGTCTTTTTTTTTTTTCATTTATTTTTCACGTCCTTCAATGCCATGTATAAATGTTTATAAATAATTTATATATTCTCCCACGCACAAATATCTGCTCAGATATTTATTGTGGTGTATTTATGTTTATTTTAAACTATGTTCTATTACACACCTCTATATTTCTGTATTGTATTACTATTTATAAATAAACATTATTATTATTATTATTATTATTATTATTATCATTGTAAAAAATTGCCGAGATCATCTAATAGATAGAAATTTATCCTAACTAAGTAGGTATTACTTAGTACATAATAAACAAATAAACACTTACCTAATGAAGCAGCACAATCATGACACTGAAGGTTCAACACTTTCAGAATCCTCATCAATAATGCAAGTTACTGCATACTGCTTCTTTTTAACGTTATGCTCGGGTGATATTTTAGCCTTAACCGTACACAGATTTTTGTCTCTTCGGACTTGAACCCACCCTACTGCAGAGTCTCCATAGGAATCTCTTCCAGATCTGCGATTAAATAAATAAATCATACATTATATTGACAAAAAGAAATTATTATAAGAATTTTCTAATCCAGTTTTTCTCCTATAAATCTTTTGAAAAAGAGAAGAAAGAGCAATAATAAACAAAGTAAGTTTTTATGTACAAATGAAAATAAAACACAACTCCTTATTCTAACTAAGTACCAAGTTTTTTTTTAGTTTTAAGAAACGTGGTCATTGTACGTCGAGTTGTAAGTTAAAAACATTTTGTATTATAAAATTATAATAATATATTTCGAGAGGTATTTATATACTTACTTGCGAGCTTTCACGCCACGAACTTCAACTTGAGAAAAATCCTCAGAATTTTTAATGTATGACGCAGCCATAAACATATCAACTATGGGTAAATTGTCTGATTGTCCTTTTCTATAACCCGCATCAACCATTTTTAATGCAAGTAGGTATTCACCACATAAATTATTAAGAAACAGTCACAAAACGCCTAATCAATGCACCAAAATTAAATAAAACTGCTTCCAAAAACAACAGAACAGCACGCTGTGGGCACATGGGTATTATTAGGCTTTCACACGGCTTTCAGGTGCTGGTCCACCGTCACCTCTATCGATACACACGGTCTGACGTCACAACCAATGGCAGCGCGTTTTAAGCGGAGATACAATTATTCAAATTTTAAACCTTTATAACTGTTAAAAAAAAAAATTTTAACTTTTTCTTTTTGCATGGGGTTTTTAATGATATTATCTTACGATTTTAACTGTTTTTACATAATTTTATTATTTGGGCAAGTTCCCTATTGTTCTAATATCATATGAACAGATATTATCTTTTACTAATATTAAGGATCCACCATGAATGTGATTTATACGAGAAAAATGGCTTTTTAGAATGTAATTTGAAAAAAATATGTTTCTCATATTTTCGCCCATTACCCAATGTTCCGTGATGCACAGAATGTCTAAATTATTTTCTTTTACAAAAATGTTTAACTCATAGTACGTATATTGTATAAAATCACCTCATAAATCTGGTTCTTGATGATTGCTTCCTCTAAACATCTTTGTATATATTCTATTTCATCACATTCATATGTCACTACATCAATTTCCTGCCTTCGTGTGGCCACAACTAAATTTTGTTCCCCCATTTTAGCGGAAGCCCTCTCTCGTTTTTCCTCATTTTCTTTTACAAACTAGAATGTTTGGTAATTTACGCTAGGTACTTGATATTTTTAAATAAAGATAAATTCTACCTGATTGAACTTGATAAAAGATTGTCTTAACTCTTCTTCTTTTTTGCTTAGATCAGCCCACTGAGCATCTAGGGATTTTCTCATTTCTATAGCTAATTTTCTCTTAGATGCTAATCGTTTCTTCGTATCGCACAATTCTTGTTGAGCTAAGTAACAACTAACCCTTACATCTCTACAAATGTTATCCCCGCATTCTTTGAGCCTAAAACCCACAGAACATAAAATCTGTAAACAATGCGACTCGAGTTAATAAAAATATGAAACAAATACTTACTTTGGTAGTTGTCGAGTTACTAATTTGGACGTTAAATAATCCTCAACGACCTTATGATTAGATTTCTTGGGAAAATATAAACGATCATACCAGAGCTCCTTCACTTCCATAATCAAATTCTTGAAGAATTATGAGATAATTCTACAAATTTGAAAGTAAATCTGTCAATAACCTCAATATTTGAAATTGCCTGGCAACACAACACAGCGTCAAGCGCATGAACATACCTTTACAGGTATAATACAAACAAAGATGCCAATAATGCATATAGAGTAAGTTGAAGAGAGACCAATTTACACTAATTGTGCAAAAGAACCGAAATTAAATTTACCTTTAATGTTGGCAAGGGTCTCTCCAGCATTTCCATAGTAGAAAAAAATTTGGTCACATTTGACATTTCTTTGATGCTCATTCCTTCATTTTTAAACTATTACAAATATTTATTCTCTAATCAACACATCAATCAGTCATCACCGACTACGATATTGAACTTCTCCAGGAGCGTATATCACAGTAAACACCAAAGTATGAGCCTTTGTTAGGCCAACATTTCCAGTAAAAACCCGGAAAATGCCCAGTAAAGGCCCATACTTTGGTGTTTAATGGGATGGAAAATAATTCAAAACAAAATAAGATGTTAAATATTAAATATAAAAAAAATTGCAGTACTTAAGGGCCGATTGCACCGCAACGTTAAACTTGGTTTACACTGAAGTAGTGTTTAGATGGTAACCTCTATTTAAACAACGTATGTAAGTAACATTCTTAAATTAAGCATAAACTTAAGCAGCCAACCAACCGACAGATTTAAGCGCAGATATGTATAAAAGATAATTTCGCCCTACATTCTCTTCACCATTTACATTTATGCTTACGGCTACCTCCATAACAACGTACGATTCTGTTCGAGTACAAATTGTAAGGTTTTCTCCAAGTAGTGATGTTTGTGTAGTTGTCATTCTGCTTCTTTTCTATATATTTGTTTAGTATCGCTATATTTTACAAAGAACTTTTAATGAAAACAACATATAGTAACCTCATATATGACCCGCGGAGAAGAAAATTCACATAGGAGTATTTCCTGCCAATTGCCCTGAAAGGTATATCGTAATTTACATAGTTAATATACACTTTTCTTAAACTGTAGCCACAACATGTACAAACATATGTGTCACCCTCACTGAGTCAGATGGGTTTTATTTGGAAACTGTTAAATGGTTTATTACGTCACTCCTTTTCGGTCTATAGGTGCGTTCTTTCTAACTGAGATCTCAGTTAATCTAAATCGTTAGACGGTTGCGGAGGCTACATCGAATGGAATTATGCTTTTATTTATGCAGTGTAATCATAAAACTACTTAGATTAGGTGAGATCTCAGATAGAAAAAACGCAGCTTATGTTTCCATTATCTTTAGTTCACATCATTTAATATGTAATGTGGAGATAATAAGATGTACTTGATATTTTTCAAAACAATAAACAACTGCCAAAAAAATGCAATGCAAATGTTTTCTGGGATATCCAAATAAAAAATGTACATTTTGTACATCACTATTAGTAATTTCAGTGCTGTTGTTTTGACTAGAAAAATATCAAGTACATCTTATTATCTCCACATTACATATTTAATGATGTGAAGTAAAGATAATGGAGACAAAGGCTGCGTTATTTCTATCTGAGATCTCAGCTAATCTAAATAATTTTATAATTACACTCCATAAATAAAAGCATAATTTCATTTGATGTAGCCTCGGCAACCGTAAAACTATTTAGATTAACTGAGATTTCAGTTAGAAAGAACGCACCTATAGATCCGAAAAGTCGTGACATAGGAATAGAGATGGGCGATTATGAATGATTTGTATAATCGAGATATCATTCGATTACTAATTTTGATAATCGATTATGAAATTAGTAGTTGAATGATCTAATTAGTATTACTAATTGTTGCTTTACATTTAAATCAAAAAATTAATAGCTCTATTACATCTATTTATTTTATATTCACGTACCTATATATGTATTTTATATTCACGTACCTAATATGAAATTTAAATTATATATTTATTACTTAGTTTATTTGGTATATTTTATTCCCGCTGATATCAATACAGCACGAGGCGACGTCCCATAATAGTCTCCAACTGTCCAATAAGACGTGGGTCTTCCATCCACTTCATTGCATGGCGCCATGTCATTTGTCATGCTTAGCGAGACAGAGGATCGTGGATCTCGGAGAGAACGTGCTTGATCGAGACATCGAATCGACTGTTCTACTCTACTACTACTACTAATTAGTAATGGGTTGTTCGAGATATATCGAGAGATCTTCATAATCGAATGATTGATTCCATTAGCATATCTCATAATCGCCCATCTCTAATCACTATATTCATATTTAATTTTAGATCCGGGTACTAGCGTTTGTGATCTTTACCAACTCTGATTTGAGGTAGGCGCTTGCGTAGACGTTTTTAGATTATGCGCATTCACTACAAGCTTTTCTCCCTGTCTGATCATTTTTTTGTTCGGTCTTGGTCTGTTCTGTTATCTGATCTTTTTAAAGTTACTAATAAGTGTGTGAACACGTTTCGTGTCTAAAGACTTAAAAAAGTAAGTAAATATTGCAATTTTTACAAAAATTTTAACCCAGTTGGATGCTGTATTTTAATATTTGTTCTGAATAGAATTTATTTAGCAATTAATGTGAACGATTGTTTAAATATATATTGATTACTATAATTGAGGTTATGTTTGGTCCGTTTGTAAGAATGATCGGAAATTAAATTTTCTGGTATTTTCTTTTAGATGCGTTACGTGGCTGCTTACTTATTGGCCGTTTTGGGTGGCAAGGCCTCTCCAGCTGCCGCCGATCTTGAAAAAATCCTTGGCTCGGTAGGAGTTGAAGCCGATGGAGAGAGGCTGAAAAAAAGTCATTTCGGAATTGAATGGAAAATCGATTGACGAAGTTATCGCACAAGGTATGAAATATTAATTATTTTCAACAGTTTACGTATTGAAAAATTTATTTAACATGATGAATTTAATATTACCATCTTTCGTATTATAAACGATGATTAGAATCTTTGCTCTGACTTATTGGTGTTAAAATGAGGTTTTTAAGACAATTTTTGCAGAGATGTTAATTCCTGTGTGTTTTGTAGGCCGCGAAAAGTTGAGTTCCATGCCTGTCGGAGGTGGCGCACCCGTTGCCGCCGCTGCTGCAGAAGTTCCAGCCGCTGTTGAAGAAAAGAAAGGTTAGTGTTCTGTTTGTTGCTATTAGCTTCACTTTGATGTTTAATTCGTTAATTTTTAATAGAGGTATTGGTATATTTTAAATGAATATTGTGCAAATTTTTGAATTGAAATTATTATGATAATTAATACAGAATTACTACAGTGAATGGACTGCGAATCTGATTTATTATGTACCAATATAGTTCTGTTAATATCAATCCATTTACCGATATAAAAACGTAAAATGCATGCATCAAGGTTTTTTCATCATACGAGGAAACTAATCAGTAGTATCCGAATGTCATTGGATATTCATTTATGATGGTTTTTGTTAAGTTACAGTCTTGTAGATAACATTTTTTTAATCCAACCGATCGTCAATATATATATTCACATTTGTGCCAAAATGTTTGGTTTGGATCGTAGTGAGTAGTAAGTAAGTAAATTCTTCATTAGTTCCAGTATAAAAATGCACAATAAAACCCATTGGGTGTGGAACATGTCTCAAACGAACATATACATTTAATATGAATGATTAATAGACAATATCTATGACATATATGTTTGAATTAAAATAGATACAAAAAATTAATCAAATACAGATTAAAATATAAGAATTAAAATACAAAAATTAAGATACACTAATTAAAGTACAAAAATTTGACTAGAAATATTCTCTACCCCATTATTTTATCTTTTTCATCATAGAATTCCTGAAGTGTATAGTACAGTCTTTGTCTTGTATTGTGTTAGTGTTTTGTATCACAGCCTTCAAAGAGTTCTTTATTTTCACTAACAAATACAACTGCTTCATAGACAGCTATTATAGTTAAAAAAAAATTTGCAATAAAAACTTCTTTACAACTTTCATATCTATTCATTTTATATATAGCTCTTGGCCACTTTTTTTTTTTTTATTAAAATTCTTTTTATATCAATAGAGTTTCCCCAAAAAATTATCCCATACTTGATCCTCGAATGAATATATGCATGATACGCAGATAGTGCAGCTTGTTTACTTACGTTTCCTGATATTATACTTAGTGCGTATGAACACTTTGCAATGTTTTGTGCTAATTGATTAATATGCGACCTATCTATATTAACTCCTAAAGATAAAACCGCTTCACTGGATACAATTTTGTCACTTTCGTAAGGTATAGTTAGATTTTCATATTTCCTATTGCAAAATAGCAATGCCTGTGTTTTTCCAACATTAAGTAAAAGATTATTTGCTGAGAAATATTCCTTTAAAGAGTCCATTGTGTATATGACTTTCTAATAAGATATTTTGGTCCTCTTCACTAAAAATAAGGGTAGTATCATCAGCGTATGGTATTAAGTATTCATTAGTTATATTTGGTAATTCATTGGTATGGATAATGTAAAACTGGTCCTAAGATTGAACCTTGTGGCACACTTTTCAAAACCGACAGTTTCTCTGATTTAATTAGTTTTCCTTCCTTATTAATATCTACCACACATTGCATTGGCTAAATACGATTTTACCAGCTGTAATGAAACGCCTCTCACTCCATACTCCTCCATTTTTTTGCAAAAAATTTCATGATTTACGGAGTCGAACGCTTTTGATAAGTTTATACACATTGCCAGAGTAATTTGATCGTTATTCAATGAATTTAAAACTTTTGTCATAGTTTGATATATTGCTCGAACAGTTGATAATTTTTTTCGAAATCCATTTTGTTCTGATAGCACATGCAATGTCTCGAAGAATCATATAAATCTATTATATATAATTCTTTCGAGTATTTTATTTATGTTTGATAAAACACTGCCTTGATCTGCACTGCCTTTAGTGACTCTGGATAAATTCCTGTACTAAAAACGAGATTTATAATGTGACATAGTGGATATGAAATAACCCCTGCACATTCTTTTAACAATATGACCGGAATTTCATCTTCTACTAATTTCTTATTTTTTAAGTTCTTAGTACATTCAGAGACTTCTTCAGGATTTGTTGTATTCATAAAAATTAACTGATCACATCTTTCAATAGTTTCAGTGCTGATACCACTTTTATTTATGTTTGGACATGCATTTATAAAATATTCATTTAGTTTATTTAGGGTAACATATGGATCGGCATGTTTTTCTGATAAATGATCTAATATAGTAGTTCTATTTTTGCTGTCAGTAATCTGTCGAACCAATGTACACGTGGCTTTATTTTTATTTTCAGCGTTTACTATAAACTTAGTATTTGATAGTTTTTTTTGCCTCTTATAACTTTTTAAGATTTTATTGTAGTTATTGTATTCCTTGTCACTAATTTCTCCATTTCTTTTTTTATTGTATAAAATTCGCTTTTTTTACAGCATATTTTTATTCCATTAGTGATCCATTTATTGGATTTTTCAAGAGGTATTACTAAGTCCATTAAGTTTTTTATTTAAAAAAATTATAAACACTATTGCTTATCTAATTTTCACTTTATTTGTTATTTTACAACTAGTTTCATCATTCCGACATTTTCAAGTAAACTAAATTATACACAGATTTTACTTTCATTTAAATATAAACTGAACTGAATAGAAGGATGGGTCACTTTATGGTTGATCATATAATTCAAATTTGTACAGATGTTATGTCTTTAAATGTAGTGGTTTTTCCAAGATAGTAAATTATATTATGGTGTGATTTTTATTAGCAGCAGTTTATCTGAATAAGTTTAATAACAGAGAATTATTTAAATCTATTTGGTCCTTTAATATGTTGTAATTTTTATTCCTATTTAATTTATTAATTTCTAACACTTCCAATAAATTAAGTTTTTTACTTTTCCGACATATGTAATATTTTAGGTTGATGGGTGATCAGTTATTGTATGACCAGAATCTGTTAGGTGTTTATAAAAGTTGGAATGTTGTTTTTGTGTGTGAATATGTTCTCTATATCTTACCCCCGAACGATCTACCTGTTTGACCTACATATGAGGCGTTACATTCTAGGCAATCTATCCGATATACACCACATTTTTTAGAGATATCCGTTTTTTGTTTTGCATTGAAAAGATATCTGCCTATATTTTTGTTAGCACTAAATGATGTTTTAATATTAAATTTGGAAAAAGTATTGCCAATTGAATAAGAGAGTTGACCTGAATATGGTAATGAAATGTATGAACTTTTTTTCTCGTTAATAGTGGGGTAAAGTTCTTTTAAGAGGGACTTATTTTGTTTTTTGTAGATTAGATTGTTGATTATATTTTGAGGGTACCCGTTATTATGTGCTGTAAGCCTTATTGTGTCTAGTATTAGTCTCGGATAAAGGTAAGCTGAGGGCTCGGTGTGTGATAGATTGATATACGGCTAATTCGTGGGAGAGAGGGTTATATGAATTAAAGGAGATAGTGGTGCCTGTAAAGGTTGATTAGTGGTAAATATTATAGGAAAATGATGTTTTATGTCTTTTTATAGTTGTCGAGAAAGTTTATCGATTTATTATCGTTCTCTGTTTCTAGTGTAAAGGATATATTATTACGTATGTTATTGATAAAATCTAGGAGTATTTTTAATTGTTATCTGTCCCTTTAAAACCTATTAGGATATCATCAACGTACCTATATCAAAAGATAATATGTTTTTATTGATATTGGAGAATCCAATATAGTTTCTTCAGAATTATCCATGAATATTCGGGTAAAAGGAGGCTAAGTGACGAACCCATAGGAAGCCCTGTTTTTTGTATAAAGATGTCCTCCTTAAATTGAAAGTAATTATTATTATTTTTAATTTATTATTTACAATTTTTTTGAGGTGAATATATAATACTCGTATCACTTTGAGTATGGGAAGTTAAAAACCTGAAATTTATATAAAATATTACCTGGAAAAGTGAGGGAATTTTAAAATGAAGATTTAGTAGACACCCTGAATTACTAATGTTTGAGAAAATTATTTGAACATTTTTTGTTTTTGTTTTCTTTGATTTCGTTTGCCATTTTGTAGCAGCTTTTCAATGGCTTTATTTTGATAGTAATTAATTTTTAAAGTGTGATATATTGCAAATATCATTAAAAATCATTACTTTATCTCACTATGGTAATTTTTTTATCCAAAACTGCTGTTAAATTCATGTAAACTGAACGTTTTATACTAGGCTTGTCTTAGTGAATTTCCAGATACTCTTATCTATGCAAAATAAGTTACGTTTTTACAGTTGCTTCTAATTTTAATGATGATATATACACACACCATCTTTCGCCTGAAAAAGCGATGCTGAATATCTTCTGTACTGATCAATACCCTATTTTTTGCTCATAACTGTTCCATTTAAATACTCTTGTTAATATGTCTGTGTTTCTCATTTCCAGAAGCCAAGAAGGAAGAAAAGAAGGTTGAATCAGAATCTGAGGATGACGACATGGGTTTCGGACTTTTCGACTAAAAATGTGTATTCCACGTTATTTTTTTGTAAGATTTAACCTGGTTTTATAATAAAAACATTTTTAATTTTAGTTTTCTCGATTTATTTGAGGGAACATTATTTTGTCTCTTCACAAAATCAACTAAAATGTTTGTTATTTCAAATGGAACACCCTGTATATTTTTTTACAGTTGGAAAGCCCATTGTTTCCCCTTTCCAAAAATTCCATATTTGTGATGGAAATTATACAGTCATGGTTTTATAAGCTTTTAGAGTGAATACTGCATTTTATCGAAATGCTACGAAAAAAAATAATGATTCACAAAGTAGACTATAGAAATAAAAGACAACATCACTTGTAAACGTCAAATTAGTTTATTAACAACTCGGGTACTTGAGTTACTTTAAGAAAAATGTTTAAGTAAAGAAGCTAAATGTGTAATCTTTTTTTGCTGACATTAAATCTTACAAAACAACACAAGATTTAGAACTATGTTTAACAAGGAACCTCCGACAAAAAATTCAGTTAGAAAATGGTATAGAAACTTTTGGAATTCGGGTTGTATTGACCGTAAAAAAAGAACTCCAAATAATGAAAATAGGCATAATAATGCGATTGAAATTTTGGAAATGACAAAATGATCCTTCCTCTTCTACAAAAAAAAAAATGTCTTCCGCAACAGGTATTCTGAAAACTAATGTTCATACTGTTATGAAAAATGTTCTAAAATTGAATGCTTATAAAATTCAAATTCATCAAGAATTAAAAGAAACTGATTTAGATGTTAGAAAATTTTCTCTGCAACTTGAACAGGATAATTTGTTGACGATCTATTTTCAATAAGACGGTGCTACGCCTCATTATGCTATGATAACTAGAGATTCCTTGAATGTCACCTTTGGAAATCGTTGGATATGAAGGAGAGGTCCTACGGCATGGCCCCCTGGATCCCCAGAACTCACAGTTACAGATTTTTTCATCTGGGGGTATGTGAAAGACAGATGTTATAGTCCTATGACAACTTTGTAAAGCGAATAAATAAAGTTATTCAAGTTGATGGGCAGCATTTTGAACATCTTTTATAACTAATGTGTATTATTTCGTTTATTTCTTATTTGTTTAATAAATGCCCTGTTACACTTTGTTATGTCGAGTTTCATATGTACATTTTCAATATTAGCAATTGAAGTAACATGCAATTGTTAATAAACTAATTTGACGTATACAAGTGTCTTTTATATTCATAGTCTACTCTGTGAATCATTTTTTTCGTAGCATTTCGATAAAACACAGTATTCACTTTAAAAGCTTATAAAACCATCACTCTGTATAATTTCCATGACAAATATGAAATTTTTGGAAAGGGGAAGCAATGGGCTTTCCAACTGTGAACAAATATACAGGGTGTTCCATTTGAAATAACAGAGTTGCCCTATCCCTGAAAATACGGTATCAGTTCCGGTTAAACCGGAAGTGAGTAAAAAAAAAGACGGATAATCACTTATCAAAATTAGAAGATTGGCGAAAACAGCATTTCATTATCTCAACTAGTTTAAAAGTTATATAGGTTTAAAAAGGGTTAAAATATAATGGGTCACCCGGTAGAATAAAATATAGATGAACGTTAGCATTTCGACATAACCAAATAAAAACAGCAAACATTCGATATTCGATGAACTCTTTCTTGACAGATCAAATAAATCAAATAAGATTATGATATTAAATAACCACAAGTGGAGTGCATCGATCCATATAGTTATTGCACCTACTTTTATACTAGTAGCGCAAATTGTCGACTTTTGTATTGTCATAGGCGTACATAACGAAATTTATTGAGAACTGAGGTTTCTTTTTTATTTCGAAGTGCAGGAGTTTAGAAAAGTAGAATAATTGTACAGGATAATAATCTTAGATGGCTAACTCGGATTACTGGCTTTATTTTTAAGTTAAAGAAAAAATTCAAACAGAGGTTATCATGGACGTCACCTCCAAAACGTCCAAAAAGGAGGGCGACGATAAATTTTTTAGAAATGCGTCGACCGGTCACAGTGATACACAAAATATTTTTCTTTTTATAGAATAGAAATACAAATTTTCTAAAAAACGTAACACAAAAATATTTGTTTAGTTATTGCTGCAACCTGTCGACATTGGCATTTGATTTAATTGCCAAGTAAGCGTATACTGTCTGTTTTTATATGGAATATAATAAATGCCAGCTGGGGGCGGTATCCCTTCCCGCCTTCCTTGGAGACGCCCATGGTGGTTAAAAGTTTTTCTTAGGGAATCCGAAGATGGAAACAGGAAAATAATTGAACATCAAAGAAGGAATGAAATGGACACATAATAGCGACAACAATTTTTTCTAATTATTGCGTGCGTCGTCAGTGTGACTTTTTCATAGCTACGAAAGTAACTAATTAGTTTTAAATTATTCTAACCCTACGAAGTCTTTCCTTCATATAATTTTAATTATTCTATTAGTTATTGATATTTATTACATTAGGGTTACTAAAAAATCCCAGTTACCTTCGAGGCTTTGAAAAAGTCACACTAACGACACAAAGTTGTAGAGACACGTGTCTGTGATTATTTTAAAGTTTTGAAGTGGTTGTTGTATTGAAGAGTACTTTTGTTTTATTTTTTTTCGGTTTTACTGAACAGAATAATTATAATTAAAAACAACATTATTGAATCAGTCGTACTGAACGACTGAACATAATGTGCATATTATCTCTTTTATAATCCAATGATCAGTGTTTTGCAAATAGTCGTGAAAGTAGTTGTTTAAAAAGGTATGTTATAATGTTATACTTTATATATGATAACTTTTTGTAAAAGAGAAAATAATAATTAACAAAAATTTTTGTCCGTATTATGTTTCAATTTCATTTCTCATTTGATTAGAACTTTTACTAATTTGTTTTAAATTGAATATCAACTAAAGCAGATATAATAAAAAAACTGAAATAAAAAAATGGTTTCCTCACTTGGAAGAATAATAAAGACTAAGAGTTATTCAACACCTATTTTAATAGTTTCTTACTTTTGGTTTAGGCGGAAATGACCTCCCAAATTAAATTAACTTTTTCGGAGTATTCAAACCTGAAAATGTTTACTTAATTTCGACGAAAATAAGTAAATGTGTTGCTATTTTCTTCTTCAATACAAAATATAAGAAAAGTTTTTAGACCGACTTATTAATTGTTGGAAAATTTTTTGGGTAAGGGTCCTTATTTTGAGAAAAAACTACTTTTTTAACTTGCCGACGTTTCGGTAATTTTTTATTACCATCTTCAGGGCAATTAATTATGAGTTTTTCCTGGTCACCATAAAATATATATAAAACAGGAAACAAACAGATAAAATCGTTGGGTATTAAATTAGTGTACTTATGTAACATATATACACATATATATATCACTTATAAAGGTACAATTAATTATCAGACTGTAATGCGTGTAATGGTAATGACACGTGTCATTACCATTACACGCATTACAGTCTGATAATTAATTGTACCTTTATAAGTGATATATATATGTGTATATATGTTACATAAGTACACTAATTTAATACCCAACGATTTTATCTGTTTGTTTCCTGTTTTATATATATTTTATGGTGACCAGGAAAAACTCATAATTAATTGCCCTGAAGATGGTAATAAAAATTACCGAAACGTCGGCAAGTTAAAAAAGTAGTTTTTCTCAAAATAAGGACCCTTACCCAAAAAAATTTTCCAACAAAATATAAGATTGTTTTGTCATATTTTACTTCCTGCTTACCTCTGAAATAAGTTTGTTGTTACGCCCATGTCGGCAGAAATAGGTAATCTTTTTTAGAGCAAATATTTAATCAAATCAAATAGGTATCAAAACTCATAATAACTTTTTACATACAGCTGACAAAAATGTTAGAAACATTGTTTAAAAATTAACAAGTTCTATTTTAATCAGAATATGATTCAATGCAGATATGGCGCATTGAAGAGGTGACTAGATGGGACCTCCAACGTCTACAAATAAAGTCGGCGCCATCTTGGGTGTCTCATCCTGACTAGCTGTCAGTCAAGTTTTGTACTAAAAAAATTGGTCATTCAGAGGAAAACTGTGCTAGTGTCGAACAATACAGACTGGAAAAGTGTTTTAAATTTTATTTTGTGTTTTGTTGCGACATACAAGCAACATGACGCAGCAATTACTACCGATAAAATTCCAGGAACATTTGCAGGTAAAAAACAAAAACGCCCCTTATCTATTTATTCAGATGTTCACTTTTCAATAATTCATTATCTAGCAATCGATTACATGCCTTTTTTACGCACAGGAATGGTTAGGGTTTGTTTTAATCGAAAACGCCCTATACCAGCTGGGTTTTCTAAGAAAAACACCGGTTTTAACGTACTGACAGTTAGCAAAAATTGAGGGGGCGGATTTTTCCACGTATTTGTTTCGTTGTAGCTAAATTGAGAGCAAAAGTGGTTCTCTTTGACTTTTGTCATAAATCTAATAAGAAAGGTAGCGGTTTTTAATTTTATTTGTTATGGAATTTGACGAATTGGGTCATACCAGTATTAGGATTTATTATTTGGTGGGGGTGAGAGGAGCAACCCTTTTTTTTGCTTCGTGATCGATTATTGCGTAAATATTTGGCGATGTGGGGGAAAAATCAGGACCACCCCATATGGCGACAAAATTAATTAATCATAAAACACCTTTTAATGAAAAATGTCAGTCTGGACCGACACAATTATTTGCTTTTGGCAGCAATGCTGAATTTGACGTTTTTTATTGATAGAGATTTAAGTGATTTTTCATGTTTAGGTCTTGTAAGGGTTTATTCTTTTCCAAATTTTATAACAATAATAAACAAAATAAAAGATAGAAGATGACATGAGCTGTGAATTTGAATTCGCTTGGTTTTTGTAATGTTTATAGTAAATGTAGTGCTAATATAGACAAAGTTTTTTTTTAATGTATGATTGTGGTGACTAATTTTATCTTTTGCTGATTAAAAATATAGATAATGTGTGATAAAAATAATTTTAATTGTATCTAAAATAGCTATTGTGAGAGATTGATGTTTTAAATAATTTTGTGTCTGGGTGAAATCCCTATACTCGTCAATTCATTTTATTTGGGAAAGGGACAGCTGTGCGTTGAGAATTTACTTAGAGAAAGAACACCACAAATTAGTTCTAAAATAAAACACATTTATAAATCCTCCTGTTCTTGTAGTAATATATCACGAATATTGGGGTTCATGTCTTCTTGTAGAAATGCAAATAAATAGCCTTAAATTTTTTTTTTCCAAAAAAAAAAAAAAAATAGTTTATTCTGTTCTGCAAACATTTTACAATTCTTTCGAACCCTATTCATTGGTAAGCCAATGCGTGCCGTGCTGTGTAATCTGATTTGGAAATTTAAAACTGATGACGTGAACGCCAACATATGTGGTATGAATTATATCGTCTTATTAAACGTTAGCAATTATCAAATCTAATTTCTACCTGGAAAATGTTTAAATTACTAATTGAGCTTCCGGGAGTATCAGATACCAGAGCCATATCTGCAAGTGCTGTCTTATTGGCGCAACATCACCCAGCTGCTATATCTCTCGGTGGTGAATGGTAGGCTACCTAATTCTTGCATTAATAGGTATGGGTGGTTGTCTCCTAAAATTATTTGGTAGTCTCTGGTCTGCTATATTTATGTAGACAATATTATATTGTAAACACGTACAGAAACATTCCCAAACAGCACAAAATCGAAAATTTAGTAATAAAGTGAATTTTATTTAATTTTAAAATGTTAATATATAAAATACTATGTGATTCAAATGTGTCGAACCCTCACATTAACCGTGAATATATCAAAAACGGAGAAGGGGAAAAAGTTAAAAAAAGTTATGTGTTCATTATGTGCCTATTGTAACCTACTCGCTGAAGTTTTAATAACTTAGGTTAATATGTTATGAAAATTCTTTAAATTATACCAAAAAATGTACCCATTTTTAACACGCTTTTATTAGCTTCACCTGTATGTTTGCTTGCTTGCTTGTTTGTTTGTTTGTAACCGACTCTTTGGACTCGATTTTGACCCACTTTAAACAGACAGATTTAATTGAAACTTTGTACACTTACGAAGAACCGGTAACAATACAATAGTTTGATAAGTTTATATCATTATCTTGATCAGGATCGCCAATCCTTTTCTCACGTATCCCTGCGTGAAAGCAAAGGCTTAATATGTAAGGAGATTCCGTAATTGTTAATTAGCTCGGTGGTCGAGTGGGTTAAGGCAGTCCACGCGAAACGACAGACTCCTCCGGCGTGAGTTCGAACCCCACGGCTGAAATAAAAAAATATTTTTTTTTTCAGAAATATCTGTTGGATCGTAATATGTTATAATATCAGCATCAATAAGCAATATAAATATAGTTTAAAACAACTAAAAAACACGCTTTCATAGCACATCAAACTAAAAAAGTTAAAAATAAATATAGTTTAAAAAAACTAAAAAACACGCTTTTAAAGCACATCAAACTAAAAAGTGAAAAATAATTATTAATATAAACTGAAAACAATAATGAACGAAAAATACTAGTATTATTGTGAAAAAAGCGTGGGGCGCTTTGTGCCATATTTTTCGTATATCGAGCAACCCACGCCTTTTTCACAATAATACTAGTATTTTTCGTTCATTATTGTTTTCAGTTTATATTAATAATTATTTTTCACTTTTTTAGCTTGATGTGCTTTAAAAGCGTGTTTTTTTAGTTTTTTTAAACTATATTTTTAACGATACTCTCGTCACATTAAATTTTAAGTGGTCATTTTTCGGAAATCACATTAGTTTTTATGTAAAATTTCCTATTGGTATTTTTCTGGTTCCTAAATTTTTTATTATAGATAGAATTAAAACCCCCCAAATCTATATTTGTCAAAAGATCAGTCAGGGTGGTTTTTGGACAACTAATACAAGACAAAAAAATAATAATGTATTTCCCTGATGTTCCAGAAACGAGTCTTGTTTCCGTTTTCAAAGTTTATATATTTTTCTTTGTATAATATGTCAAGTGTGAAATTTGACACATACACATGGATGATGTTGTATTCTCCAACGGACATATGCAAAATTTACAACTTGTGTTTGAGACATTCCGAAAAAACAAATTAAAAATACAACTGGACAAATCTGAATTTCTACGAAAGGAAGTAGCTTTTTTGGGACACATAGTCACAAAGGATGGAATAAAGCCAAACGCAGACAAAATAAAAACAATTCTAAACTATCCAATCCTCAAAATTACAAAAGAAATCAAAGCATTTTTAGGAGTTCACAATGAAAGGAATAAATTTAATATAATCTGAACAACGTGGTTTTGCCAAAAACGTTCGGACGTCGATTTGCAATTTTGAATTGACATATTTTGAGTCATACGGCAAGTCAGTGTCACTTCCGGTTTTTCCGGAAGTGACCAACTTTGTTATTTCAAATGTAACATCCTGTATTTTTTGTACGGATTTATATAGACGATGAAAAGACGTTTCCAAAGATGTAGTAAACACTATTTTTACTTCCTCACCCCTCAAAATGTATTCGTGAAAAAAATTTTGAAAATTTTTATTGCATTTCTGGACAAATCTCGACGATTTATGGAGATACACAAAATTTCAGACAAAAAATTTGTTGTCTGTGTGTCTGTCTGTCTGGTACGCGATAGCAGCTACAGTTTTTGAAATAATGCTTTCAAATTTGGTACACACATTCTAGAGGTCAAGGAAGAGATTGAGGTCGTTGATGAGCAAAATCGGTTCTTAAAATTTGAAATGTCAAAAAAAAATAGTGACATTTTGAAACGTCAGTTTGAAATGTAAAATTTTTTTTACATTTAAAGTTTTAAAATATTAGTGACATTCCACCAATGTGACTTTTTTTGAAACGTCAATTTGAAATGTAAAAAAAAATAGTGACTTGAAACGTCAAAAATTATTTTTAAAAAAAAAAATTAGTGACATTCCACCAAGGAGACTTTTTTTGAAACGTCAAAAGTTACTTTTATTACAAACTCCACCACACATCGAGTTTTTTTTGAAAAGTCAAAATATGACTTTTTTGAAACGTCAAAATATGTGTTTTTTTTTTGAAACGTCAAAAATTACTTTTATTACAAACTCCACCACACCTCGAGTTTTAGTACGGTGAGGAAGTTCTGATCCCCAAATAATTGGCTGCGGTTTTTTAGTTTATTTTTTGAATTTTGTACTTATTGCTCAATAAAACGAAAATGGTTGCAATTAACCATAGAGAAGTACTTACAAAAAATGTTCGTTTTTCATGTCTACATCACATTGTTGAAAATATATTTGAAAAAAAATGAGAAAATTCAACTTAAGAAGTTCTTAATTGAAAAATAATTTTTGGCCACCCTGTACATTTTTAGGAAATAAAAATGAATCAGAAACATTAATTAGATGTCTCATAACTAGTATTCACATAAGTTTTTCTTAAAACCCATAATTGTGACTTTGGTGATTTTTCCAATGTTCATCTGCAGATGGCATTATTTCAACAAAAAAAATTCGTTACATCCAAGTAGTTGGGACATAGTCAATAATAATAAAGGAATGAAAAGAGGCTTCAAAAAATGTACTAATATACATAGCATTCCAATTAAAAAAAAAGGCACTTGATACTGTAATTTCGTCATGGCTCGCCCTGTATATTCGAAAATAATTTCCGGTTATAGGCTTTTTATCTAGTTGTATTTTTTTTTTAAATTTCTAACTATCGTAGAACTCGAGATATCAAAATCTGACGCACTATTGCCCCACCCTGTATATTGGCCAAACAGCTCAATATTTAGAAGATCGCATAAAGAGTCACAAGTATAACAAAAATAACCCCACAGCATTAAACAAACATTGTAAAAACACAAATCACCGTTTTAATTATGAACAAACTAAAATTATAAAATCTAAACAAAACAAATAAGCTATACTTGAAATAGTATCGATGTAAAAAAACACCAAACACAATAAATGATAAAGCTGAAATTAATAATCTAAACTAAATTTACTATAAACTTATATAAATAAATGATTATATATACCGGGTGTAACAGGATCATGGTACACCCTCCTTTTCTCCTTTAGTTTTGAAGATAATTGATTGAAATTTGGGATATGTTATATACATAATATTGGTACCGTGGTACCATTTATTAGTACTATAAATAAGGAATTTATTCATATGTCGTATTAAAATGTGCGATAAATACAAACAAAATTACAGCTAAAAGAAAATATGAAAATACAATTTTGTTCTAATTAAATGTTAAGACGTAACTAAGGTGGCTTTGAAAACAATGAAATATTGAGCTTGTCAAACATTTGTTAGTTTACCGGTGTTTTTATTGTGTCTTTAAAAATTGTTTAAAATTCTTGTTAATTGTGCCGCAAATTTATACAAAAGATGAAAAAGTGGACATATTAATTATTTACGGGAAATGTAGAAAAAATGTCGTTTCGGCTAGACACGTTTATTCCGAACGATATCCTGATAGACAATGTCCAGTGAGAAATTATTCCAATCGTCTTGAAAATCAATTCCAAAATGCGCCCAATAATGATCCCGAAGAAAATTTCATTTTTGACGAAGGAACTGAAATTAATGTTTTGGCTCAAGTAGAAGTTGATAAAACTGTTTCTTTAAGGCAAATTGGGTTTGAATTGATCAGTCACCAAACAGTAAGCGAATTTTGCACATATGTATACCACTATAAATCTTTTAAGTACCACTTGCACCAGCACTTGTACGAAAATGATTACGAACGTAGGATGGAATATTGCAATTGGACTTTGCAGAATAACGTGCCGCTAAACAATGATTTTTTGATAATGATTTTATTTTCGGACGAGACTCATATAACAGAAGATATAGAACATAATGAAATCAAAATTAAAGAATATAATTATATTAGCACTTACTCACAGAGTCGACAAACAGGTGGTACCATAATTTACATTAAAGAAGAATTTAAATACAAAGTAATAGAAAATGAAAATCCTCATATGAACATGTGGTTAATAGGATTGAAAATCTTAATAAGTAAACGAAAATATAATATTTTTTGCTGCTATCATTCACCAAATTCTAGTCTGATTTTTTAAATAAATTAGAAGATATAATGGACAATAAAAAACGGTACACTAATATTTGTAGGGGATTTTAATATTAGTGTTGACCAAATCACATTTTACAACAATAAAATTACAAATTTTATAAACAAATAAACAACTATACTCGGGTAACGAATGATAGTAAAACAATTATTGATTTACTTATTACAAATAAAAAGGGATATAAAATTTGAAGTTCATGTAACGCCCAAGATAACAGATCACTCAATAATCACAATTGATATACAGGATAATTCCAAAATTCTAGATAAAAAATAATGAAGAGAGATTATGAAAATCTTCATGAATTACAATTCCAATTAGATTTATTGAGCATAGAGTGGCCATCAAATTGTACTAATACAGAAATTTTGGCAAATAAATATGTATGTATAATCATAGAAATGTTAAACTGTGCCAAAAAAACAAATTACAATATAATATAAATGTGATAATAAGAAATGATAGACAAACGGTATTAAACAAGTGAGGTACATTCACCGCTGCGGTGAAGATGCCATATAGATTTTCAGAAGACGGACAAAGTACATCGGATCGGTTCCAGAATGATTCGATGCCTGCAATCGTTGTTAAAATTGCCTAAGACGCGTTTGGGAATGATCGCAGCGGTTCGGGAATGCTCGAAATTGCTTCCTTATGTTCGGTTTTATTGAAAATGATACCCCACATGCCTCGCTTGACCTCGGGTATCTTCGGGTAACTTCGGAAAGGTTCGGGTTCAGTTCGGGTTTTGAGATAAAAACAATAACCTCGGTGGCTGTTAGCAACCTTGAAACTTGCTTGTACTTTTTAATTTCTTAAAACGCTATTGAAAGTGCTTATAACGCCTTCGAGAATGATCGGAGTGGTTCGTGATCAGTCGGAGTGATTCCAATCGATTCCATGGGTCCGATTACTTCGAAAGCGATACCCCACAAGCCTGGATCGCGTAAGGGTAACTTCGGGTGACTTCGGATATCTTCGGACCGAGTTCTGTTTTTTCGGTTAAAAGTGCGGCCTGGGTACGTGCCAACTCCCTTGGAAATTGAATTTGTTTTTCGGTTCCTGCAATCGTTGTTAAACTTGCCTAAAACGCATTCGGGAATGATCGGAGCGGTTCGGGAATGCTCGGAATCGGTTCCTCGTATTCGGTTTTATTAAAAATGATGAGTTTGCCTTCGGGTATCTTCGGGTGACTTCGGAAAGGTTCAGGTCCAGTTCGTGTTTTGCGGTTAAATCTGTAGCCTCGGTGGCTGTTAACACCCTTGAAACTTGTTTGCCCTTTTTAATTTCTTAAAACGATATTAAAAGTGCTTATAACGCCTTCGGGAATGATCGGAGCGGTTCGTGAATAGTCGGAATCGGTTCCTTGTGATCCATTTTATTGAGTCTTATGCTAATATGCCTATATTTGTACCAATTCGGTCAATATTTGGGGCATTTATTGCATTTCCAAAAAAAAAAAACAAAATTCTTAATTTTTTTTGCCCCACTTCCCGTTTTCGAAATCAGCTTAAAATCAACAGGCATATGTATACCGTAAAGGTCTACCCCTGTTGCAAATTTCAAGAAATAAAAATGGCTTTTGGGCCGTTATGCCCCACTTCGCGTTTTCGAAACCGGCTCTAAAACAATAGGCATATGTAGCCCTTAGAGGTCTACACCTGTTCAAAATTTGAAGTCGATCGGGTAATATTTAGGACAGTTATCGCATTTCAAAGGAAGGTAAAAAAATTGGTTGTTGCCGTTTTTGCCCTACTTGCCGTTTTCGGAACCGGCTCAAAATCAATAGGCATATCGACGCTTAAGAAACAATACCTCTTATCTCCAAATTAGCAGTTTTACAGGAGACGAAAAAAAACTAAGTTTTCTTATTAATAGATATGAAACCTACATGTTATTTTTATCATGGAGATCATGGAGATACGAATTATTTTATTGTTATGCGAGGTATTTTTTAAGTTTTTAAGTAGAGTTTTTGGTATCAATATTAATCTTGGAGGTACAAGATATTGGGAACTGTTGACAAAAATGGAGATACGAGGTATTGTTTCTTAAGCGTCGATATGTAGACCATGGAGGTCTACCTCTGGTAAAAATTTGAAGTCGATCGGTCAATATTTGGAACAGTTATCGCATTTCAAAGAAAAGTTTCCGGATTACCGGAGTTCCGGACGGACGGAAAGTTTCTGGAAATCTCGAGATTCGGATAGATCCCAAATTTGAGGTCGATCCGATCAGCCGTTCTCGAGATACGGGGGCCCAAAGTCGCCGAGCATAAATGTATATATAAATTTTTTTAAGAAAATCTATATAACAAGAAATGGAAGAAAGAGATAGATTGTATAAAAACGCAGTATTAACAAATGATCAGGATTGGACAATGTATAAGCAAAAAAAGAAATTATGTAGTATCACTATAATCAAAAAGCAAGAGTATTATACAAATAAAATTGAAGAAGTTAAGAATGACCCAGCGGAAATGTGGAAAACATTAAAAAGGTTGCTGAAGGGAGATGCAAAAAATAAAAAGGATGGCATAATATTTAATAACAGATTGGTTTTGGGATATATTCAAATAGAAGAGGAATTTAATTAATTTTTTCATTGGTAATGTTGAGGAAATTACTAAAGGATTAAACATGAATAGAAATTATAAAGAGATTTTAAGCAACATGGAAAAACAAAATTGTACAGGGTTATTCATTATAAATTACCCACCCCCTTATCATCGTTATTATTGCCTATAGAAAAAAAAAGTTTTAAATAAAAGTTGTGTGGTTATGACTGAATTTTGTTAAAATGCTATCCAAGGTACAGTAGCGTGCAGATTTCAGGGGATACAAAAAAAATAATATATTTTTAACTTCCCGCTAAGAAAATTGAAAATTTTCAGAAATCGGGAAGTTATTGGCTTCACTCCGATTTCCGAAAATCGAGTTTTTCTCAGATCTCGACGTTTTGAGGTCCTAAGAAGCTATTCTGACTATTCCCACGATGGTGTCTGTATGGCTGTATGTATGTGTGTGTGTGTTTGTGTGTACGGTGTATGTAAACCTCTCATAACTTTTGAACGACCTGACCGATCGAAACGCGGTTTGCGGCATTCTAAAGGGGTTAACTCAACTTAGATTTCCTGAGAATGAGAACCGATTCGGCCCGGTAGATTTTGAGAAATCTCGAGAATAAAATTTTCAAAAATTTTGTTTTTTTGAATTTCTTTTAGACTACTGCACCGATCAATTCCAAAATCTAATCAGCTCTTCTTATAAAACAACGTCGATCATCTCAAACCGCATCAAAATCGGTTGATTCGTTTGAGAGATATCGATTACGAAAAATTCGCAAAAAGGTGTTTTTTTTGAAATAACATTAAAAATTCCTGTCGGATCGATTTTTCGTACTAAGATAACTTTTGTACTTAAAAAACTGCTTTGAATGCTGCAAACTGCATCTCGATTGGTTAATTTGTTCAAAAGATATCGCAGTTCAAAAATTATAAAGAAACTTTTTTTTTAATATAACTTCGAGATTTTTCACCTAATCGTAGAGCTCAAAAATGTATGTGTATAATATTTTGAGCTCAGAGAGCTCAAAAATTAACTAATACGTATATTTTTGAGCGCTTTGAGCTCGAAAATAGCGGGAAGTTTCAGGGATGGCCTGCAGGGTCAACCGATTTTTTTTAAATGGGATACCCTGTATATTATTAAATTTTTGGAATGATCCTTCCTTCCTGATTTCAAAAATATACCATATGTTACCCCTACCATATGCCGTTTTTGAGTCATTAAACGTCGAATATCTTAGTTAAACTACTTACTGTAAATATGGAAGAGTTATAAAAATGACAACTATTATGTTTGATAAATGGCATTTCTTTAATGAAATAATCAAAATGGTTTACAGTGAGGAAGAAAAAACCAAATATTTATACAAAATAGATAACAAAGATTTATTTAGGAAATATAAATATAAATAGATGATCTCATAAAAGATGTTCGATGTGTCCACCATTATTGTCAATGCATAATTGATAACGTCTTCTAATATTTATAATTGCACCGGAAATGGCTTCATTATTTACATTCAGATTATTTATTTCAAGTCGAATCCTGTCTTTAATGACTTGAATACTATTATTATTATTATTATTGACAACGTCTTTTTAGAAATCCCCAAAAAAATTAATCCATAGGGGTCAAATTTGGACTGTTAGGTGGCCATTTAATAAGTCCATTATTCTCTATCCATATTGGGAATACATTATTCAAATGATCTAGAACAGGTAAGACACTATGCGGAGTTGCCCCATCCTGCATCCAAATCATATCATCAAGTTCGGCTTCCGGAAAATTGTGCAAAAGAATATTTTCTGCTTCTGGGATAATTATTTCCAGGTAGGTAACTCCAGTTAACGTATAATCATAAAATATAGGCCCAATAATTTTGTTTCTGAAAATTCCACACCAAACGCTAACAGTTTTTCTTCCTGGTTTTTTTATTTGTTTTACTAATCTTTTCTGTTGTGCTTGTTTTCCCACGATCTTCGATTTTTCCTATTAAAAACTCCTGCCGTAGAAAAAGATGATTCATCAGTCCATAATATTTTAGTAAAAAAATCGGGATCTTCATCCAACTTTTGAATCATCTGGCGGCAAAAAGTCCAGCCTTTTCTTTTTATGACCCTCTGTTAAAACTTGTACGGGTAAAATTTTATATGGTCTGTAGTTGTTATTTTTTAACGTACGTTGGATTTTGGAATAACTTTTACCTAATTGATCGACTGCATTATTTATATTACATTCAGAATTTTCTAAAAAAATAATACAATATTTCAAAAAAGTCTATTCGCGAATAAATATGGATGGGCTTACCTTCGAAATGAAGCAGTATATCTAGCTGTTCGTCCTGGTTTGCTTGAACTACACGCTTTTTTCTACTAAAACTGGAGGTATTATTCACCTTTCAGTAAATATTATTGAACATCTTTTCTGATGATGTTGGACGATTTTGATACAACACCCTATATGCTCTTTTTGCTGCACGTTTATTTTTGTTATTTTGTATATAACAAGTAAATATTTGGACTTTTTCTTTCTCACTGTAAACCATTTTGATTACTTCATTAAAGAAATGTCACTTATCAAACATAATAGTTGTCATTTTCAAAGCTCACTTTAATAATGTTAACTTTTCCATATTTACAGTAACTAGTTTAACTAAGATATTCGACGTTTAATAACTCAAAAACGGTATATGGTAGGGGTAACATATGGTATAATTTTGAAATCAGGAACAAAGGATCATTCCTAAAATTTAATAATATACAGGGTATTCCATTAAAAAAAAAATTTTTTTGTATCCTCTGAAATCTGCACGCTACACCTTGGAGATAGCATTTTAACAAAATTCAGTCATAACCACACAACTTTTATTTAAAACTTTTTTCTATAGGCAATAATAACGATGATAATGAATAACCAACCCTGTACCTTAGGAAAGTTTAAACTATTAAAATTAAGTGAGTTAAGAAAGATTATTAATAAAATGAAGAATAAATATAGCAGTACAGATGGAATAAATACGAAAACAATAAAATTATCTTTTGAAGCAATTGGCGATAAATTTCTTCAAGTCATAAATAATACTTTGGAATCAGGATATTTCCCCAGTAAATGGAAAACCAACTATAATACTGATTGAAAAAAAGTCAAAACTGATAAATGTGAGGAATTACGACCAGTTAATATGGTCCCAACTTATGAAAAAAGTACTAAAACATGCAGCTAATGATCAAATTGTAGAGGCAAATAATGTACTAGTGAAGAATCAAGCTGGTTTTCGCAAAAATAATTTCTGTGATAGTGCTTTGTAAACAATTCTAGCTCAATAGAAAAGTGCCTTAAATGACAAACTTATAGGTGTTGTATTTCTTGACCTACGTATGGCTTTTGAAACTATAAATAGAGAATTGTTATTAAAACTAAAAAATATGGGATTTAGTGATATAGTTTTAAAATGGATAGAAGATTATCTTAAAAACAGATACCAAAAAACCAAATATGGAGATATCACTTCTACAGAGAAACGCACACAATTTGGTGTACCACAGGGAACGATCTTTGGTCCAAATTTATTTATACTGTACATAAATGACATTGTGGATTCTATTACGAATTGTAACATACAACTTTTTGCGGACGATACATTAATATATTCAATAGGCAACAACTTGGACGAAATATTAGGAACTCTATACAGGGCGATGGAAAATTTAAATAGAGGTGATAATAATTTAAAATTAAATGTGGACAAAACTAAGTATATGTGCATAAAAAAACAAATATAATGTGTTACAATCAAATAATAATAGAGGTGTGGTAATTGGAGGTGAAACTATTGATCAATTCAAAGAATTCAGATATTTAGGAGTAATTAATAATCGATGAAGAGTTGAGCGTTTCAAATCATGTAGTGTATGTGTGTAAAAAAGTGGCAAGAAAAGTGAACCTACTGAGTAGAATAGGAAAGGATCGTAGTCAATGGTGAAAAACAACAATTTATAAAACTATCATACATTTCAATTATTATTGTTCGACAATATTATTCTTACTTAATGCTACTAAAATTTCCACGTTTCAAAAAAAACCAAAATCAAGCGCTTAGAGTGATACTTAAATGTGATAGATTTACTAGTATTAAATATATATTAGATACGGTACGAATATTCAGTGTTGGATAAATTATTATTTTTAATACTTTCGTATTTATACAGGGTGGGGCAATAGTGCGTCGGATCTCGATATCTCGAGTTCTACGATAGATTTTTTAAAAGATTGCAAGTAAACTAGATAAAAAAGTCTATAACTGGAAATTATTTTCGAACATACAGGGCGAGCCAAGACGAAATTACAGGACCAAGAAGTGCCTCTTTTTTTAAATGGAATGCTATGTATATCAGTACATTTTTTGAAGCCTCTTTCTAGGCTCTATTCATTCCTATATTATTGGATATCTCCCAACCACTTTGATGTAATGAATTTTTTTGTTGAAATAATGCCATCTGCAGATGGATATTAAAAAAATCACCACAGTCACAATTATGGGTTTTAAGAAAAACTTATGTGATTACCAGTTACGAGACATCTAATTAATGTTTTTGAAACATTTTCATTTCCTAAAAATGTACAGGGTGGCCAAAAATTAGTATTCAATTAAGAACTTTTTTAAATTGAATTTTCTCAATTTTTTTCAAATGGAACACCCTGTATATTTTTCAACGATGTGGTGTAAAAATGAAAAACGAACATTTTTTGTAAGTACTTCCCTATGGCTAATTGCAACTATTTTCGTTTTATAAATAAATAAGTGTTTATTTTGCAATTAAGAACTTTTTAAATTGAATTTTCTCAATTTTTTTCAAATGAAACACCCTGTATATTTTTCGACGATGTGATGTAGAAATGAAAAACGAACATTTTTTTGTAAGTACTTCCCTATGGCTAATTGCAACCATTTTCGTTTTATAAATAAATAAGTGTCAAATTCAAGAATAAACTTAAAAAAAAAACAAGTTCCCTCAAATAATTCATTAGAAAGATTTATAATAGGTGTTCGACGTGTTGCCCATTTTGATTGACACACGTCTTTATGCAATTTTGAAATGAGGCCATTTAGTGGGACCATTTCCATTGAAATGGGTAAATAGTATTTAACCAGTCCTTTCCTGTAATGTTTTTTTGTAAATTTTTTTGCTGTTTTCGTTATTCGACAAGCAATAAAACCTCAGTTTGGTATAAATTGTCGTGTACAAAGGAGCATTTATTACATTTATCGGTCGTTAGTTACAATTTGTATTGAATTTAAAATATTTGGAATTTTACAATATGAATTTTAAAAAAGCGGAACTTGTAGACATGACTTTTGTTTTGGGCGAGTCAGACAGAAATTGCCAATTAGAATTTATCACCAACGTTATCCTGAAAGAAGGCTTCCTGATGTTAGCAGCTTCCAAAACCTTCTCGATAGATTTCTGGAAACTGGAAATGTCGAATATAAAAAGATGAAAGAATAAAACGTGTTGTGAACGAAGAAAATGAGTTTTCTGTGGTGCTGGCAACGGTTGAGAATCCCCATGTTAGTCAAAGAGAAGTGACCTCATTAGTAGGAATAAGTAGACGGTCTGTGGGTCGAATCTTAAAAACAAATAAATTGCATGCGTATCATATTCAAATGCACCAGGAATTATCTGATGACGATTTTCAAAAGCGCCTAAAATTTTGTAATTGGGCCAGAGGTAAAATGCAAGTTGATGTCAACTTCTTCAATAATGTTTTATTCACTGATGAGGCAACTTTTCATAAAAATGGATTTGTTAATAGGCACAATTTCCATTATTATGCTTCGGAAAATCCTCACTTTTTTATGCAAGTTGATAACCAACACAGATGGTCTATAAACGTTTGGGGAGGAATTATTGGAGAACATGTAATAGGGCCACATTTCTTTGATGGTATATTGACTGGAGCTATTTATCTTCATTTTTTGGAAAACTATCTGCCACAATTATTGGTAAATCTCCCTGGAAGAATTCGAAATAGGATGTGGTTTCAGCAAGATGGTGCTCCACCACATTATTTAAATGCAGTTAGAGACCACTTAAATAATACCTACCCTCATCAATGGATTGGAAGAAATGGACCCGCTAAATGGCCTGCTAGATCCCCAGATCTACAAAAATAGATTTCTTTTTATGGGAATACGTGAAGGAAATTGTTTATAGAGACACACCAACAACAGTACAAAATATGAAGGAAAGAATAATAACTGCCTTTAGATCTATCACACCGGCAGTTTTAGGAACAGTGGGAACCTAATTTCAAAAGCGCATAGAGATGTGTGTTAATCAAAATAGCCAACATGTGGAACATTTATTATAATATTTTCTACCGAGTTTTTTGAAGAAACCTCTTTTTTTAAGTTTATTTTTGATTGTTGTAATTATTGCTCAATAAAACGAAAATGGTTGCAATTAGCCATAGGGAAGTACTTACAAAAAAAATGTTCCATTTGAAAAAATTGAGAAAATTCAATTTAAAAAAGTTCTTAATTGAATACTAATTTTTGGCCACCCTGTACATTTTTAGGAAATGAAAATGATTCAAAAACATTAATTAGATGTCTCGTAACTGGTATTCACATAAGTTTTTCTTAAAACCCATAATTGTGACTGTGGTGATTTTTTTAATATCCATCTGCAGATGGCATTATTTCAACAAAAAAAATTCATTACATCAAAGTGGTTGGGAGATAGCCAATAATAATATAGGAATGAATAGAGCCTAGAAGGAGGGCTTCAAAAAATGTACTGATATACATAGCATTCCATTTTTAAAAAAAGGCACTTGGTCCTGTAATTTCGTCTTGGCTCGCCCTGTATGTTCGAAAATAATTTCCAGTTATAGACGTTTTTATCTAGTTTACTTGCAATTTTTTAAAAATTTTTAGCCGTCGTAGAACTCGAGATGTCAATTACTTCCTAAGCATTTAATAGAAAAATGCACCTTTGTTAGAGATACACATAACCATTATACAAGAAGTCAAAATAACTTGTTTCATAATGGTTTGAAAGAATATAATCGTTTGCCAGATGAATTGAAAAATAATACAAATTTGTTGATAATTATGTAAAAAATTTTAGATGTATAATTGTCTTTTTGTTTATATATTGTTGTTCTTTTTTTATCTTTTCTTTTTTAGTACATATATTTTTTAGGTTTTATAAATATGTGCAAAATCATTACTTAACATATATATGTATGGATATTATAATTTGTTAATTGTTTGTATTTATTTAGCTTTGCTAATAAAAATTACTACTGGTAATGTGTGGTAATTTAAAAAAATCCAGTAACAATATAAATTGACAATCTGATCCCCATAAAATGTCGGACGAATTAAATGAGTATTTTATAAATGCAGCAGCAAATATCACAGATCAACTTTCCAAAATCCCTTATCAAAACATTATCTTAAAAAAATAGTAATACAGTTACTTTTGAAAGAGTCACAGAAAATGAAATTGTGGGCGTGGTTAAATCGTTAAAAAAATAAGTGCAGTTCAGGTAATGATAATATATCAATATATCTTTATTAAAAAAATATGTATCACATTTATATTAAAACCGTTGTGTCATATAATAAATAATATCACAGAGTTCGGAATTTTTCCTGAGTCATTAAAAATAGCAGAAGTCATACCATACCTATACATAAAAAAAGGAGGCATCAATGAAATTGAAAACTTTAGGCCTATAAGCCTATTGCCGTCTTTCTCAAAAATTCTTGAAGAACCTGTATGTAATAAATTGATATATTTTTTTAATGATAATGATCTTTTTTAACAAAAATTAACACGGTTTTATGAAAGGTAAAGATATAAATTCTACAGTATTTGAATGTGTAAACGGAATTCTGAATGCCTTAGAAAAAAATGAAATACCCTTAGCTATTTTTTTAGACTTGTCTAAGGCTTACGACAGCATAAATCATAAATTACTTATAAATAATCTTGAGATGTATGGAATCAAATCGATCGCGTTAAAGTGGATAAAGTCATATTTAGAAAATCGATATTAGTATGTAAAGATAAATTCATGTGGTGAAGAGGTAAAATCGGAAATTAAAAAATCAAACTTGGAATCCCTCAAGGCAGCATATTCGGTCCATTACTTTTTAACATACTCATAAATGATTTATGTAAGTTACTGGATAATAATGAATATCAAATCATTAATTATGCGGATGATACTACCCTGTTAATAAAAGCAAAACAATTCAAGGTACACTTGATTTCAAAAAAAGTGGTACAACTCTTGTAATCGAAAATCTTAATAGTTTAGTTGTGTGCATATGTCTGTAAATAGGGCTGGCCAGGCATGTCGAGAGAGGGGGGGGAGAAGAGGTGATTTACCCCGGACCTGGGTTTTTTGGAGGAGATCGGTTTTCTTTGTGTTTTTAAACTTATTAAACCTTTCTCATTTATTTTATTCAAATGGAATTTTAAAAAATAATTAGAAAATAACTTTTTCAAAACATTTTCAAGCCTGCTATATTATTGTTTAAAAAAATAATATTTGTTACGGATAATTCTACTAATGGTTGTAATTAAAATACTAACTGAATAATGATAATTCTATTTTTAAAATAAGAACACAAAAATACCACTTGAGATTAAAAAAAATGTAAACAATGCAAACTGAACATAAAAATACAATAAAAAAATAAAATAAATGAACTTCAATTACGTAATACAGAATTAACTAATATTTTGTTATTGCTCCATTAGCGTCTAAAACTGCCTGAAGTCTTGCAGGCATGGACAAAATCAGATTTCTTACAAGTTCAACTTCTTGCGACAAGTTCTCCCAAGCGTCTTCAATTATCCCTTCCAATTCTTGGGCATTATTTGGATGGTTATTTAATTTTCTTATATGTTTCACCATTAGTCCCCATACATTTTCAATTGGATTTAAATCCGGACTTTTAGATGGCCACGGTAACAACTCTATGTTTTTATTAAGAAACCATTGCCTGACACGATGGGCCGTATGTATGGAGCAGTTATCTTGTTGGAAAATAAAATTATTTTCCGGAAACACCTCTATTGCTGACGGCAACATAATATTGTCTAATATTTCAATATATTTAATGGAATTGAGATGACCACCACTGTTCCAACACACACCTAACCCATTTAGGCTCATCCAAGCCCAGACATTGACTGAAAATCTTCCTGATATTTGTGGAACGAAAGTATATTTTTCGTCGTATCTAGTGGAAGGAGGCCTATATACGCGAACATGTCCATCGTTACAGGATTTAAAAACCTTTTCGTCAGAAAAGACAACTTGTCCCCAGAAGTTTTCATCATTGATTATATAGTTGAGTGCAAAAATAATCCTAACCTGCTTCTTTTCTTCTGAAAGTTTGTATTTTTTAGCCGCTGAACAACTCTTCAAGTCGCTTTGTAGTTTTATTCTTCTGCAAGCAGTAGATACCGAAGCAGGGAAATTTGTCTCTGAAATTGCATTTACTGCAGTCTGAAAAGGGTTTTCTATTAGGTAATTTATAAGATTTTCATCTTTTCGATTATTGCTCTTTCTGGGCCTACCGGAACCAACTTTACGGGATACCGTTTGGTTGGTTTCCCATTGTTTTTGAACACTCATTCTCATGGTTTTACTCACATTGTATTCAGCAGCAAGTCTTCTTATGGACCAACCATCTTCAATTTTAGAAACAATTCGAAATTTTTGAATATCTGTTAGATGTCGAACCATTTTTAATAATGACGCCACTGATTAACGTCAAAGTGACATTTGTAAGATTATTAATATCAATCAAAGAACGAATGATTTACATAGCTAAAAGAAAGTGTACCAGTTTTTATTGAAATCAACTGTACTACTAAACGAAGTAAGTATAACACTCACACAAGTGCAAAACTGGCTATTAGAAAACCAACTCTTTCTAAATAAAGAAAGATCTAATTTTGTAATTTGCAGAACAAACAATTCAAAAACAAATGTCCTCTTAAATATAAATATAAACAATGATCAAGTTACATTAATGTCTCAAACTAAGTTTCTAGGAATCATTACTGATTATACTTTAACTTGGTCCCAACACATTGAGTAGTTAACAAAAAAGTTAAATAGTATTGTATATAGCTTAAGAGTTTTGCTACGCTGAGGACAATTTATTATGCATGTTTTGCGTCAAAACTCAAATTTGGGATTCTGTTTTGGGGCGGAGCAGCTGCTACAGAAGTCAATAAAATCATTATTATACAAAAACGAGCCATCCGTATTATGCATGATATAGCCATAAGAGACAAATGAAGGAGCAGATTTAAACAATACAAATATTTAACAACTGTGGCCAGGTATATTCTGGAATGTTTAATATTTAATTTTAAATATAAAAATAAATTTGAACAATACATAAATGACCATGATTACAATACACGACACAATAACTACAATTTTCTCATCCATAGATTAAGTATGTCTGAAAGAGGTCCATGTTATGCTTGCCTAAAGTTCTTTAATGTACTGCCAAATAAATAAAAAAATATCAAGTATCTTAAACAGTTTAAAAGAGAGTTCTTTAATTATTTAATCGATGTAGAACGTTACACAATACAAGAATTTATGAATTATCAGAAGGCACATCTGTAATTGTGTTACATAGAATTTAAGCAAAAGAAATATGAGTATGAACAAATGTTAATAAAATTGAAAAAAGAAAAATCAAATAAAGAAATAATAGAATCGCAAAATAAACAAAAAGCAATATGGAATATTATAAATCAAAACTTAGGAAATAATAAAAAAACAAAATAATGTAATTTCAATATCTCCGAATAATTTTAAAGAATTTTTTGTACAAGTAGTCGAAAATCTACTAGAAACAATTCCTATGTTAAATTTAACTCATACAGAATACCTAAATCAAAATTCACAGAATAAACTATCAATAGACTTATATCCTGCCTACGCTGACGCTATTCTTCAATTGGCCAATTATATAGGAGATGGTTTTGAAATTAAATCACCAACACTAGTAATGTTTTTGGACCTAAGTAAAGCATTTGACTGTGTATCTGTGACCATTGTATTAGAAAAACTAGCTTTCTATGGTTTTCATGAAGTAACTCTTCAATTAATATCGTCCTACCTATCTGGAAGGCAACAGTGTGTATCTGGCAAAGACCAAATGAGCAATTTATTACCTATAGAGCATGGTGTTCCTCAGGGTAGTGTATTAGGCCCATTATTATTTCTAATATATGTCAATGATCTACCGGAAGCCCTACCACTTTTTACGGTTTTATTTGCCGATGACACTACTTTTGCAAAACAAATTAAGGATAATAGTGAAGAAACCATTAAGGCTGAACAGAGGTAGTAAAAAATTCATTTGACTGGTTTAATACCAACATGTTATGCATAAACAAAAACAAAACTAATTCAATGGTATTCTCCACTAAACCAGCTGCGCCTGAAAGTATTAAATTCTTAGGTCTAACTCTAGACAACGAACTTCATGGCATTCACATATTGACATTCTATCAACTAAATTGTCAAAAAAAAGAATACATTCCATAAGGCGAATTAAAATTAAAGTCAGTCTACAGTCAGCAATTGTCACATACCATGCCTTATTTGATAGCCTAATGACATATGGTCTAATAAACTGGGGTACCTCAAATCATGTCCAACAAGTTTTCATTATTCAGAAGAGGGCAATTAGAGCCTTAGCAGGAATAAGTCAGTTAGACAGTTGCAAAGCATGGTTTATAGAATACAAAATAATGACACTGCCGTCATGCATAATATATTGTAATCTGGTTCACATAAAAGAGCACCTGCAGGAATATTCCAGAAATTGCCACAACCATAATTACCCCACTCTTACTAGAAACGATATACAGATACCACAGCAACGACTAACTTATACAAAAAGAAACGATTTTGGGATAATATCATTCAACTCTCTTTCACTAACTTTAAGAGAGGCACCTTTAAGCTTATTTAAAAAAAAATTGAAAACTCATCTTTTAGCCAAGGCCTACTATAGCACCACAGAATTTAATTACATGGATCATTAACATATTACACCGAATATTATACTGTTTAATTTAGGTACTACTGACTAGGTTTAATATTTTTAATGTCATGCTTATACATCCACATCTTATTTATTAAGATTTCTTGTTTTGTCTGTTTTTACTTTATTATAGTGACTAAGTTAAGATGTTATTTTACACACACATATTGTGATTGTCATATATACATTTATATGTACATTTTATTTTATTCTATTTTATACATTGTATATATTTATGACATGTCAAAGCACTACGGTGCATTTAATGACCAATAAAATCTATCTATCTATTGTTTTTGTTTGACGTATTTCAACCCACTGTTAGTTGCTGTTATATACACTGTAACATATTGTATTGTGGCTGTTTGAGATAAAGATGATTATTATTATTATTACTACTATATGTTTTTCTATTTACGTTTAAAAATTGGAGTAACCCGGATATTCTATTCTGACATTGCAAAAAAAATCATTAACAATAATTATGTTTTCAGCTCACAAATGTCGGCATTAACGTGGCGAACATCTCCTTTGCCACTCTCACTATGGAGAGTGACAAATTCATATGCGTGCGGGAGAAAGTTGGTGAGACCTCTCAAGTCGTCATCATCGACATGGCAGATTCCAGTAATCCGATTCGCAGGCCCATCACTGCTGAAAGTGCAATCATGAACCCAGCTTCCAAGGTCATCGCTCTCAAAGGTAAGAAAACCACATTTCGTGAGTAAAAAATGGAGTTATAGACAAAATGTTGTCAAAGTAATCTTGGGAATCCCACGACTCTTAAGCATTTTAAAAATTTCGTATACACAAAAAAGCAAAGTGCTCCTCAGCTGAATTTTTTTACTTGTTTTCCTAGTTATTAATCAAATTATTAGCGCCATTGTGAGTATCAAATTGTCTCATATGTTTTTGGTAATAACTCAAAAACTACTGGACCAATCATATAACTATATATAATTGTAATCAGAAAAAATATACAAAAGTATGCATTCAAAAAAATCATACTTTTTGTTCCACCCTGTATATTTTACACATGTATAGAAAAACCACATCATCAGGAGAACGCTGTGGAAAAACGTTGACAGATATAAAATTAACATTAAAATCGTTTAAGTTCATTTTTTAGACGAACTATTTTGATTAAAAATAATAATTATAACAGGGGGAGTTAAAATTTATGTCTTACCCTGTATAGCATTTTATTAATAATAATAGTAATAAAAGTATTTTGTCGGTTTCACCAAAAGACCGAGGTCTTTCAGCCTGTTACAACTGTTTAAAATAATTTATGTACCATTTCATTTCATTACAGTAGAAATATCCTGTATTAAAAAAAAAACTAATATAGATTTGTTTCATTGTCTATTATTCAATGCGGTGATGTGTTCCCATAGGGTTAGCTCTGGAAATTTTCTTCTGTTAGGTAATTTTTATTCTCGTGTTTTGCAAAGGGGTTGTATTATTTCGATGTTATTTATTACGTAGCAAATTTTGTGGTTGTATTGTAATCTTTGGTTGATGGGTGTTATTTGCGTAATCTTATAGAGAAGGTTGTTGGGAGGGTTATGGAGAGGATTTCTGGGGTGTCTGATTTTGGTAATGGATCGCAATGTTAATGTTTCTGCTATTTCTAGGCTTTTTTATGATTGGTCATCTTGTATTAAGGTATAGTGGGTGGCTATGTTCTAATAATGGAAGGCAGATTGTACTATAAATATGGGCAGCAGTTTTTTTGTTGATTCCTTGGTTTTTATATGTTAGGCTGCGGAAGTGTCTGCTTCTTGCAATGCACTTCTTAATTAATTTGACATGTTTGTTAAAATTAAGCTTATTGTCTATTGTGACTCCAAGATATTTTACTGCCGGTTGACAATATATTGTGCTATTGTCAACAGTTATTGTTGGAGTGTTAGGAGATATATTATGGTTAAACACGATGTATTGAGATTTTAGGAGATTTGGTTTCATTTGCCATTTGTTGACCCACGTTAATGTTCTGTTCATCAGTTGCTGAAGTGCCTCTGCTGTCTTGTAGATGTTCTTGTTATGGCTTAATAGTGCGGTATCATTGGCATATTGGAGAATATACAAATTCAGGTTTAAATATTCTGGTTCTGAATTAAAGTTATATATATCATAACAATATATATTGTAGAGCAAGGGAGAGAGTGGAGAGCCTTGTGGAACACTTTGATGGATTGTAATGTTTTGTGATAAATGGTCATTAATTTACAGTACTTCCACACAAGTAGTCTTTGAGGAGAAAAAGCAGATATCTGGGGCAGTTGGTTACCATAAGTTTGTATAATATGCCACGATGCCAGACACTGTCAAAAGCTTTATGGATGTCAAGAAAGATGGCAGCACTACATTGACCACTAAGTTTTGCTGTTTGTATGTTAGATGCGATGATTGTTAAGGGGTGTAGAGTGGTACGCTTTTCTCTGAAGCCGAACTGATACCTTGGGGTAACATGTCCTACTTTGTTCTGTAATATCGCTTTAATGATTTTTTTCAAAGTTCTTTCCCATAACAGAAAGCAACGTAATGGGACGATAGTTGATAACATTTGTGTGGTCGGTGTTAGGCTTGGGAATAGTGATTAAAATTCCATGTTTCCATTCTAGAGGAAAATAACAGTGATTGAGACAGTATTCATATGTTCTTTTTAATGTATAAGTGTATTTCATACTTGAGTTTTCTTATTATGTTTTTCGTGATATTATCGTATCCCGGTGCTGTGTTTTTACTTTTATGGAGTATTTCAAAATAGGTTTCTTCATCTATCTCTTTTGTGTTTGGCACTGGGTGTTCAGTGAAATATGTTTCGTACCAGTTGTTGACATCTTCATACTGAGCATCATCAAATTGAGGACTGTTGTTTTCCATGTAGGTTTCATTATAATGTTCTACAAATAATTGTACTTTTTCTGGGTCAGAGTTATATGTTTTGTTATTTTTCACTAGGATAGGTAGTTTCTGGTGTGGTTTGTATTGAGTAAGTCTTTTGATTTGTTGCCAGTAGTTTTTCCCTTGATTCTTGTTTATTTCATCACATGTTTTCATCCAATTGTTTTCTTTGTATTGCCTTATAAGTTTTTCAATGTCCTTGTTGTAGTTGTTGATATGTCTCTTGTAAACTTTACTTGGATTTTTTAAAAAAGTCTCTGTACATTTTCCCTTTATTTTTTATCATTCTAATGATATATGATGGTAGCTTATACATGTAGTATCTTACTTGTTCCTTGGGTGTATTCTCCATGATGGTTGTCTTCAGCTTTTCATTAAATTGTTTGATTGTGTCCTTGTCCATTGGTAAATGCTGCATATCTTCGATGTATTTTGTTATAATCTTGTTTACCTCTTCCATATTACATTTATTGTAGTTAATTCTTTTTTCATCTTGGTCTTCAATTTTCCTATTCAGATTTAGTGAAATTTCTATTGCTGAGTGGTCGGAACCAATGTCCGGATGTGTTTTGATTTTATCTATATTATTTTTAAGGTTATTTGTATAAAGTATTAAGTCTGGTGTTGTGTCTGGGTTGTTTGCTATATGAAAAGTAGGGGGAGTATTTGCTTTTGTAAAACTGGAGTTATCTAAGAAATTATTAAGCTGTTTTTGCTTGTTGTTGTTGACGTTGAAATCGTCTAGGATAATACAATATTTATACGATGCTGCTTTCGTGAATATAGTTTGATCTATGTTTGCAGTGGAGTGAATGTATACTAAAAATATGTGTAACTTATCCTCCAGAAATGGAATGGTGATATGGGTAGCTTTGCATAGGGGGTTATTTACTTTCAGTGGATTGTCCATGGTCATCCTTAATCCAGGGTGTATTTGCACAAGGCTTCCTTCTCTCACATTATTATTGACAACATTGCCATCAAACTGTAGAACATCCCAATTTTCATATCTTGTGTTACTAGTACTTTTGGTCTTTGTTTCTACAAATAATGTACAGTTGATGCGATTTTTTTTATAATATTGTTGATAAGATGTTTTTTTGGTATATAGCTGTTTACATTTGCATATAAAATTTTAAGTATCGACGTGAACTTGAACATTATTAATCCCTTGGTGGAGTTAGAGATATTGTCCAAAGTTGTTCGAGGTCAAAGATTGAAATATACATTGTGCTTCCTAAAAAATGTGCAACTGTATCATTGTTATATTGTGCTATAAATAGTTTTCTTAGTTTAGAGATTAATTCTTCTCTGTCGATGTATTTTTCTTTATTTAGTTTGTTTAAGTAAGTATTGATGATCATATCGTGTACTGTAACTTGGGAGGTGTATCTTATGATTTTTGGGTCTATTTCGCTTGATTTTTTGTTCAGAGATTTGATTTGATTATTTGGTATGCCTCAATTGGTTTCATAGGTCTTTTAGGACATTTTAGTGACTATGCAGTATGATCTTCTGTACCGCATCCTGTAAATTTTGGTGGAAGTTGTGTATTACACCTAGTGTGGTGATGAGGTCCATTACACTTAGTTCATTTTATTGATGTGGTACAGTTATCTCGTGTATGTGTAAATTTTTGGCAACGAGAACAAGGTTGTGGTATTGGAGCTGGTGGTAAGCGTGGATAGACCGGGTATTGTCTGTGTTTATAAAAAAGAGGCCCTCGTTAAGTAATTTTTCTGAGGAGTTCATGTATCCCGTAATGATTCTTATGAGGTATGTAGGTTTGTTAGTGGCTTTTTCAACAATTCTTTTGCAGTACCTGTGAATGATATTGGATTGTGTGAGAAATTCGCTAATTTCCTCTTCTGTAATGTCATGTTCTACAGATCCGATGGCCACACTATATGAATGATTAGAAACATGAGTGTTTGTTGGCATACATGATGAGGGTTGAGTTTCTTTGTAATTTAAAATATGTTTCTGACCAATAAGCTTATTTAGTGTCTGACTAATTATGTTTTTTGTCTTGGTTAGTTTTAAGGAGAAATCCTGTTTTTGTTTTGAGAATCATATCGTCAGTGTTAGGATGTTCCGAGTCCCATATATCTGACATCATTTTCCTTGTTAACGTCTCAGGTGTTTTTATATAAATTAGTGCTTTAAACTGTTTTTGTGACATATCTTTCATTTTTGCTGATAAATTTTTGCTGTGCTGTTCTTTTTGTGTGAGAATCTCTTCATTTGTACTAGTCTTGGTCAGTGTTTATGAATTTGCATTATATGATTGTATTTGTTGTGGAATTTCATTATCATTATTCTTGTTTTTGTTAGAGCTAGTGTTTTTATATGTTTTTTACTTGTGGACTGGCTGTTTGATGTTTCTGGTTTATGTCGTCCCATAATAATTTCATTTATTTCTTCTGTTGATAGTTACTTGTTTTTTTTTTTGAGATACTTCCTAATCTGGTCTTTGCCTTTCGTTTATGCTTTACTTTTTTCCATTGACCATTATCACAAATGTCCATTTCACTGTAACTTCCATCACTTTCACTTGACATTTTAAAAAAATAAAAAAAATAATCAACTATTAACGACTTGTATTCTGTAAGCAAGTGAAAAATAGGTGGTAACTCTACCACTGTTGCTATAGAACTGTCACATTTTATTATTCTTGTTTGTGCATTTTTAAAATATATTCACCTTTATTAATATTTATAATATTTCCTCAGTATCAACAGAATTTTTAACACGCAAAATTTACACTGTAAATTTTCACTCTTAACCCTAATTTTGATTGCAGGTAAGGCGGGCGTTGAGGCACAAAAAACTTTACAGATCTTCAACATAGAAATGAAGTCCAAAATGAAAGCACATACCATGACAGAAGATGTGATTTTTTGGAAGTGGATAAGTCCCAATACGTTGGCACTTGTTACTGAGACTTCGGTCTATCACTGGTCAATGGAAGGAGATTCGACCCCTCAGAAAATGTTTGACCGGTTAGTGTTACACTTAATTATTTTCAAGGATATTTTGTCAATCAGATCGGAAAAATTGTTTGCTTGTAGCCTTGACATTTAGGCCAGTAAAATTGGGATTGAACCTAGGACAAATTCTTGACAAGCTAATTTATTCACAAATGTCTTTCTTATAGTATAAGTAACTTCTGGCTAAAAATCCCATTGGTGGGAAATTCCGAAAGATGAGCCGCCATTTTTTAGTTTTTGGACAACAACTTTTATAGAATTTTACCTAAAATTATCTAGAAACAATAATTCTACAACTCTTAAACACCGACATTTTGTGTCAAGATTGAAAACCGAATAATAAATAGTGAGGTTATGAATATTTTAAATCTCAAAATTTCCCAAACTTCAGGTTCTTACAACATGAAAAGTCATTTACTTCAAACGACAAAATTGTGGTGTTGATGTTGAGTTTTGGAATTTGATTATACAGGGCGAGTCTTAAGTGTGTAGTTATATTTAAACCACCGATTCTTGACATCTGTAGAAACCCTCTGACATTTTTTTTTTTTTAATTCCCACATGTAACCGAGTTATCGACTTTCAAAAAAAATACGATGAAACTGTTTTGGAGCTGCTGGTTACTGGAAACATTCTATATCTTAGCAAAAATGATGTGATGGACTGAAGCAACGTTGTCGCATTTCTTATGCAATTCTCTCACCTAGGCCCAATTTTACAATCGTGAGTTAACATAAGTTGGACGTTACCTAGCATTATATTTTCACAAAAATCAATGAGATTAAACCACTTCAACCAAGAGTTACTTTAGCATAAAATATTTGTTGCTATAACCACTTCCAAAACAAATGTAAAATTGAAAAAATTCGAATTCTAAAAGTGAGTTTTTAGCTAACCCACGATTGAAAACCGAGCCCTAGCAGTACGTTCATTCCCGAATTTATAATAACTTTGGATGAAATAATTACCTACTTAAACGATTAATTGCTCCATTTGAAATAATTTTTAAATATTTTGAAATGCCTTTCAATGTGAGAATTGTACAATTTTGACTTTTTCTTGCACCAATTTCTCTTTAAGTGTTTCATATGGAATGTGTAACTAAAACCAAATTTTCCGATGAACAGTAAACTTTTTTAGGGGAGTCTCGAGAGGAATTTAATGTTCCCATCTCATTTTTTCAAAGTTTATAAAAAGGATTATTATTTTTAAGAAGTAGGACTTATCCTCTGCTATTACAATAATTTCAAATGTTCGGGTTCAGGGAATAAATCAACTCTACTCTATTTTAATTACCCTCTAATAGTAAAACACTGAAGTTGCAACACAATAACAATCAGGTGATGGAAAATAATTTGCAGTATTTTCACATTTCTGTCACTTTTTACACTGGTCATACCTAACAGTTTGCATTTTTTTTCCCTCCATAATACTCTGGAAGGTTAGGAGGATAGTATACGTCATTTTTTATAAAAAAGATCAATTTTTTCTTGACGAAACACCACTTTATTCGGGATAGGCCATTACATGATAAAAATTCAACCACGCCATAATGTGAACTGCGATATTAGCGTGGCGTGTCAGATATTTACTACGTTTCCATGGAGTATTGAAATCGACTTCAGTTCAATACCCGTTCAACGTTTTCATCAACAGTATCTAAAATGATTTGAAATCCCGTATTGAAATTTTAACATTTGCCAGCTGTTAACTGTCATCATGGGGCGGGTGTTTTTTTATCAGCTGATGTTTTTGGTTTGTTGTAGTTTATCACTACATATTTTTATTTTAAATAAATTAAGTTTAACAGCCACTCAGCCACAAAATGGAAAGTTTGAAAAGGTTGTAATTTATTGGTTATAAAAAAACTTCACAGTGCGCATGTTTAGATTCAATACAATAGCCGTTCTTATGTAGTTGGATTGAGTTGGATCTCGATATGATCCCAGGAAAAGTCGAATCGACCTTGGAATTGAAATCGAATTCAATACCTGTTCTACCTGCTAATAGGTGTGTCCACAAAAAAATTAATAATAGTTAAAATATACATTTGAGCTATTCCCAATATTTGAAATTTTTTGGAAAAGAAACATAGCGACTGTCTCATGACTGTTAATTAGGTTGACGTCACACAGTGTGCTGCGCTATTTCTATTGGAAGGAAAAGATTAATTTAGTTACAATCCTAGATTAGAGGTCTTATTAACAATAGTTGAAATTTATTTGGAAAAAGAATCATTACAGCTCTCGCAGAAATCGTTTCTCCCATCCTCGCTAATTGGGTTTGACATCACATGCTCAATGGCTTGGACGATTTCTATTACTAAGAATAGAATTTTTTTGTTTTGTTACAGTAGGTTATTCTAATACCGATAAATTTATTATTTTCAATTGAAATTAAAAATTTTTGCAAAACAAAATTTATAGTACTAAATCATTTTATTTTTTTTTAGAAAACAGCGCAAAAATAGCAGTATTTTTTGCGGACGCAACTCTAACGCTGATAAAAAAGTTACACTTTTAAAAGTCTATAATATATCTGGGTTAATATCGCTTTTACTAAAACAGTGCTAAATAGCAGCATTTAAATACAATAATAATGGCATACGCGCAAAATATATGATCATTCCATACTTTAACGGGGAGATGTAACCTATGATCTTCACACATCTAACCACGTACCTAATCAGTGTTGCCAGACATACCATTTTCATGGTATTTATACCATTATTTTCCCTTGTGTACATGCACTTTTTTTAAGTAATAAAAGTATTGTTTACAAATTTCTACCATTTTATACCAATATTAGCAAAAGTTAATAAAAAAGTCAAGTTTAGGTCGTCAGCCCCGACTTTGGTCAGTTCTTCCATTAAAAAAGAGTAAACTTAAATTAAATTTTATACCTTGTACGTAGATCTTTATAAATCGGAACCTCGCGTAAACAGCGCTAGTTGTGCAAGCCCAAATAAATAATAGTCTTTTGCTGTTTTCTGTTTTTACAATGCTCAGCTAAATTAACCGTCAGTTAGGTCAATAGAAATTTTTTGAAAAGCATGATTTATTTATAATGAAATTTATAACCTATGTGAAAATCTCACACATCTGGCAACACTACACCCCATGTAAAAATCAGTGTTATTGACAGTTCGCGAGTGTTTGCGTACCTGTCTGCATTAGCATTTACAAAAAATTTTTTTAATACCGTTATTTATAGTTTTTTGTGATTAAATTAGTGATTCGAAGTTTTGTGTTACTATGTTACCGAAATTTATTATTTATAATTTGTTCCTTTGATGGTTCATTTTGTGAAAAGTAGTGATTAACCATAGCGAATAGTTTTATTATTCTAATATTGGATATGTTTAAGGCATATTTTCAAGTAGATGAAAATGCTAGACAAGCAAGACGGCTATGGAATGCTATCCAAACGTCAAGCCCATATGATATGTTCATGTAGTAACTGTTGTATTAGGTAAATAAACAAATCTGCTTTTTCAGTTCTTTTAAAGTAAATGCGTCTTTTTAAAATGATTGTTTTCAACTTTGATTCATTTTTAGAAATAACCATAATAAATTTAAACTATAAATTGGAGACAATAATAATAATTTAAAATACACAGCAAAAGCATTGCATATTTTTAATATTTGGTGCTTACGTGACGAAGTTCAGTTTATTTATAAAAAAAGTGTCAAGATTACCTAATCTTAAAAGGAAAAAATAGATAAACAGATACTTTTAACACCTTTTATTTTAAGAGCAAGCTACAAATGACAAATGTCGCTTTCCACAAAGAACTAATCAATCGCGCCTTGGCCGCCTTGAGGTTTATTTCTTATTTTTGGCCAGTGCATACAGATATCATGCTTTCTTAAAAAGAGCTCAATGTTTTATAAACTATTACATTTGTTTTGATGCGGCGTCTACACTGATATTAAATAAGTCTAATATTGCCTCACAAAATCTCCGTGACAAAAGGGTAATAATTTTTTTAAAAATTCAAAATTTGCAATTCATGAGTTAGGATAATTGTGATGACAAACTCTGGCAGTGGCAACACTGCCTTCAATTACGTCATTTCTGTGAACGGCTTTTACAAAGTTATCCAGTGACTATCAAAATGTCAGTTGCCGGAGGACGAAAAAATTATCAGAAATTAAAATTTTTATTTGTTCAAAAAAATTTTTTTTGACAATTGTACACGACGAAATATATTGAGGGTTAAAATATAACTACACATTTAAAACTCACCCTGTGTTTCAAAAAACGTGTTTAAAACGATTCTTTTTGTGTAAGGATTTGTGTTGAAATGAGCTCGTTATTGTTAAAATTTCAGTCATTCATCCCTAAACGGTTGCCAAATCATCAACTACAGAACCGACCCCAAACAAAACTGGCTGCTCCTAGTTGGTATCAGCGCCCAGCAGTCCCGAGTTGTTGGCGCAATGCAATTATACTCTGTCGAAAGGAAATGTTCACAACCGATCGAAGGCCACGCGGCATCCTTCGCCACATTCAAAATGGAGGGCAACCCAGAACCCTCCACCTTGTTCTGTTTTGCAGTTAGGACTCTTCAAGGAGGAAAGTTACACATTATCGAGGTTAGCATATTTACGAAAAGCGTGTTAAGTAAGCTGTAAGTGTTTGTTCATTGTTAGGTTGGTCAGAGCCCGGCAGGTAACCAGCCCTTCCCGAAAAAAACTGTCGACGTGTTCTTCCCACCCGAAGCACAAAACGACTTTCCTGTCGCCATGCAAGTGTCTGCCAAGTACGATGTTATATACCTCATCACCAAGTACGGGTACATCCACATGTACGACATAGAAAGTGCTACCTGTATCTACATGAACCGTATATCTAGCGAGACAATTTTTGTAACGGCACCACATGAGGCCACGGGTGGTATTATTGGTGAGTAATAGAAGACTCCGTACTTTTGCCTAAATGTTATTTGTTTTTAACTATTTAAACAGGTGTCAACAGGAGAGGGCAAGTCCTGTCTGTTTCAGTAGACGAGGAAAGCATCATAAGGTACATTAATACAGTCCTTCACAATCCTGACTTGGCATTGCGCCTGGCCACCAGAAATAACCTAGCGGGTGCGGAGGAGCTGTTCGTGAGCAAGTTCCAGGTATTGTTCCAAAATGGACAGTATGCCGAGGCAGCTAAAGTCGCTGCAAATGCTCCGAAAGGTAAATCTTCTGTGTTTAGATCTGCAGTTTCTATCTCTATTAATTTATTTATTTTAAAATAATTTGAAACCTATTAAATCATATGCTGGAGGTCAGTTTGTTTGCAACAACAATGATTAATACGGCAATTTCAATGTTTGTAAAATACATAGTTATTTGTCTTTCTCTTTTTTGGGACTTACTACCACATGAATAATTCTTCGTTATCTAAAAAATATAGTTAGTTACCCAGTATGTTACTGGAAAAAATAAACCTCTGTGCTTGTGACTTTACATCAAAAGATTGGATTGTTTTTTGATAGGGCTGCGACGATTTAAATCAATTTGATTTAAAACATGATTTAAATCAACTGATTTTTTAAATTTAAATCATGGTTTAAATGAAGTTGTGTAAAGCCAGTAAATCAAACTTCAGAAAATTTAAATAAAAAGTATAGTTTATTTAAAAACTAGATACAAATTAAACTGAAAAAAAATTCAAATAAAAAGAAGAAAAGAACAGTTAGGTTACACATATAAAACAAAAGTTACCTTCTTAAATGTACATTATAAATTAGGTGCCTACTTAAAAGCAGAAACATAAAGTAAACAAATTAAACAGAACCAACTCTAAAAGAAAATAAAACATGATTTACTCCAAAACAAAAAATTTTAAATTAGGTTAATTATTGTAAAGTTTGTAGAAAAAAAACTAATTTAGCTGCATTTTCGGTTCCTAAACGATTTCGAATCTTAGAACGAATCAAACCAAATGTCGAAAATATTCTCTCAACCGAGGCTGAACTAGCTGCAGCAGAAAATAGTTGCTTGATAATCGGGAATAATTTGTCAATAATATCAATATTTCTTTGGGATTTCCACCAGTCTAAGGGTTTTGTGTTTTTAAGAATTTCTTCGTGAAACATAATATTGGCAATAGGCTCAGATTTTGCCAGAAATTTAATAATCAGTGGTAGTAAACCACTTTTGGGATATAATTCATTAGCGGCTTCTAAAGCACGATTCTTTTCGCTGTCTGTTAATTTATGCTTTATTTACGTAGGGTCTAGAATGAAGGCTAGCAAATGGTATGAGGTGATACACTGACCGTTTCGGTATCAAAATGTTTGCATTTGCCTTAAGTTAATTTCAGTTTCGTCAAAATGCGACTCAAGAATTTTAAATTGTTCTATGACGTCCCAAAAAATTGCATCGTTTCTTTGAAGCCTATCAAGTACAACAGATATAGGTTTTAGTAGTGATAAGTAATCTTCAGCAGTTCTTTTTAAATAAATGTTTGATATTTTCTGTCTTACTATGCTGTCAATTTCATTTTTATGTTCCTCGCTAATTTAGAAAAGTGTGGGCCATGATTTAACGAAACTCTCTAAGCAGTCGGCAAGTGAGTTCCATCTTACGTCAGAAGGTAAAGTAAGTTTTTTTCCTCCTTCTTTTGCGTATGTGGCAGAGGCAAAATTATTGTTTCGGAAGTATTTCATAACGAGCGTAACGTGTTCCTTAATTTCACTAATTTTCAAATCCTTACATAACAAGTTTAAAATGTGTGGAGCACAACTGTAAGTAATAACATTTAGTTCTGTTGACTCTTTAATTTGGTTTCTCATAGCATTATCCGTCACAAAACTGCTTACTGTACAGGTATAGTCAGTGTTTAGAGTTTTGATTAAGTTTGTTGCAAGTTCTGTTAAATATACAGATGTATGTGGATTTCCAGATGTGTCTATCGTGTCTACTAAAAAGGAAGACCCATTTTCCGTAGTTACAGTTGCACATATTGGTTCATTGTGTATGTAGGACTATCCATCCAATGACAGACAAACTGAACTTCCTGATAAATCTTTAAAACATTTACTTTTTTCCTCATTATACACTTCATCGAGCAGTCTGTTGGACACATCATGTCGAGATGGTAGTACATATCCAGGTCGTAAAAGCATTATTGCTTTTTTTACTTTAGGTTGTTCAATACACATGAAACTGCTGTTTGTCGCATAAAGAGCTCTAGCAATTTGTTTATCTATTTCTTCTTTATTAGACTTGGTCGTACGTACAACAAAAGATGATAAATATCCAGAACTGGAGTCAGGCACTACTTTTCTTTTTTCACTTAATGGCGTAGAAGATAAGAGCTGCTGTGAGACACTATCTTCCTCTGCATCTTGTTGTAACGTGTTCAGTTGTATGTGTAATAAAAAACAAGATTGTTATGTTGTTTAAATCCAGCTACACACAGACAGGCATAGATACTATACTTTGTTCTTAAAACTAGGAGTGAATGAAAGTCACATTTGCACAGGGAATGTTACTAGAAATCTAGAAAATGCAGTAGATCATTTTAACGCTAAATTTGAATCTAACACTGACGTAGTTTTCCACGAAACACCAAAACACTATACACTGCACTTGACGCGCGTTTCACCAACCAAGTTGGCATCATCTGGAGATGATTAAAAACAGTTTTAATCATGCCTGTTTTTTGACAACTAATATGAGACAAAAATAATAATATAATTCCCTAACGTTTCGTAAAAACGAAGCTGTTTCCTTTTTCAAAGTTATTTATCTTTTTTTAGAATATGTCGAGCGTGAAATTTGACACATATTATTTGTTTTTGTAATATCTATAGATACTTACATAAAACTGTTGATTCTTAAAAATTATACAATATTAATTTTGATATTTTTGCAATAACATTGAGTTATTACATAATTTTTTAGAAAACATTAATGATAAAGAACCATCCATTAAATTCACTTTGGAAGTAGAGAGTAATAATGAATGGATATTTTGGTTAAAAAAATTATAACATTTTTAAAACTAGTGTATACAGAAAAATAACTCATACTAGTAGATATTTAAATTTTTATCATATCATTGAAAATTAAGGTTCTTTTAAGTTAAATCTTTATTGATAATTATTAATATAACATTACAACAACTTCACAATAACTTAGTAGCACATAATACGTTAGTTACAATATATAATACGTTAGTTACCATATCATAATACCTTAGATACGAATTTTATTTTATAGCTATTATTTATGAACATTGACGTGAATATTTTGACAGTTTTCAAATTTGATAGATACACCTGATACGCCATTATTGTCCAAAATGATGGGCATGTCCACTGAATCTTGCCTAGCAACATTCTTTTTCAGTTTGATGGTCTCTTTAGTACATGATACAGTGTTCACAGAAACGTCTCCAACTTGAATTTTTCGCGCAATGGAAACCTTCTTACTCAAGTTATCTTCTAAATACCCTCTTGCAACATTGCTCGATTCCCAACCACCAAGTTCTTGTAAATCTAATATGTCTCCACCAGCATTAACTAGAAAAGTTGCTTAAGATCTAATACAATGACCAGTATACATAGTTGGATTTTCAAGTTTGAGATACAAAGCAATTTTCTCAGGTATTTTAGAAAAGACTTGGATACCACAAGACTGAACGGTGCATTTTCTGTTTCTAGATGATACGAACAATCTTCGATGCGGAGTATGAGTTGGACATAACGCTATAAATTTTTTTAAATAAAGCCACAGGATTAACGTCTCCGTCAGATATCACCGCAAAAAACCTTTTCTTGTGGGTTTTTGAGTCAGGAATGGTGATTACTAGCTTGCTCTCTAGAATTTCAACATTCTTCATGGACATTTTCGTTAATTCATTGGTTCTACAAGCTCCGCCAATTCCAATTAAAAAAGCTACTTTCATCATTAAAAATGTCTCGTCTGGGGCAGTACAAACAAATTCACACACCTGCTCTTTCGTGAATACTTTCGATTTTTTAGCTCTATATCCCACAATTTTTTTCTTAATGAATCGTATCAAAACGCCATACTTGTCGATTTCCACTCTTTCCTTCAACTTCAAACAAGCTCGTAACATGGAATATTTAGGCCACAAAGATGACGGGGAGTATTGATTTGAGAGTTTTACAAAATAAGCAAGTATTACCGTTTCTCCAGCATCTTGAACCTGTTCTCTATCTCGCCACTCACAAAACTGAAGATATTCTTTTTCGTATCGTATTTTTGATTTATCCGGAAGCAAATCTAATCTTACAGTGTTAGCAGCAGCAAGTATATTTTCAGGAATATCAATATCTTCCATGATTTCACCAAAGTTTGTCGTAATTGAGACTATCTTAATTTTTATGGCATGCTAAAATAACAACCAAACTTGTTGATTTTTTCACGTCGTCGTTGTTAATGATACGATAAAGCTTTGAATGTAACTTGATTATTATGTGATTTAAACTATCTCAGACGTTGCCTGGCAACGTCCTCGATTATTATAAATCACGTAATAATCTCGTTACATTAATAGCTATAAATCTAACCAGGCAATAAATGTTAAAAGGGGTATTGTTAAATGTTTGTATAACAGGGCAAAAGTAATTTCATCTAATGATTAAATATTAAATAATGAGAAAAAATTTATTAAAGAGGTGTTAACAAACAATGAAAATCCCAAATGTTTTGTTGATAAGATTAATAAACATTGAAAATATAGACTTAATAATCCCGTACAACAAAAACCTGAATACCAACATACAACAATAATTCGTTATGTACAAGGTTTATGAGAAAAACTGTATTGTGGGAGATAAGTTTCATGTTAGGACAGTATTTCAAACGAGATCCATTTTAACAAAAACAAAGCCGGGTAAATTGTGAGCAAAATTCAAAAAACTGTATTTACAGTATTCTGTGTGAGTGTAATAAATAGGGCTGTCAAAAATGTTCCGCGAGACAGTGGCGTACGCGAAATTAACTAATACGAGAAACAATAAACTGTTACAATTTATAACAATGTATGTAAAACTTACCCTCTTAACTAGCTTGATGAACTAGCTTGCTTATCACATACTGGAGAAGATGTGTAGTCATTTTGCAGCATCAGGTATGTTTGTATGGTTGTCTCCATGAGTGATGTTCGCTTTGGTGAAAATATATTCTTATATTTTGAAAACGACCGTTCGACATCTACTGATGTAATACACGCATACGTAAAATAGTCTTTGAACGCACTTAACGGATCTGGGGCTGCACCATCACATATTTGTCTTAATTTGGTAAAGCTGTGTCTTTTTAACACGCTCATTTGTTGCGTCACCTATAGCATGTAGCAATAGATTTACTTCGTCCACTATTTGCAGTGACTTCGCTAACGACAACGCACTGTTTTCTATTTTTTTTATGCTTACATGTAATAGTTTATAGTTCTTCGCAATATTTTTTAAAGCTGTTGCAACGGAAATATCTTCGAATTTTGTCTGGCTTTCCTTAATAGCTGCAGCCTCATCTGGATTGAATTGTAGTATCACAGCTTTTATTTGTTGGAAATATTCAGCATAATAAAAAGCTGCCTGCAACCATGTTTCCTTACATGTAAGAATCGGCTGTGGTGGTTCAGAAATACCGGGACACTTGCTATGAAATGCACGGAGACGTTTAGGAGATTTAAGAAACACTGTTTTTGTACTTGCTATTAATGCATCCACCCCTGGAAAACCTTTTCGAATAGTTTCTGCCATAAGATGTAAAGCATGCACTTTACAAGTAACATGTATAAACGTACAACCTTGTTCTTGCAAAGAACGGCCTACCGAACGCATTGTCACGGCGCCATCAGTCACAAACATCAACACTTGACTTTTTGACAGTTCAAATTTTTCTAACGTCTCCAGCACCACCCTGGTAATTGTTTCGCTAGTACACTGACTTAGTCTTTTGCTAGCTAGTAACAGTGGAACTGTCGGTTTAAGAGGGTCCAGTACTCGTATTATAGCATTTAATATAGATTTTTTTACAATCTGTTGTCTCATCAACAGATAACCACAGCCGTGTATTTTTTAATTCACATTTCATCCTATTTACCATGTCTACAGGGTATGCGCAAAAGTTACAATGTATATCTTGTTCTATATATATTTTAATTTCTCTTTTATACTTTTCCTATTAGGAAATTATATGTTTATATGTACAACACTTCTTGACATACTAATATTCTGTATTTGAATCTGACAGGGAAATAAATTATTATTTTTAAGTTGAGTTTAATATATAATCATTTGCCTTAAATCAGTTCATAAGGGAGCTACAACCCCTTAACGGGGGGAAGTACAACATAATTGTCAATAAATTCGAAACATCTTAAGTTGCAAAAATTAAATTTGGACCATTTATCAAATTTCATAATGTTACATATTTTGTCAAATTTTTATCTAAATACTATAATTTGTTGGAGTAGTTAATGGAGGGGTGAATTTTCGCTATAATTTTTTTTGTCATATTTTTTAAACATTTAAAATGGAATAAGCCACCAGTGTTAAAAACTGCATAAAAAAAGAATAATTTTTTTATGCAGTTATTAATACTTGTGCCTTTTTCGCTTTTAAATGTCTAAAAAAATAAAATAAAATTATAGGCCGAATTTAATTTTTGCAACTTAAGACGTTTCGTATTTATTGGCAAATAACTATGTTGTACTTACCCCCTTTAAGGGCTTGTAGCTCCCTTATGAACTAATTTAAGGCAAATGTTTGTGTACAAAATTAAGCTTATTTTTTTCTGGTTCTATCACCTCCTTGAAGGAAGGTTCTTAATTATGGGATACCCTGTAATAGGGGATATATTATAATGAAACTGGCGTACCGAATATATTCTTTATTACAGGTTCATATCTAACCATGTTTTTTATGTATTTTAATTATTTTTTTAGATATATTAAGAACCCCTGCTACCATTCAGATGTTCCAGCAAGTGCCAACCCAAACGGGACAAAACAGCCCCCCTTTTGCAATATTTCGGCATACTTTTGGACAGAGGACAGTTGAACAGGTAGGATTTTTTCTAGCAATGGGTATTGCCCACGTTTTTTTTATGTGTATTGATAACATTTGAGAATCTGAGCTCTCTAAATTTTTTCCTAATTTTTTTGAGCCCATAAAGGGGTAAAAAAAAACGAAGATTTGAATTTTAGTCTTTTGACATCATCCGACTAGTTTCGTGCTAAACACAAGTAGTCAATGATGGCGAGAAAATGGTCCACCATTTTGTCAGTTGTATTATATCTGGGGACCACATGGTAAACGACCTTCCAAAAGTATGAGTTGCCGAGCTATCTTACAATTCAGAGTTATGGTGATATCCAAATAAAATGTTACTTTGACATTGTTAATTCCTATTCCAGATACGAATCACTAGAATTGTGTAAACCGGTGTTGCTGCAGAACCGAAAACAGCTACTGGAAAAGTGGCTGAAAGAAGAGAAACTGGAGTGTTCCGAAGAACTGGGTGATCTCGTGAAACAAGCAGACCCCATCCTGGCTCTGTCCGTGTATCTCAGAGCCAACGTACCGGCCAAAGTAAGTATGGCGTAATAGATTCCGTGTGCGTTTTGTGTTATGATCCTTTTTATATTTTTTTAGGTGATCCAAAGCTTTGCGGAGACCGGCCAGTTCCAGAAAATCGTCATTTACGCTAAGAAAGTGTCGTATACCCCAGACTATATTTTCCTCCTTCGCCAAGTCATGCGAACTAACCCGGACCAAGGTGCTGCCTTTGCTGGCATGCTAGTTGCAGACGAAGAACCCCTGGCCGACATCAACCAAATCGTCGACATTTTCATGGAGCAGAATATGGTGCAGCAATGTACCGCCTTCCTGTTGGATGCTTTGAAGAACAACAGACCTACCGAGGGACACCTACAGACCAGGTTGTTGGAAATGAATCTTATGTCAGCTCCGCAAGTTGCCGATGCCATTCTCGGCAATAATATGTTCACCCACTACGATCGCGCACATATCGCGCAGCTATGCGAGAAAGCTGGTCTTTTTACAGAGAGCCCTGGAACACTACACGGATCTGTACGACATCAAACGAGCCGTCGTACACACTCATTTGCTTCCGGCCGAGTGGCTGGTTAGCTTCTTTGGTACGTTGAGTGTGGAGGACAGCCTAGAGTGCTTGAAAGCCATGTTGACTGCGAATATCCGACAGAATTTGCAGATTTGCGTCCAAATCGCCACCAAGTATCACGAGCAGTTAACCACCAAGTCGCTGATCGACTTGTTTGAAAGTTTCAAGAGCTATGAAGGTAATGCTTGGTGTGTCCAGTAGCTGTTCTGCTGTTGCTATTTTTTTTTTTTTTTTTTGTTTAGGTCTCTTCTACTTCCTTGGGTCGATCGTAAACTTTTCCCAAGACCAAGAAGTGCACTTCAAGTACATCCAAGCAGCTTGTAAGACTGGGCAGATTAAGGAGGTCGAGCGTATTTGTCGTGAGTCAAACTGCTACAGTCCGGAACGTGTTAAGAACTTCCTCAAGGAAGCCAAGTTGACTGATCAGCTTCCATTGATAATCGTGTGCGATCGTTTCGACTTCGTCCACGATTTGGTGCTTTATTTGTACAGAAATTCGTTGCAGAAGTACATCGAGATTTACGTTCAGAAAGTCAATCCCAGTCGTTTACCGGTAAGTGACTTCTATGGTTAAATGTGCTTTGAGGTATGTAAATGTTTTTCTTGTAGGTTGTAGTTGGTGGTCTTTTGGACGTGGACTGTTCCGAGGACATTATTAAAAATCTCATATTGGTCGTTAGAGGTCAGTTTTCGACAGACGAGCTGGTTGAGGAGGTGGAGAAGAGAAATAGGTTGAAACTGCTGCTGCCTTGGTTGGAGAGCAGGGTACATGAAGGTTGCGTGGAGCCAGCAACGCATAATGCCCTTGCAAAGATCTACATCGACTCGAACAACAATGCCGAGCGGTTCTTGAAGGAAAAATCAATGGTAAAACTAATATTTGTGCCTGGTTTTGATTTGTACGTTGATAATAAATTTTCAGGTACGACTCACGTGTGGTTGGTCGTTACTGCGAGAAACGTGACCCACACCTCGCGTGTGTGGCATACGAACGTGGTCAGTGCGACAGGGAACTCATCGCCGTCTGCAACGAGAATTCTCTTTTCAAGTCTGAGGCTCGCTATCTCGTACGTAGGCGCGACCCCGAGCTCTGGGCTGAGGTTCTTCAGGAGAGCAATCCTTACAGGTAAGATTAACAGGTGTTCAACTGTCGTACAGTTAATCTAGGATTTCTTGTATTTTTCTAGGCGTCAGTTGATAGATCAAGTTGTGCAGACCGCATTGAGTGAGACTCAAGACCCTGAAGATATATCTGTAACTGTGAAGGCGTTTATGACTGCTGATTTACCCAACGAGTTGATTGAGTTGTTGGAGAAGATCGTGCTAGACAATTCTGTGTTCTCCGATCATAGAAACTTGCAAAATTTGCTTATCCTCACAGGTGAGTGTAAAAACTGCGTAAAATTCCATAGCACAAAACGCTGTGAAACAAGGCATGATATGCTAACAAAACTGTGTCATGATTAATTAGATTTTTTTATACTTTTTAACAGATATATGATACTTGAAAATTTTTTCGACATACTAATTATGTGACTTTCCCATGTTAGCTTGCTATCTAAAACAAGTCCTAAACATTAGACAGGGTCATGTTTATCAATATGAATATGTGTATTTAAGTTGAATACTAGATTTTGAGTTTTTTGTACATTTAGGCTTAAATTTACATCACTAAAATACCTCCTGGCTTGCTTTGTGCATCATTCGACATCCTTATAAGATCTTTCATATTATCACTGGCTGCAAGTAAAATGCTGTCATCAGCGTATTGATAAATCTTGCCAGATACATGATTTGATATATCATTAATATATAAGATAAATAAAGTTGGGCCAAGTATTGACCCTTGAGGGACACCAAACTTAAGGGGCTTTAGAGATGACGTTACACCATTGTTCCATACACATTGATATCTGTCCGTGATGTAACTTTTTATGAATGATAGAGTGGGTCCTCTTATCCCATAGCTTTCTAATTTCATCAGCAATATTTTGGAAGATACACAATCGAAAGCTTTAGACAAGTCTAAAAATGCTGCGGTAACCATATCTCCGTTTTCAAATGCATCCATTATAAAAACAGTCGTATCCGTTAAGGCCTTAATAGTGGATTTACCTTTTCTGTAGCTATATTGACTAGTATTTAGCAAATTTTTTGGTTTCTAGATACATTATGAGTGAGATTAAATGCTAATTCTAATAACTTGGATAAAATTGGTACAATTGATATAGGCCTATAATTACTTGCTAGGCTGGTATCCCCTTTTTTTGAATATAGGGGTTACTTTGGATTTTTTTAGATAATCCGGATAAATGCCATGTTTAAAACACATGTTGATAAAATAAGTTATAAATGGAAGGCGCTCTTCCTTTGCCATTTTAATTGTGTCGCTATTTAGACCATAATAATCCCTAGATTTAGATGCACTTAACTTATCATTAAGATGACAATTACTTTTAATGAAAAGTTGTTATTAGTGAATATATTATCCGGCATTGTGCTACTCTCTGGTTTTACGCTCGTGTCCTCGTTAACCCTATCAGTTAAATTGTATGATAGCATAAGATTTATACAATTATTTACGTTATTGTTTCTCAACTTGAAATTGATATTGAAATTCCCTGCCATCATTATTTCCTTATCTGAAGGGACCTGTTGTAGCACGCTTTCAAGTGCATTTAAGTATACATTACACCACTTCCCAATTGCCACTGTAACGGTCCACTTTTTTGGCCTAATCAAAAGCCCTATCTTTAACGAGTAAACCACTTGTGGTCGCAGTAAGTTAGTGCTTATTTGATTTAAAAATTTTATAATACGGCCCTGCGAGCTTAAATTATTATATTTGAAAAGAGTCAAAGGTTGGACGCAAAAGTTCGAAAACATTCAATAAAAATGCATATGCCGTATAATATGGGAAAATAAATATAATCTCTGATGTTGTTAAAAAGAGATTCTTGTATTTTTATGTGCATTATATAAATTTAAATCTGGAGTGTGTAGAACTAATCGCGCGTGACCATGTCTGTTTCTAAGGAAGTTTGCGTAACCTGTAGCCCTGTGATTGGACAAAAACACGGGGGTGCGCGGGGGTCAGAGCTTAGCAACCGGGTCGATCGAGGATCGATAAGGAGCGTTGGTGGCGAGCGGACGTAGGTGTGGAGAGTCCGCCTGAAGCGGTGGCGGAGAGCGGATGTATGGAGTCCAGCAGGATCGATGATAGAGAGCAGACGTAGGTGTGTGCTGCCTAAAACATATAGTGTCTTCGTATAGAGAACATACTATTGAGTAGTTCGTGACCGCGGTGTATTTTGCCTTATGTAATGCGGTGTTTTGACCAAGTTATTTTATGGTGTTTTTTAGATCCAGTCCAGTAGTACCTTTGCAATTACCGAAAGTAAGTGATTAACTTAATATTGCCAACCCCTTTCTTGACGATTAATACATACTGTGTATTGCGTGAACTCCAGTTTGAACTTGGTTTATTTAGGTTAAATACCGTTATGTTTATTTGACATTTGATGTCTTATGTTATTTTATTTGTTTTGTACCAAAGTAGTTACCAATTATGGTCTATTGGCTAACTGTAATATTTGATTAACCCTAAATTTTTATTATAGTTAATACTGTGTCTTCTTTTTTTGAGTGCACTGACGTGTTGTCGGACATTCATTTTAATTACTGTGTGCATTCCGTTTTGTAACTGAATTTATATTCATTTTTTCCAGTTTTTATTGAATAGATATGTATTTTGTTTAATGTAGTTTTTTTTTTGTTAATTACCTATTCTTAACTATAAAAAACTGGTGGTGCCCAAATAAAAACCCTGTATATAAATATACATCAAAGCAATCCAAACTAAATTGGTGGAAAGGTTAAAGCTCACCCCTGGGATATACAAATTTGGAGGATCTCTTGCTTGCTAGCTGGGTAATATTTAAAATAACTGGCTTGCTTCTTATAAAACTAAATTTGAAATAAATATAAAAAGGGGGTCATTATACCACCTGTATGTACAAATTATGACGATTTTTTCACCCGACAACTCGATGCCTGAAAATTCAGCTGTCTGTTCTATGCAAAATTTAGTACTGTACTATTTTCACCAGTGTTTACAGTCACTGACCTAAATGACCAACAGTTACCGGTCATATTCAAAAGTTTCCATCTCTATTTCACCTTTTTCTTTGTCATTTAGCAATAAAGGCCGATGCGACGCGGGTTATGGATTACATCAATCGCCTGGACAACTACGACGCCCCCGATATAGCCAACATTGCTATCAACAACCATCTTTATGAGGAAGCGTTTGCTATTTTCAAGAAATTCGATGTCAACACCTCAGCTATTCAAGTGCTCATCGAACAAGTCAATAACTTGGACAGGGCTTACGAGTTTGCAGGTGAGACATTACGTCCTTTAATTTGACAGCCGTGCTTTATCTCTTTTATTTTCCAGAGCGTTGTAATGAGCCTGCCGTATGGAGCCAGCTAGCCAAGGCGCAACTGAACCAAGGTCTGGTTAAGGAAGCCATCGACTTTCGTACATCAAGGCTGATGATCCCTCAGCATACATGGCAGTTGTAGAGACCGCCTCTAAAAATGACAGCTGGGAAGATTTGGTGCGTTATCTGCAAATGGCTAGGAAAAAGGCGAGGGAGAGCTACATCGAGTCCGAGCTGATTTACTCCTACGCCAAAACAGGTCGTTTGGCGGACTTGGAGGAATTTATTAGCGGCCCCAACCACGCCGATATCCAAAAGATAGGGGATCGTTGTTTCGAGGATAAAATGTATGACGCCGCCAAATTGTTGTACAACAACGTTTCTAATTTTGCTCGCTTGGCAATTACGTTGGTGCACCTCAAGGAGTTCCAAGGGGCCGTTGATAGCGCCCGCAAAGCCAACAGTACTAGAACGTGGAAGGAGGTCTGTTTTGCCTGTGTGGATGCCGAGGAGTTCAGGCTGGCACAGATGTGCGGGATGCATATCGTTGTACATGCCGACGAGCTGCAGGATTTGATAAACTATTATCAAGATAGAGGTGAGAACTATTGCGTAGTATGTGGTGGGGGGTGTAAACCAATTTTGTCTTGTATTTAGGTTATTTTGAGGAACTCATTGGGCTGTTGGAGGCCGCGCTCGCTTAGAGAGAGCCCATATGGGCATGTTCACTGAGCTAGCTATATTGTACTCCAAGTACAAGCCGGGTAAGATGAGGGAGCACTTGGAGTTGTTCTGGTCTAGGGTTAATATTCCGAAAGTGTTGCGAGCAGCAGAACAGGTATGTTGCATGTTTTTAAGGTTAAATCAAGTTTGAAATCGGTTTTATTGGTACAAACTAAGAACTTGACTGTACCAGGGTTGGCAGATGTCGATGTTTGTATAGGGTAACTCGGTAACTGTAAGAGATAGAAAAATATGGAAAGCACATTCTCAATCTCTCAATCTTTTTGAGACAAATTCACTGGCGAAAACAAAAATTTGCTATCGTCTTTTGTTTTCGAGTTAGAAACAAAAGTTTTTTTGATTTTTGGACACGTCAATATCTTCATTATTTGTAAAGTTATGAAAAAACAATTTTTACATTCTTTAGGCACTTTTTTCTGTATAATACAGTGGCGTCGAAAAAATTTAAAAACAAGAGGTGCAATTTCGAGTTAAGGCACAAAGTTGTATTTTTTTAAATAGGAATCATAGTTGGCTATGGTTTAGTTGAGAAGGAATTTTTTTTCTCTCTCTATATATCATATGTGGGGTTGCTTTTGATGTGTAAGCATTTAATAGCGAAAATAATCTTTTAGTATATTACTTTTTGCGGTTTTTTATATTTATTCCAAGTAAGCATCATCTATGATAATCTTTATCCGTTTGTCAGTAAATTGTATATTAATAATTTTGTTTCTGTCATAATTACACCCCATTTAATCATAAAAGTGAAGATGTCTTCCGAAAATTACAAGAAATATGATATACTAGAATGCTTTATTTAAAGTAATAACAATTGTGCAGTTCTATAGCAACAGTGGTAGAGTTAACACCTATTTTGCTCTTTTTTCTCTTGCTTATAGAATACAAGTGGTCAACAATTTTTTTTTTTTTTTTTGAAATGTCAAGTGAAAGTGATGGAAGTTACAGTGAAATGGACATTTGTGATAATGGTCTATGGAAAATAGTAAAGCATAAACGAAAAGCAAGGACTAGATTAGGAAGTATTTCAAAGAAAAATAAGCAACTATCAACAGAAGAAATAAATGAAATTATTATGGGACAACATAAACCAGAAACATCAAACAGCCAGTCCACAAGTAAAAAACACATATAAAAACACAAGCTCTAACAAAAACAAGAATAATGAAAATGAAATTCCACAACAAATACAATCAGATAATGCAAATTCATATACACTGCCCAACACTAGTACAAATGAAGAGATTCTCACACAAAAAGAACAGCACACAAGACAAAAAAAATTATCAGCAAAAATGAAAGAAATGTCACAAAAACCGTTTAAAGCACTATTTTATATAAAAACACCTGAGACGTTAACAAGGAAAATGATGTCAGATATACGGAACACAGAACATCCTAACACTGACGATATGATCCTCAAAACAAAAACATGATTTCTCCTTAAAACTAACCAAGACAAAAACATAATTAGTCAGACACTAAATAAGCTTATTGGTCAGAAACATATTCTAAATTACAAAGAAACTCAACCCTCATCGTCTATGCCAACAAACACTAATGTTTCTAATCATTCACAGTGTGATCATCGGATCTGTAGAACATGACATTACAGAAGAGGAAATTAGCGAATTTCTCACGCAATACAATATCATTCACAGGTACTGCAAAAGAATTGTTGCAAAAGCCACTAACAAACCTACATACCTCATAAGAATCATTACGGGATGCTTGAACTCCTCCGAAAAATTACTTAACGAGGGCCTCTTTTATAAACACAGACATTACCCGGTCTATCCAAGCTTACCACCAGCTCCAATACCACAACCGTGTTCTCGTTGCCAAAAATTTACACATACACGAGATAATTGTACCACACCAATAAAATACACTAAGTGTAATGACCGTCGTCACCATACTAAGTGTAATACACAGCTTCCACCAAAATGCACAGGATGCGGTGCAGAAGATCATACTGCATGGTCACTAAAATGTCCTAAAAGACCAGGGTTGCGACGATTTAAATCAATTTGATTTAAATTGTGATTTAAATCAACTGATTTATTAAATTTAAATCAACTGATTTTTTTAAATTTAAATCATGATTTAAATCAAGTAAATCAAACTTCAGAAAATTCAAATAAAAAGTATAGTTTATTTAAAAGCTAGATACAAATTAAACTGAAAAAAAAAATTCAAATAAAAAGAAGAAAAGAACAGTTAGGTTACACATATAAAACAAAAGTTACCTTCTTAAATGTACATTATAAATTAGGTGCCTACTTAAAAGCAGAAACATAAAGTAAACAAATTAAACAGAACCAACTCTAAAAGAAAATAAAACATGATTTACTCCAAAACAAAAATTTTAAATTAGGTTAATTATTGTAAAGTTTGTACAAAAAACTAATTTAGCTGCTTTTTCGGTTCCTAAACGATTTCGAATCTTAGAATGAATCAAACCAAATGTCAAAAAAATTCTCTCAACCGAGGCTGAACTAACTGCAGCAGAAAATAGTTGCTTGATAATCGGAAATAATTTGTCAATAATATCAATATTTCTTTGGGATTTCCGCCAGTCCAAGGGTTTTATGTTTTTAAGAATTTCTTCGTGAAACATAATATTGGCAAAAGTCTCAGATTTTGCCAGAAATTTACTAATCAGTGGTAGTACACCACTTTCGGGATATAATTCATTAGCGGCTTCTAAAGCACGATGCTTTATGTTAATTTATGCTTTGTTTTCGTAGGGTCTAGAATGAAGGCTAGCAAATGGTATGAGGTGATGCACTGACCTTAGGTAACTAAATGTTTGCATTTGCCTTAAGTTAATTTCAGTTTCGTCAAAATGCGACTCAAGAATTTTAAATTGTTCTACGACATCTGATAAAATTGCATCGTTTCTTTGAAGCCTATCAAGTGCAACAGATATAGGTTTTAGTAGTGATAAGTAATCTTCAGCAGTTCTTTTTAAATAAATGTTTGATATTTTCTGTCTTACTATGCTGTCAATTTCATTTTTATGTTCCTCGCTAATTTTAAAAAGTGTGGGCCATGATTTAACGAAACCCTCTAAGCAATCGGAAAGTGAGTTCCATCTTACGTCAGAAGGTAAAATAAGTTTTTCCTCCGTCTTTTGCGTATGTGGCAGAGGCAAAATGATTGTTTCCAAAGTATTTCACAACGAACGTAACGTGTTCCTTAATTTCACTAATTTCCAAATCCTTACATAACAAGTTTAAAATGTGTGGAGCACAACCGTAAGTAATAACATTTAGTTCTGTTGACTCTTTAATTTGGTTTCTCATAGCATTCATATTGGCAGCATTATCCATCAGAAAACTGCTTACTGTACAGGTATAGTCAGTGTTTAGAGTTTTAATTAAGTTTGTTGCAAGTTCTGTTAAATATACAGATGTATGTGGATTTCCAGATGTGTCTATCGTGTCTACTAAAAAGGAAGACCCATTTTCCGTAGTTACAGTTGCCCATATTATTGGTTCATTGTGTATGTTAGACCATCCATCCAATGATAGACAATCTGAACTTCCTGATAAATCTTTAAAACATTTAATTTTTTTCCTCGTTATACACTTCATCGAGCAGTCTGTTGGACACATGTCGAGATGGTGGTACATATCCAGGTCGTAAAAGCGTTATTGTCTTTTTTACTTCAGGTTGTTCAATACACATGAAACTGGTGTTTGTAGCATAAAGAGCTCTAGCAATTTGTTTATCTATTTCTTCTTTATTAGACTTGGTCATACGTACAACAAAAGATGATAAAGATCCAGAACTGGAGTCAGGCACTACTTTTCTTTTTTTACTTAATGGCGTAGAAGATAAGAGCGGCTGTGGGGCACTATCTTCCTCTGCATCTTGTTATAACGTGTTCAATTGTATCTGTAATAAAAAACAAGATTGTTATGTTGTTTAAATCCAGCTACACACAGACAGGCATAGATACTATATTTTATTCTTAAAACTAGGAGTGAGTGAAAGTCACATTTGCACAGGGAAAGTTACTAGAAATCTAGAAAATGCACTAGATCATTGTAACGCTAAATTTGAATCTAACACTGACGTAGTTTGCCACGAAACACCAAAACACTACACTGCACTCGACGCGCCTTTCGCCAACTAAGTTGGCATCATCTGGAGATGATTAAAAACAGTTTTAATCGTCTCCAGATGATGCCAACTTGGTTGGCGAAACGCGCGTCGAGTGCAGTGTACAGTGTTTTGGTGTTTCGTAAGAAAACTACGTCAGTGTTATCTTCGCACGAAAGGTTCTAACCCATTCCAGGTCGTAGAAATGGACTGACGTTAAATTAGTAAATAAATAAAAAAAAGGTTCTCTTAATATTTTGTCTTACTAAGAAGTTATAATTATAAATAAAATAACACTATAATTTCATTGGACACTGTTCCTGAAGTAGAGGGACCTTCATTATTTGTTTCTACACTTTCTACATTACACGAAGCACATTTTTTTCCAGTGGACTTTCTACATTACACTTTTTACATGTAGCTCTAATACCACTTTTTCCATCAAGCTTACTTGATTTTTTAATAAAATATTGCCGAATAGGATCTTTTTTCCTTCCACTTCTATTAGAGGACATGTTAAAAAATTATTTAATATTTAAATACTATAAATATAATCACTCAGACTCTCTTTCTCATTTGTTATAACGCGTTACGCGGCAGATTAGCAAATAATGGCAATTCGCATCATCCCCGCGCATTATAAAGACAGGCGAATTTTCAAGTTCTGACAGGAATTTTCATGTATGCTCTAGCGTATTTTACAATTATAGATATAAGGTACCCAATTTATTCCATTTGTAAGTTTAAACAAAAACTATCTTTGTTAATATAAGTACTAAATACATTATTAATGTCAATTATCAGGATGTTTATGTAAAAAAATAAAAATCAAAGAAATCATAATTTTTTGTTTTTTTTTTAAATCGTGATTTTTGATTTTTTTTTAAATCATGATTTTTATCAACCCTGGTATTATACACAAAAAAAAGTGCCTCAAGAATGTAAAAGTTGTTTTTTCATAACTTTACAAACAACCAAGATATTGACGTGTCTAAAAGTCGAAAAATCGAACTTTTGTTTATAACTCGAAAACAAAAGATGGTAGCAAATTTTTGTTATCGCCAGTGAATTTGTCTCAAAAAAAGATATCCCATTTTTTTCGTATCTCTTACAGTTACCGAGTTACCCTATACAAACATCGAAATTTGCCCACTCTGTACATGGATCGACATGAATTAATTCCCTTGCATTTACTAATTACAGGCACATCTATGGGCAGAGCTAGTATTTCTCTTTGACAAGTATGAAGAGTATGACAATGCCGTGCTAGCCATGATGGCCCACCCTACAGAGGCGTGGCGTGAGGGACACTTTAAAGACATCATAACAAAAGTCGCCAACATCGAACTCTATTACAAAGCCATCCAGTTTTATCTTGATTATAAGCCTTTACTTTTGAACGATTTGCTTCTGGTTCTTGCCCCCAGAATGGATCACACTCGGTAAGTTACATGTCGTCATTAGATATAACAAAATAAAGTAACGTTCGACCAGTATCACAAATGTTAATAATAAACATTTCGTCGTTAATAGAGCCGTCTCCTTCTTCGCTAAAACCGGACATTTGCAGTTAGTCAAATCCTACTTGCGATCAGTACAAAACTTAAACAACAAGGCTATTAACGAGGCTCTCAACTCACTACTTATCGAAGAGGAAGACTTCCAGGTACGTGGCGACAGGTGTTTTGGTACTTTTACCAATATATTATTATTATTATTTTTGCAGGGTCTAAGGACTTCGATAGACGCTTTCGACAATTTTGATAACATCGGTTTAGCACAAAGATTAGAGAAACACGAGCTTACAGAATTCAGACGTATCGCTGCATACCTCTACAAAGGCAACAATAGGTGGAAGCAGAGTGTCGAATTGTGTAAGAAAGACAGACTCTTCCGGGACGCCATGGAGTATACGGCGGAGTCTAGAAATCAAGAATTGGCTGAGGAACTGCTCGCCTGGTTCTTGGAGAGGAAAGCATACGATTGCTTCTCTGCCTGTTTATATCAGGTAAATAATTTATAAAGCTAGTAAACATTGAAGGGTCCCGAGTAACACCCTTGGAGAATGTCTAAAGAGATTATTATCTTATTCACTGGAAATGGGGGGCATTATGCACAGAGCTGTCACAAGTACTCTTAGAAAGTACTTGAAGTATAAGTATCAAGTATTCAAATATCAAAAAATTACTTGAGGTGTTAAGAACACTTTTTCTTAAAACGTACTTCAATTATCAAGTCCTCTTGAAAATTACTTGATTTATTGCCAAGTAATTTACTTGAAGTAAAACAACTACTTGAAGTATGTGTCGTACTTTAAATATATTGTTACGGCCACACCCTGTATATATTAGTTAAGTAATGTAATCATAGTGGTATAGTGTTTCCAATATGAATTAGAACAGCATAAAAACGCCAACAATGGGAATTTAGTCATATCCATGAGCGTCACCCAAAAAGGTGTAGAATTATCTTTTAATTTTTTAAAATAAATCGAATATTTTTTTACTATTTTATATGAGTTTATATGTATGTACAATACTTATAATAACCATTTTATTTATTTACTTACTTGTTTATTTATTTATATTAGTTGAATAAGCAATTTTGATGATTGAATAAAAGTTAAGAATCTTACTTAGTTAATGACATTTTCTACAAACTGTAAAAATTGATATTGAGAAATAAATATTTAAAATTTGTTAAAAACTCTGATAAAATCCATTATAAATCTCTTGAACCGTTCAAGCTAAGTTGCTTCGATTAAAGGTAAAAAAAACATTTAAACAAAAATACTAAGTGGCAATTGAATTATTAGAAGAATATTCTGAACTAGAATCGTCACCGGTTTGAATAATAATTGGTGCTATGGGTGGCTAAATAGGATACTCGTTTTCTTTTTGTATAACATGACTTTCGCATTTTCCCCATATGTCACTATTGCTCACTTCATTTACTATTTATCAAGTACTACTGCGCTTAAAGTTGGTGACTGATTGCATTTCCGTAAATGTTTCTTTATAGTGCCCCAAACCATCTCGATCGGATTAAATACGCAATAATACGGTGGCAACCGCGCGAGCGTATGACCGTGTCTCTTGCAAAGATCATCAACTACATATTCGTTTTTAAAATTATGCTCCTTTATACGTTTTAATAATTCTTTCTTTATTGGAACCTTTTCAGGGATGTCCATATGTTTATTCCTTATAAATTTTAAAATGTCCTCCTTTTTGGTACTATTATTAGGTATTTTATGTAATAAACGCGAGTGATACGAAGCATTGTCCATAACAATGACCGAATTTGGAGGAATGTTAGGTAGAAGCTGTTCAGCGAACCATTTTTCGAACAAATCCGCAGAGGATTGTGTTATGTTTTTGGCCGACAAGAGCAATACGTTGGGTATAAAACCGTATTTGCTTCCAGCATGAAGAATTATAACGCGTTTTCCACTCGTGCAAGGTGTATTCAAACTACAATTTTTAGAGTCATCTACCCAATCATCTACCAGTTCTTATCGAGATATACTATATACCTATTTGATTCACGGTATTCTTTCATTTTATAATAATAATAATAATAATAATAATAATATAATGTTTATTAATAATAATGTTTATTTACATAATGATAAATAGGTACAATAATAATATTGTTATATTATACATTTCTCTAATGTTTAGAATACTAGTAAACAATAATACATAATAGTGATAAATTACATATAATGTACAAAACAAAGTATGTAAATAAATAATTAGATACTCGATAAGTGCAAGTAAGAAAAGTACATTACATTACACAAATGGACCATGATCGACAGAGGCGTTCTTCCTCACAGCCCAGAAAGCTAAATAAATATTTCACAAATTCAACATATCACATATAATAACACAGAAAATTAAACTATATTTGAGTACATGAACATATATATCTTGTATATTTTACTAGTGTCATACTTTTATTTTAAAAATTACTTATCAGTCTTTGCTTCGTTATACTCTTAATCTTTTGTATTGATGGTAACGTTAGGTCATTTATTATAGAATTTAATGTTTTTGGAGCTATGTATGTAAAACATCTCTCAAATTTAGTCGTTCGGTGCACTGGAATGTTATATGTTGTGTTTCTAAAGTTTCTGTCATGTAATTCATTTCTTAACACTAATTGTTCTTTTAAGTAACTTGGATAACCCCTATTAATAACATTATAAAGTACGCAGCTGAATTGTAACAAATATCTATTTTCAACGTTTAATATTTTTAAAGCACTAATATGATGGGGTGTTATGTGTTCCCTTCTGTTTATACCATATGAATATCTTAGGCACATATTTTGCACTTTTTGAAGTCTTTTTTTTAGTTTGTCTGTTAGTAATGGATAGTAAGCACTTAAGCAGTAATTCAGTCTTGATAAAATTTGGCTTTCACAGGTTAAATATTTGGTTTCACTAGTTAACAATGACTTATATTGATACATATGTTTCAAGTTTATACAAGCACAATTCACTATTTTATTTACATATTTTTCAAAATTTAAGTTGTTGTCTATCATGACACCCAAATTTTTTACTACCTCAGTCTCCTGTATTTCACAATTGTTTATTTCCACTTCGACGTTTTTTGACTGCAACCCTTTCATTCGATTTCTTTCCGTGCCTATTAATACAACTGTTGATTTGTTTGGATTTATTTTTAGTCCATGATTTAATGACCATTTTGCAATGTTTTCTAGATCTTCGTTGATTTCCATTATAGCCCTATTGATTTCACTAGGATAAAACTCTTTTATTAATTGTGTGTCATCTGCATATAAGTGTACCTTACAATTTTTAATTATATCTGGCAAGTCACATGTATATATAGTATATAAAATGGGTCCTAGTATGCTTCCCTGTGGAACTCCTTTTTCGCATGTTTGCAAAGTTGATATATTGTCATCTATTTTTACACACTGTTGTCTGTCCTTGATATAATTTTGAAACCAGGAGTATGCATTACCTTCTATCCCTATAACCCTTAGACTCAGATACGCACAATTGTGAGGTTCGTATTTTAAGACACATTAAGGATGAAAATGTATTTAGACACGCCTAACTCCCGGTTCACATGTTTGTGAGATGTATATTATGCATCATCAAGTCATAAAACCGCCACTGAATATTGTTATTGCGCGGGAAACACATGTGATAAGTTCTTGTTTTTTTCAGTGCCACGTCGAATAAACGTAAGTATTTTTGTTTTCGTTTATTGGTTTAGCCTTTTAACCTAATATTGCTAATTACATTTGTTGATTAGTTGCAGTTTAATTGTAAACTTTGAAATATGTAATAAAGAGGTCATGTGTTCATGTAATGAATGATAGATTTGGAATTTCACAGTTGTGAGCTCTAGGAGCCTACTTGTCTAACTTGAAAAAATATTTTATTGACAGTCAACAAATAAAAACTCATTTACTTTTATTTACTTTACAGGTAAAACTGATAAAATTGATTTGGTTCGCCTAGAAAATAATCCCGAAGAGCTTTTTGCACTATTGGACGAATCCGATTTGGATTTTGATGAGGAACAAGATGATGAGGACAACTTTTGGGAAGCAGACGACCAAAGAATTCACGAAAACGAAAGTTACAGTGTAAATGACAAAAACAGAGAGGAAAATTATGAGAGTGAAGTAATGAGGAGGCAAGTGCAGATGAAAACGAAGAAGTAGAAAATGAGGAAGCAAGCGGAGATGAGGGTGAAGAAGTAGAAACCACTGGCCAATTTCTGATGATCTCAAAAATCCTGTTTGCTGCCGAATGGAAAAATGTGAAAGTTGATCTAGAGTGCGATGTAAAAAATGTATTGTTTATTTATGTTTTAGTAAGCATCAGAACTGTTTTTTGAAATCCATTCCAATAAATAATTTGATGACACAATTATGAGTGTGGTTGTTTCACTCCCAAGACACACAATTGTGCGTATCCTTAAAAACCTATTAAGAATCCTTAGACAATTAAACAAAAAACTCAGTCTCATTTTAAAGTTATTGATTAGTGGAAGAGTTTTATATCAACTTTTTATTTCACATTTTGATATTCAGGAGTCTAAGGGATAAACTCAAGTTTTGCCAGTAATAAGTCATGATCCAACAAATCAAATGCTTTGCTGTAGTCTAACAACACTAGATATGCCAATTTTTGATCATCAATAGCTTTACATATATCACTTATTACTTGTAATAGAGCAGTGCACGTGCTAAATTTACTTGAAATCCTGATTGAATCATAGGCAGTATATTATTTTTCTTCAAATGGTCTTTCAATTGTTCTGCTACTGTTTTTTCTAAAAGTTTAGATTCTGTTGGTAATATGTTTATTGGACGTATTTCTGAGAATGATTCCGGTCTTTCGTTTTTTGGCAGTGGTGTAACAACAGATTGCTTCCATATTTGGGGTATATCTCCAGTTCTAAGTGACTCATTGATAAGTTGGGTTAATGGATTTATACAAAATTCACTAATTAGTTTTATCATTTTTAAATTGATGTTATCTATTCCTTGTGCGTTTGTTTTTATTGTTGCTAGATGTTTCGCTATATTCTCAGGTGTTGTTTTTGTCAAATCTCTCATTGTTGTTATGTTACATTTTTTATGTTCCTTGTAATACTTTATTAAATCTTTGTTTATATTTACACTCTTTCACACCGTAATTAATAATTTGTTGATTTCATATGGGTCTTTTAGTTCATCTGGTATTGTATTTCTTGTTTTATTATGTATTCCCCATTGTTCTAGCTGTTTCCATATTTGTTTGGAATCTTTTTGACTATTTTTTAATTTGTTTTCATAATATGCTTTTTTTCGTTCTTTATACAAGTGGAAAGTTGATTTTTTTATATCTACGTAGTATTGTCTATGAGTTTCTTGTCTGGTTTGTTTGTATTTTTGTTCTGCCTTGTTTTTTATTGCAATAATTTCTTTTATGGTGTCCGTTATATATGGTTTTGGTGGTTTTCTTATATTTACTGTTTTTAGCGGAGCATAGAACTCATATAATGCCAAAATAGCGTTGTTAATAAATTCTAATTTTTCTGTAATATCTTGTATGTTTTTTGCATAACTCCAGTTTATAATAGATGCATCTAGTAGAAAATAATCCATTGGTATTTTGTTAAAGTCTCTATATACTTCTTTCTTTTGTTCTTTTTTGACCGAATATTTGTCCAGGGTACAATATACTAGTTGATGATCAGTCATGCTAAGCATTTCTTTTGTTCCAGAATCGAGAATGTTGTTACTATTTACTGCTATTATGTCAATGAGACTCTCAGATTTTTCTGTGATTCTCGTTGGTTCCTGTATACACTAATTCAATTTCATATATTCCAGCATTGATTTAAGGTATCTTGTTTCACTGTTATTTTTCAATAAGTCGATATTAAAGTCACCCATAATAATTACTTGTTCTGTTTCCATACTTATGTTTAAGAATATGTCTTCTAGTACATCGAGCTTGTCGTATTCTACCATAGGTGGTTTATAGATAACTTCTATACCAATCCATTCATTATGTAGGTGTATCCTGACCCATATATGTTCCACTCCATTTTTCTCTATCTCATTTGTATCAAACAGTTTGAATTTTATGTTTTTATGAATGTATTCTCGTCGAAGTTCAACGATACGTCGCGATTCCATTATAACCATGCGATTATCTATTTTTTTGTGTTTAAAGCCAGCAATCTAATAAAATACCTCGTAGCGTTTCTAAAGATTTATAATCATAATCCAGATAATCACGCAATTTATCACGAATCATTTCTAAAGTTGGTACTTTATTTTCCTCATAGAAACTATTAACCGTTCGCCGAATAACGTCTTTCGAGGTATCGTCAATTCTACAAAATTTTCGTTTTTTTTCCTTTCCACTTTGTAGAGCGATCTATAACATCCCCTTCCTTAATAACGCGATAAATCGTAAAAGTCGAAAGTTTAGTTAATTCATGAATTCTATTTACAATGTCCCTATCTGTCGTTTCAATATTTTCTCGCTTTAAACATTCATAAATATTTAAAATAAGATGCTGACATTGAACATGTAAATCCTTGTTCTTATTAAACTCCGAACTAGTTTCAATTAACGGCGCCACCAGTTCAATATTTTCTTCAGATAATTCATTTTCATGCGTTTCAAAGGGCCTCCAAAAGGCCGTGTTAATAATAATAATTAATGCAAATATTGAAATATTACTATACACTTAATAAGATCACTAAAATGATATAAATACCTCACAGAAAATAATTCTATTTATCCAAAATTCATGAACTGCATTGTATGGCCAAATAAATAACTCATCCAGTAGTCTATTCAAATCACGACTTAATTCGTCAGAGTTCGGACACTACCGCCCGATTTTCACATCTGGTCCGCTACATTGCCACATTCTCTTGTGGAATGTAATGTAGAGGTATCGTTCAATAAATACAAGCACGATTTGCGCTCTATTTCTTTGACGATGAGAGTGGAAATGCGCCCTCCTGGTGTAAACACTTTAGACTGAAGTGTTTCAATTCATATTGGATAAACTTTAATAGCAGTAATATTATGTTTCTATCTTTTCGTTGATTAGAGCAGTTCTTAATTATTATTTTTCATTTTCTATTTTATCTCTTTTCTTTTTCGTTATGTGTTTTTGGAAAGGGTGAGACTCTGAGTCGAAGAAGTAATTGACGGGTGTGATTGCGAGACCAGCAAAGTTTCAGACGTTTTTATATATAGAATACTTAAAGTACATAAGATTATATGAAGTATTACAAAAAAATCATAAAAAACTAAGTAAAAATCAGTAACTTTCGATTTAAATACAATTTGTATTATTGGAATGGATAAATGGTTTAAAGGTTTCAGATTTAGATTAGAGTTGTGTAAAAAATATAATTTGACATATTTAGTGATATGCTAAGCTTATGCATGTAAATCACATGGTGAAAATTAGTGTATATAAAAATAAACTTATTATATGTAGGTGTTGCGTTTTAGAAATGTTACTTTGTTTTGCCCCCCTGCAATGGACTCTGTATATCTGATATCAGTTTTAAATTAGCAAAGTCTACACCAAAAAATCTTATTCTGAACCTTTAAGATGAAGATCCTTTTAATTGTTTCGGAGGAAAAAGGATGCAACATGTAACCTTATTGTAATAATAATTACGTAATGATGATAATATTATGTTTTGCTTAATTTCTTTTCTTTCTTATTTTCTACTATTAATTTACAAAAATAAGTAAAAAATAATGTATAATAATTTTAGCTACTTCAGAAACTGACTTAATATTCCTAGCACTTTAATACACAACAACCCTAGCCACTGGCCTAACCATATATTGTGAATATTAAGATTATGATAATGTCAATTACCGAAATGGCAAAGACTGCAAGAAAATAAAAGAGCTGTAAGCACAAATTATTCTCTGCCGAAAGGGTGGCGTTATTTTTTTGTGTTTTTTTAGTAGCAAAGTTAGTTATGGTATAGCTATGTATTGAAGTATAATATCAACTAACCGAACTAAAAACGAGGATAAATCGTCTGCTGGCAGTTCTATAGCCGTTCTATTTCTGAAAAAATTTACACCGGTTGCCATCCCATCAGTGAGACACTCCTCTGCCAATACAATACTTCCACTCACGTGACGTGATATGGAAGTAATATTTGATATAAATGGTTTCCTGATTTATGTGCAAATATAGCTTAATTTACCCAGTGATGTTTGACGTAGAGATATATGCTATCTACCTACCTTTAATTTTGTAAATCACATAACTGAATGCACTGTGCTACTAATTGCACACTATACACAAGATAAAATTTTAGAAACGTCTCTTTAAAAGCACCTTACCTCGAGCGTTGCAACATCGAACTAAATTAAATAAACCTTAAGTAATTCTAGTAAAGTTTGTACGAAGTCAATTGAAATCGTATAAAAACTAAAAGCCTGCAAAAACCGTTAGCATCTCTTTATTGTACATGGGCGGAGGTAAATAGAAATGCTTGTCATAAGAAAATGTTATACTTTTTTTGAAAATTGTATTAATTTTTATTATTTTTTGTTTATTAGATAGGCTATTTTTGTTCATTTCGCCAATAACATATTTTTGAAATATTATATCAGTTTTAGATATAAAGTGTAAATATTTAAATTTATTGGGTTTAGTTTTAAAGTTAACCCATACTATATTGAAATATGTTATTGCTCAGCAAGGACCAATGAGAAGGTATGAACATATCCTTGCCAGGATGAGGGAATGGGACAGGTTAGATTAGCGAGGGGCAAGGATGTTATATAGTAAAAAATAAAATTAAAGTTTCTTCTAAAATAAAAATAAAAATGTAAGTTTCTTAACCAAAGCACAGAATTAGTACAACAAAAATAAATATTTGTTTAGATAAAACATAAATAAAAACAAAATTAAAATATGTCTAGAATAAAGTAACTTAAATTAAAATTTCTTGTCAACTAAATAAAATATATTCCAAGAAATGTAACAATAAAAAAGTAAACTTCATACCTAATATAATAGCTAAATATTTTGTTCTGAAAATATATGTATATTAAAAAAGTTAAATGCTAAAAATTGACGTGTCCGAATCTTCACTTTCTGAAGAGGAATCATTACCCCTGTTGGATATTGATTTTCTTTATTAATTACATGCTGAACGCAATTTTCCCATAAATCAGTATTGTCGAGGTCATTTATTACTTCTCTTATATGATCAACTACTACCGCGCTTAACGTTGGAGAGTCATTACATTTTCGCAAACGATCTTTTAAAGTTGCCCAAACCATCTCGATTGGATTAAATATGCAATAGTACGGAGGTAAGCGCAAAAGTGTATATTGGATAAGTTATCGATAACATATTCCTTTTTGAAATTCTGTTCTTTTATTCTTTTCAGTAATTCGCGCTTTATTGGAACTTTTACAGGAATTTCCATATTTTTTTCTCATGAATTTTAAAATGTCTTCCTTTCTTGTACTGATGTTTGGTATTTTATTTAATATTCGCGAGTGATAAGAAGCATTATCTAATACAATTACCGATTTAGGCGGAATATGTGGTAAAAGCTGTTCTGAAAACCATTTATACATATTATAAATTATACGCCGTATTACATTTTTGGTAGCATCATCAATATTTTTTAATTTCATATTTTTCCTTTTCCTATTTGTACTGTGATATATAACATCTCCTTTTTTAATTACACGATAAATTGTTGATTTTGATATTTTAGTTAATTCGTTAATACGTTCTATTATTTCTTTCTCACATTTTTCACGATTTTCGCTTTTTAAATGTTTATATATATTTAAAATAATGCGTTGACTTTGTACGTGTAAATCTTTATTTTGAAACTCTAAGTTTATTTGGCTTCTTCGACAATAACAGGTGTTAGAAATAAAAATAGAAATCCACTATTTCACCCAAGAATTATATTTCTGTTAATTAATTTTATAAAAGTCGATTTAAAACATTATTTGGCGATAGCTAAACATCAACTGCCTGACTTATTCCCCTGAATCCCCCGTTGGAATTTACCGAGGCGCCTACGTGACTTTACTCATTTAGTTAAAATAATATAATATTTCATAAAGATATCTTAAACATAGTATCATATTACTAGCCGCCGCTATTTAAGCAACAGCAATGTATATGTATATTTCTGCACTGCACTGGACCAATGTTATAAAGAACTAGGTTATATCATCGAGTCCACGTTGACTACTGACTGATATAACTCAAACACCCACCGACCAACCCGACTGACGAATATCCTGATCCCAGCCAATCGTCGCCCATCATCCTCAAACCAAGGCCAATCCCGGCACATCTCACAAATCCACGTTGATTGCAGAGAAACGATTTAACGAGGTTTTTTTATACTAGTGGGCCTGTCCGTTTTATTATCTTTAAACACGTGCAGTCGTAGATGGTTCATTCAGGCTGATTACATTGCCAGTCTCGGACTCGCCTGCACAATTTCAACTACCATTCGATTCTCGATACCATTGCTAAATACATAGGACAAAATATCAAGTTAAGTGTGCACAGTCCTGTGGTTTAAAACTGACCAATTTCAATTGACTTCGTATAAACTTTAAGTCCAAAGCATTTTCTGTTTCTTGTTGATGCGAGTTTTGACAAACAAAATATAAGTGAAAAAGGAATTTTACTTTGAGTAATTGCTTCAGAGTGCAAGTATCACACAAATATTTACTTGAAGTAGCCCAAGAATACTGCAAGTACAATTTATTACTTGATTTATGATGTAATACTTCAAGTATTGTTAAGAATACTTAAAGTAACTTACTTGACAAAATCAAGTAAAAATTCAAGATTTTTGTGTGAATAATTGAAATACAAGTACAAATATCATCTCAGATAAGTACTTACAAGTATTAATAAATACTTGAAGTATAACTTCAAGTATTTTACTTTAAGTATTGACAGCTCTGATTATGCAGTTGTTTCATCATAGCGTTGGGCCTTTTATGCTCTTGCAAAAAATATATTCCAAATTGTTTACTATTTTTGTGCCTTTTTTCTAGTGCTATGACCTGTTGAGGCCCGACGTCATCCTAGAGTTGGCTTGGAAACACAACATTACAGACTTTGCCATGCCGTACCTCATCCAGGTGACGAGGGAACTGACGTCTAAAGTAGAAAAATTAGAACAATCTGACGCCCAGAGACAAAGCGAGGCGGCAGAAGAAACGAACAAACCTATGATGATTCCAGAACCTCAGCTTATGTTAACGGCAGGACCTGGAATGGGTAAGTTCATGCTTAAATTTTCTCTTATTTTTATTTAATAAGCTAGTAATTAGAATAAATTTTATTAACAATATAAATATACAGGCTGTAACAAATTCGCTTCTCACTACAGAGGTCTCTGAAATGATAAAAGATGCATCGGTTAAATTGGGGCAAAGTTGCAGAATTTGGCGATCAGGAAAATGCCATTGAGAAATAGAAAATATCTCTTGCAGTTTTTGAGATTTTTGAAAGAAAGTAAAATTTTGAATTTTTGTTTTTATTGACCTTTTTTATCGTTTACAAATTGCATGCACATAGTAAATTGGAATAATAATGAAAAATTGTCATTATTGCGGGAAAATTTAATATTTCTTTTAGAATTAAAAAAAAAACAGGCCTGTTGAATCTCTTAATCAAGATATAAAGATAGCTAAAAAACCTACAAAGCAGAGTTAATATCTGCAAAAAAATTAGCAATTGAAAATTATATAAAAAATTGTGGAAATCTTCAAAAAGGTATGTGGAATGTTATTAATAAATCCAACATAAATAGGGAAAGTAAAAATACAAAATCCAGTGTTAATGCAAACGACTTTAATAATTACTATGTTGATGTAGCAAAAAAAACATTGAACAGTTACCAAAAATAAATCATACGGCAAAAGATTACCTAACAATACAAAATCAACCATCAAAAAGGCTCAATTTTAGGAAAGTCAGATTTATCGAAGTAGGGGAAACTAAATGGTTTAAAAAAATAATTTCAGTAAAGATATGTACGATATGAACTACCAAATAATCAAGTATGTAAAAGATATATGACTAAATACCATTAACAAAATTATTTAATATATGCAAAGTAATAATTTTTGAAATAAAATATCTTATTATATACTCACTAATTAAGCAAAACACTTACAGTAAATCATATGTATACATTTCCAACGTTATCTCTGTAACATAAACAAAACTTTAAGAGCCTACAAACCATGTTAAAATATCTCAGTTGCGTTAAAACAGACAATCTAATAACATGTAAAATAACCATAACTATGTTTTTAAAATATTATATTAATTGTAGTTCTCTGATGATGGTGTAATAAACCGAAACGTTAGAAAAAAATAATAAAATTAGTTATACCTGACCGAAATCCCCACAAAAAAAAAAAACTATCAGATATTATTTGATATTAACAGTCAAGAAAAGAAAAAATATATAGATTGTTAGAATTTTAAGCTCGTTGAACTTCTCCCTAACATCCTCTCTAAAGCCCATAAAACACATAGTACAGATAACATAATGCTGTATAAAGAATATTTTGTCAGAATGTGGTGAGTGTCCCCAGATGATAATAGCATAAATTAGTGCTGAATAAAAAAGAACACTGTTTGTGACTGCATAATCAATACAGCTTGATGATGTCTGACCATTTTTGTTTCTAAAAAAAAAACCTTCGTTTGTTAACTATCAGCTCAAAGGAATCAAAAATATCAATTAATATTGTTGTACTTAGTATTTTATTGAATGTATGCTTATTGAATTGTCACGTGTACTCCTAGTACAGCTTCCAATGATGATAAAACAGGTACATTTAATTATGAGGGAAGTACCCACTCTGCCTTAATATGCAGACATTAATTATGCTTTTTTTGTTTACAGGAATTCCTCCCCAACAATTCGTCCCTCCACAGGCATACGTGCAACCTGGCTATGCCCCACAAATGCCCTACCAAGCATACCCCGGCATGTAATATAAGGCCCCCACCTTCAGCAAGCTGTCTAGCCAAGTTAAATTATGATTTCTTTCAAAATAAAGTTGTTTTGGAGAAGAACTAGTGTCGCGGGACTGTAGCGAGATTATTTGTTGGTCTTACTATTATTCAAAACAAAAAAAAAAAAAATAGATGTCCAAAACGTTTATAATTAATTATTATGTAAATTTGACAAGGTATTTTTTTCGACATCACCCCTTTGGTTTTAGAAGTGTGGATGTACGAAGTAGATCTCACGTCAGACAAATTTGCCAAATTTACATTCAGCTGAGATATGCCTAACGTAGTTGACAAGCGCAAAATTTTCACCAGTTGTTGATCGTCTTATTTATCTCTAGCGTCATTATTAGCAAGGTACACAATGTATTTTATTTCTCCTTCATCGTTGAATTTTCGCCACTACCAAGTTTATTTTAAGTGTGTTATAGTGAGGTGGTCGCATTTTGTTGCTTTTTTTTTGAGAAAACTGTACATAATACATGCTAATTAATAACTTGTATGTATATAATCTAAAAAAAATTGAATGAAGGTAAAAACTAATATGTCCCCGTATGCTGTTTTCGATTTATCTTTTTTTGTTTTTTTTTGTGAAGTAGTTAATGTTATCATTCCCCTTATTTAATTATAGATATATGTATATGCCGAAAATGTTTATTAACTTATATTATGAAATGTATGGAAAACGATTTACCGATGTTTGCGACTGGTTGGTTTTTTCCTGATGGCTTGAGTCGCACCAATTTAGTTTTTCGAATCTGTTACCGCAGATGTAAATGTTGGTAAATTTTTTTTTAAATATAGTACACCTTTTTTATTATTAGATAATTATAGTTATTTTTTTCCTATTATTATGAAATACAGCTAAAATAAAGAAATTATTAAAGCTATTCTGTGGTTTTCATTAGTCTCTATTTTAGTGGGTAAATAAAGGAATTCCAGTTATGCTTGCGGTTAGTTTTTTTGCTTCTAAGCTTCAACTGTGAATTTTAATCAAAAGTGCTTCAAGTAGAAGTTACATACAGCATTAGTTAAAACTATGGAAACAAGCCATTTTCATCATTGCGGTAGGATTTTTTTCTATCATTCTTGATATCTGCATATCTGCAGACATTTTTTGCTGACATTAAGAATTTTATATCAATCAATCACTTTATTCATCTGTTTGATCATATATATATATATATATATATATATATATATATATATATATATATATATATATATATATATATATATATATTGTGGTATTTTTAAACCAATATTTTATTTTACTTTTAATAAATTCAATTTCACAATTTAAGTATGCTGAGCGCCAACCAAATTAATATATTAACTTGGATTTTTAGATTGAAATACTTTGAACATGAAACACTTATCTCAAAGAGCAAGTTCTAGGGCATTATTATTAAATTGAGGCCAAGATTAATACCAAATGATCATATAATGTTTTCCAACTTTTACAAATATTTAACAATCTGTCTCCTTAAGTTTAATAACGTTCTGACATTGATTTTAAATAGAGTTTATCACATACCAAGTTCCCTTATAACACTTATGCACAAATCACATCAACTCCGTCTCCTTCGTTCTCCCTTGAAATTTTCCTCTTGTATTCTCCAAACTTTGATTATTTTCTTAAATTTACATTCTCCCCATCTGACATTGATTTTGACATTTCACTTTCCAATATTAATTTCTTCATAAATCACAGATTTTCTAAAACAATAATTAAAAGCCGGAAACTAACCTTTTATTACTGAATACTAAATATTTTGATTTCCTTATCAATTTTACGTTCAATTATTACTATTTTCAAACTTCTTCCAATTTTATTAAATATCTTCTGTTTGATTATCTACTCTGCTTTAACTTCTTATACTGCACTTTATTTATCAACGCTTTATTTCTTTCTTTTACTTGTATTTCTTTCCGTTCTTCTCTCGTCCTTTTTTTCTCTCTCCTCCTCATCAATCAAAAAAAAACCTTCCCCCTCCACTCAAAATTTTGTTCTCCTAACAAATTTTTTTGTTTTTCTTAGTTACCCTGGATGACTAAATCAATTGTGCTATATTAGCTGAAATTTATATTTCATAGTTTCTAAACTGACTTCAAGTAACTTATGATGATTGTATGCTTCCTCAAATTCATCACTTTCACTTTTATTTTAATTACAATGTTTTGTTAATTATCTGTACGGTATGTACTTCTATATTATAACAATATAACTTAAATTCTAATAACTATGTTCATTTAATATTTTATTATTTCTTGCCTCATGATTCTCAACACATTTTGTTATTTTTTTACTATATAATATTTTATGGTTATATCAAACAACAATTTTCAAATTTGACCACAGTATTATTACTAAATTACATTTCATGATATTACTGCTTAAAATAATTGCTAATTTAGCTAATTTCTTATTTGTCCCTTTTGAACAACTTATTTTTAATGAACCATGGATATTGTGACAAATATATATATATATATATATATATATATATATATATATATATATATATATATATATATATATATATATATATATATATATATAATGTCATAATCTCGATATTAATCTATTATCTATTTAAAAATTTTGCAATCTTCTAAAAAAAATATATAATAAATGCATTGGTGTGCGACACCGTTGTATGAAAAACTTTATGCGTAGCTTTAGATACTTAATGAACTAAATATTTAAAAGAAAGAAACAACATTTTTGAAGGTAATGCCAAATACACTGTATTTTAATAAACTGGCACACTTTTAAAAAGAATAAATGAATAGGAAACCTGTGAAATTTTGTCATTTTTTCATGACAATATTTTATGGTAATACATCGGAAAAGCAGATTTTGGAGCCGTTAATTCTTCCTTGAATATTTCCTGGGTAAAAAAAAAACTACCCGTGTCATGATGGAAAAATATCTGCATTAGTGTTCCTGCAGAGTATGTCGTATAATTTTTCAAAAAAAGAGCAGTTCAAAAAGTACGAAAAAATAAGGCTTTAGCAGTCGTAACATTTCCAGAGTGAGTGAATTTTCCAGTTTTAAGTTTGGGATGCTCTTCCATGAACTGGATTAAATATCTGTTTTGCTCTTTGCTTATTTGTCCGCATCTTGTTTCACATCCATTTTCATTATTTAAAAATGAAATCAAAGACAGAAAGACTTTTCGGGTGTCAAAGTCGGTTAATACCGCAGGATACTAAACGGTAATAACCATGACATTACGGTAATAACAAGGTGGTATGTACACCCGAAATGGATGGTAACAGAAAACAGAACCCATTCCAATTTACTATTTGAATTTTAAATCTGAATAATGTGACATGACTGATAATTCTTCGGTCATTTTTTAGAACACGCACTTCTAAGATACCACAAAACCAATTATACCGACACACTCTACACATCATCAGATGTTCGTAGCACAATGTCATATCTTGTGCAAACAACCCTAACTACCCTTAAATAAAACAATAAGATTACAACACTTGACATAATCCACCCTGTATTCATTCATACGGCTGTCTGGGTGTGTTGTATAAAAACGCCGTTATATGACTCCTTATGGGTTGACAGCGCAGGTACAAAGTAACTATTAACATCTACGTATTTCCCTTGCCCTAAAACATAGTACAAAAATACGATATTGCAAATATCTTTCCCTTGCCCTTTAATTTATTCTATTCAACTCGAACGTTGTGCGACATCTGACGGCGTTTTTATACAACACACCCAGACAGCTGTATGAATAAATATAGGGTGGATTATGTCAAGTGTTGTAATCTTATTGTTTTATTTAAGGGTAGTTAGGGTTGTTTGCACAAGATATGACACTGTGCTATGTACATCTGATGATGTGTAGAGTGTGTCGGTATAATTGGTTTTGTGGTATCTTAGAAGTGCGTGTTCTAAAAAATTACCAATTCTTCTATAAATGTTCTATGCTTTAACATTTGTTAGATTGAACATCTTATATGTTCTGTGTATAACATGTTTATTTACCGTAAATAAATTTTTTCGGCTACTTCTTCATCATTCTCCTCATATTCGAGAACGATGTTAATGAATTTTAGTAGCATTTTTGTATCATCACAGAACATAAAAATTGTATTAGCTCTAGTCTCTGTGTAGTTAGTACGCGTTTAACCTAAAAGTCACGTCTGTTTATAGTATTTCTGACATCAGAGACAACCACTGTCTCTGCTGACATTTAACGCAGTCATCTCATAACCGCCGGTATTAACCCAAGTGGAGACTTGAGTTAAAACCAACTAATACCAGGTAGTACTGGGTAGTACCTCGTATTGCACTCGAATTACACTAGTTTTAACACATTATAACTTGGTCCTATTTAGTTATAACCAATTTGTCACCCGAAAACCCTTAAAGACTGGTTTAACCTAAAAATTTCATTTTACCACAGTACAAAATAGTTCAATTCTTCTTCTCACACTATCCTGTTATAATAAACATAATTGCGTTGTCGCCACGTATCTCTATTCGAACTATTCTAACGAATGCTAAATATACTTCGAATGGCTTTCAAGAATATTGTTTTTAATTCGTAGATGATCTTTACATACGACGGATCCAGTATTCGATCGTTTTCGAATGAGTTCAAGATTCGCAGCCCTGCACAGAAGCTCAAAACTGCCTCTATCCTAGTTCCACTGGTTGCATATGTTACAAATTCGTGTCTCATTAGTCATTACAGGGATATCGGAAACGGTAAGATACAGCATCGGTTAAATTGTGGCAAAGGTGCAGAATTTGGTAATGAGGAATATACCGTTGAGAAATCGAAAATATCTCTTGCTGTTCTTGACATTTTAAAAAAAAGTAAACTTTTGATTTTTCTTTTTTATTTTTCCCTCCTGGCGTTATTTGAAGAGATATCTAAAAACTAAAACCACTTTTTCGTTGGCGTTTTTACTTTTTTATACCTAATATATAGTAATCGAGATTTTTTTCGACCTCGAGATTTTTGATTGACATATACGTTTTGAACCCTCTTGAATCCAATCTGACTATTTTCCGAATGATATTTGTCGGTACGTATGTGTGGATGTCTGTGTGTGTCTGTGGATGTGTGTGTGTGTCTGTGGATGTGTGTCTGTGGATGTGTGTGTGTGTGTGTGTGTGTGTGTGGGGGGGGGGGGGGGGGGGGGGGGGGGGGGGGGGGGGGGGGGGGGGGGGGGGGGGGGGGGGGGGGGGGGGTGTGTGTGTGTGTGTGTGTGTGTGTGTGTGTGTGTGTGTGTGTGTGTGTGTGTGTGTGTGTGTGTGTGTGTGTGTGTGTGTGTGTGTGTGTGTGTGTGTGTGTGTGTGTGTGTGTGTGTGTGTGTGTGTGTGTGTGTGTGTGTGTGTGTGTGTGTGTGTGTGTGTGTGTGTGTGTGTGTGTGTGTGTGTGTGTGTGTGTGTGTGTGTGTGTGTGTGTGTGTGTGTGTGTGTGTGTGTGTGTGTGTGTGTGTGTGTGTGTGTGTGTGTGTGTGTGTGTGTGTGTGTGTGTGTGTGTGTGTGTGTGTGTGTGTGTGTGTGTGTGTGTGTGTGTGTGTGTGTGTGTGTGTGTGTGTGTGTGTGTGTGTGTGTGTGTGTGTGTGTGTGTGTGTGTGTGTGTGTGTGTGTGTGTGTGTGTGTGTGTGTGTGTGTGTGTGTGTGTGTGTGTGTGTGTGTGTGTGTGTGTGTGTGTGTGTGTGTGTGTGTGTGTGTGTGTGTGTGTGTGTGTGTGTGTGTGTGTGTGTGTGTGTGTGTGTGTGTGTGTGTGTGTGTGTGTGTGTGTGTGTGTGTGTGTGTGTGTGTGTGTGTGTGTGTGTGTGTGTGTGTGTGTGTGTGTGTGTGTGTGTGTGTGTGTGTGTGTGTGTGTGTGTGTGTGTGTGTGTGTGTGTGTGTGTGTGTGTGTGTGTGTGTGTGTGTGTGTGTGTGTGTGTGTGTGTGTGTGTGTGTGTGTGTGTGTGTGTGTGTGTGTGTGTGTGTGTGTGTGTGTGTGTGTGTGTGTGTGTGTGTGTGTGTGTGTGTGTGTGTGTGTGTGTGTGTGTGTGTGTGTGTGTGTGTGTGTGTGTGTGTGTGTGTGTGTGTGTGTGTGTGTGTGTGTGTGTGTGTGTGTGTGTGTGTGTGTGTGTGTGTGTGTGTGTGTGTGTGTGTGTGTGTGTGTGTGTGTGTGTGTGTGTGTGTGTGTGTGTGTGTGTGTGTGTGTGTGTGTGTCGTGTGTGTGTGTGTGTGTGTGTGTGTGTGTGTGTGTGTGTGTGTGTGTGTGTGTGTGTGTGTGTGTGTGTGTGTGTGTGTGTGTGTGTGTGTGTGTGTGTGTGTGTGTGTGTGTGTGTGTGTGTGTGTGTGTGTGTGTGTGTGTGTGTGTGTGTGTGTGTGTGTGTGTGTGTGTGTGTGTGTGTGTGTGTGTGTGTGTGTGTGTGTGTGTGTGTGTGTGTGTGTGTGTGTGTGTGTGTGTGTGTGTGTGTGTGTGTGTGTGTGTGTGTGTGTGTGTGTGTGTGTGTGTGTGTGTGTGTGTGTGTGTGTGTGTGTGTGTGTGTGTGTGTGTGTGTGTGTGTGTGTGTGTGTGTGTGTGTGTGTGTGTGTGTGTGTGTGTGTGTGTGTGTGTGTGTGTGTGTGTGTGTGTGTGTGTGTGTGTGTGTGTGTGTGTGTGTGTGTG